>CM055908.1:52727515-53158012 GCA_029582155.1 Panopea generosa
TAAGGGAGATAAATATAACGGGGAATGGGGTTCAAAATAATTGAACAGTCACCATTTTGGCAATGCATTTCATAGTAAATTATTGAAATTATTATGTTTAACTTCAAAGCTTTAACTTTTTATTTTATTATCTCCCTAAACTATCGTGTCTATCCTATGGTGCTGATGGTTAAATCAATGACATAATTATGTGTTTATGTGCCCCGGGTTACATCAACATTTGTACAAAATCTGTGGGATAATTCCCGGGGACACTTCCTATATCTTGGTTAGTACATATATGCCGCGGTTTTGACCCCTAATTTTGGACATATGATGTAGAGTTTTGACTCGTATTTCCTTTGCATATTGCGAAGTAGAGCTTTTGCCCTCCTTGCTAGACAAATAA
Organism: Panopea generosa; assembly: GCA_029582155.1. NCBI lineage: Eukaryota > Metazoa > Mollusca > Bivalvia > Adapedonta > Hiatellidae > Panopea > Panopea generosa. The sequence continues at coordinate 52,727,904 of CM055908.1, forward strand.
TGTAGACTTTTGACCTCTTGTTCAATCCAGGGTTCAATCCCCCCTCCTGCCTAGGAACTCCATGCTAAGAACATCTTGGCTTTTATTCTTAATGAAATCCAAGACCTTATGTCATTGTGTATACAAGGTTTTATTTAGATTAATGTAGAGTTTTGACCCCATATAATTTGTTCGAATTTAGAGTTTCGACCCCTATAATTGGTTTGAAATGTAATGTATGTACCCATTTTCAGCTCAGGAATGTATGAAGGAAATTAAAGAGAATATGCAATTAAAGGATAAATATAATATATAATTAATAATGTAAATCGGGTGATTTCTTTAAAACTGACACTTTACCTGGTTTAGATTTCTTTCTTATGAAAGAGGGGAGAGGGGATCAGCCCCTCATTTTGAAAAACCTAAGTGTTACTACTTGGATCCTCCCTTCCAATTCTTTATGTTTATATATTGAGCCCTTTCTATTTTTTAAAAAAATAAAAAAGGGACTGGATTTCTCTTTAAAAATTGACGGAACAGTTCGTGTGATTTCCTTAATATTGACATTTTACCAGACAAACAGGCAGGCAGACAGACATACCTACAGCGTTTATTGGTGTAGTCTTACTCGATATAACAGACTTTATTGTTTCGGCTGTGCACATATAAAAATGTCTCAAAAGACCTCCTTTTATCCTGATGAAGTGCAGAACACTGATTCTGGTATCAGCCACACTTCAAATATTGCGTAGGTGCTGAACTATTTAGCACCAATTAACTAGATATATATCTGTGGCAATAATTGCCACGTGACTTTGAATAACGTTTTCTGCCACTCTCTTATTTTCGTCGGAACTATTTATTCTCAATTATTGATAACTTTTTAAGCACACCTCACCTATTTTTGATAAAACTTTGAGAAGCTGACTGACACGCGGTCTGCGTTTCCACTTTTTATTTACATAATGACAAGCTTACTTCCAAGGGAGTCATGTGTTTTGTGAGAGTTTAGACGTATATGAAGCCAGGACATGTTATACAGTTCATTTTATATACTAAATATAGCATCAAAACACAAACTTTTAGACAGTTTTCGGTAACCACAGCGGTTGTGGTTGTCTATACAGGGGTAGAACGTCCGCCTCGCATGTGGAATGTCATGGGTTCGATCCCCGGTCTGGTCATACTTGACTTGAATTGTACTAGAAGCTCCCTCGCTTGGTACTCAGCATTTACAGGACTTCTTGGTCGTGTCTACCCGGTGTCAGTATAATGTGATTAGGTGAGGTATCATACCTGTGTCTGCAGCATGATACTAACAGAGTGGTAGCGTTCAGAATACTGAATATAGTGTATATGGTTATTTATACATGTTAAAACTGACGGGGAAAAAATAGTGTATTTTTATGCCATCGAGGGCTAACAGACGGAAGAAAGAAATGTCTTTCTTTCTTGCCGCTCTAAGACTGTCTAATAAAAAAGAATAATGAGTGGACTCTGACCCAACACGCGTATATCAAATAGCATAAGTGGGCGGTTATTATATAGCAAATACAACAAAGACATTTCATTGGTTCTAGATGATAATGGCTGTCATCTATGGCAGGACAAAACGTTGTTAAATTGCGTTACTCTTTTTTCGTGTTCAAAACTCAACATTTGCGTAGTTAAAGTGTGCATATTATGGTGTTAAATTTTATATTTATGTTATTCGTTTTACGTTGTTATTGTTACAACTATGAACATAAATATAAAATATACAACACACATATAAAATTAACGACAGACAGACTTTCTACTGTGTTTGACGAGTTTTATATTTATGTTCATTATTTTGCATGCTTCTCGTAAAGCTGAATATTGATGTTTTTTATTCTCATGTTCTTAATTTTTATTCTTATTGTTTAAATTAATTTGTGCTTGTTAATTATATATCTTTGTTGTAAGTTTTGTTTCATATTTATGTCTTTAGCTAAACATTTTTTGCCGAAATGAAGAGATCGACCCGGAATCAGAAGAGGTACAGTAACACCTGTGTAAGCGGTCACCTTTATTAAGCAAACATTTGTCTTAAGCAGCCACATTTGTTATTTACCATTTTTAGGTAAATTAACCTGTTTGAATCAAAAGCCTGTCTTAAGGGGCCATTTTTATCACACCTTTGACTGGCGCTGCTTAAGACAGGTTTGATTGTATTGAACTTTTTGTATCACCTGGAAAACACTCCTGTATACTGGATGGAAGAAACCGTTACCATTTGAAAACACCACATTATTCAAGTATATGATTCATCTTACATTGTCTGCAAGTTAGAGGTTCGATATTTGCTTTTCACCTTTAAATATTTTAGCAAATGACTTTCCAATATTGGGTTGATATCGTTAAACGAAGCACGGAATATCGACCCGACATCAGTCCTTCGGTATTAGGATAATCGGCGAGGTGGTCCGAAAGGTCCGGCACATATCATTGTATGTTTATAACGAGAGATCCGTGCTTTTCAGGTGCTTTTATTGCTGCTACATTTGTTGGAGTTGGTGTTTATGTTCTTTGTTGTTGCTGCTGATTTAGATGTGGTGTTATATTGTTGTTTTTTGTTCATTTTGCTACTGATGTGTCCGTACTGTTGTTTTTATGGTAGGGGTTATTTAGAATTTAATACTCGTGCTTACTGTCATTCTTTAGGCTCTTATTAAGTCCCCTGAAATTATATAAATAGTGTTACTATTAGAGACCAGCATTTCCAAAGATAAGTGAACGCTTTTTCAAAAGGTGTTTTCGGTAAGGGGGGGGGGGGGGGGTCTATATAAGGGATAACTCCGGTTCTCTCCCCTTTCACCAACAGCTTAAACTACAATTCTTTTTTGTGAATCCTCTTTTACTCTGATTTTAACGGTGTTGATGATGTCAGTACTGGTGTTCTTATAGGTCAGGAGTGGTAGCATTTAGTGTTTTTCTATAAGAACTGTGACAAATGTTGTTGTAGCTGATGCTGTTGCTACTGGTGTTGCTAATATTACTTTTTGCAAACCGTAACACCATATAACTTTTTTTCTGTTCAGGCATAGAACCGCCATTGGAAACAGGAAACTGGAAATGTTTCCGTTGGGTAATCGCATAATTTCACTATTGATGTATTTTGAACATTTTGAAAGCAATGACTTGTTTGAATTGTGAATTTAAAAAAAATGATGTTTGGAAAATGGGATATGAATACATTATTTTTGAAGTCTACTTTCAATTTGTCAACAGCTGAACAGAAATAAATTTCTTATACGACACATTACACCTACTTTTCTTATCATATTTTGGTAGTACAGCTGTTGACAAACAATAAAATATAAGTTTAAATGCTTTCATTTGGGTCTCTTTATGAATGACAAGCATGCAAACTTTTTTATTTACTAGAGAATAAAGAAGAAAAATCAATAGTGGAAATTACACCTTTAAGCTTAAAAAAGATGTCCAACATTAATGCTGGTTCCCCAAGTCGGCTATCGAGGCATTTACCACCCCCTTGGTAATGACGTTGTAATAAATTGATAGACCGGCATGAACGCGGCTTGACAGAAGAAATATTATTGACCATTTAATTGAAATATACGGGCCGCCGTCTTCGCAAAATGACCAATGGTTATGTGGCATTGACCACTGACGGGGGACCAGTAAACTCGTCCAGATATTGCTATATCTTCTGAAATTATGATCAATGTGGCGTGCTTGTGGTAAACTGAACACCAGTTTTGCGAAAAAGATGTTCCCGCAGATATGATAGGAGTTGAATCGAGCAAAGGTTACCTTCTACCATTTTATTTCATTTATCTCGTATATATAATTATTACTCCAGTCAAACCTGTCTTAAGCAGCTACTCCATGGAACGAGAAAACATGACCTCTTAATGCAGGTGGCTGCTTAAAAGAGGTTGATTACAACTAAAATTATAAAAATGGTAAATAGAACAGGTGATTGCCTAATAGATGGTTCACAACTTAGAATCTTCTGTTTACGTGAGCGAGTGCGGTAATTGGTAATTTGTAATTTTTCTTACCAACGAGCGCGTGTAGATTCACACCAACAGACATCGGTAGTGTCATACCAAGAGGTAGTGGTAGTGTCATGCAAAGAGGCAATGGTAGTGTCATGCCAAGAGGCAACGGTAGTGTCATACCAAGAGGCAATGGTAGTGCCATACCGAGAGGCAATGGTAGTGTCATATCATTAGGCAATGGTAGGGTCATACCAAGAGGCAATGGTAGTGTCATACCAAGAGGCAATGGTAGTGTCATATCATTAGGCAATAATAACATCGCACCAATAGACATTGGTAATGTCAAACCAAGAGACATATGTAGTGTCAAACCAAAAGACATAGGTAGTGTCGTAATAAAAGACAACGATAGTGTCGTCACCAAGAAACAATGATACTGTCGTACCAAAAGACAATGATAGTGTCGTACCAAGAGACATTGATAGTGTCGTGCCAAGAGACATAGATAGTGTCGTACCAAGAGACATAGGTAGTGTCGTACCAAGAGACATAGGTAGTGCCATACCAATGAGGCAATGATAGTGTCATACAAAGAGACATAAGTAGTGTCGTACCAAGAAACAAAGATAATATCATACCGAGAGACATATGGAGTGTCATACCAAGAGAATATGATAGTGTCGTACCAAGAGACAACGATAGTGCCGTACCAAGAGACAATGATAGTGTCGTACCAAGGGACATAGGTAGTGTCATACCAAGAGACATATGTAGTGTCGTACCCAGAGACAATGATAGTGTTGTACCAAGAGACATAGGTAGTGTCGTACCAAGAGACATAGGTAGTGTCGTACCAAGAGACATAGGTAGTGTTGTACCAAGACACAATGATAGTGTCGTACCAAGAGACATATGTAGTGTCGTACCAAGAGACATAGGTAGTGTCGTACCAAGAGACATAGGTAGTGTGGTACCAAGAGGCAATGATAGTGCCAAACCAATGAGACATAGGCAGTGTCATACCAAGAGACATAGGTAGTGCCATATCAAAAGACAATGATAGTACCATAACTAACGATATTTAAAACTAAATTAGTTGATGTTTTTAAACGAAAATGATGATTTTTTGAACGCAAAAGCTGAATGTATGTATTTAGATTGCAATTTGTTAGACAAATTTTTAAAGCAGCAAATTCCAATGGGTACGTACGAGCAGCCTAAATGTCAATGTTACCAACATTTACGAACACGTGTAATTATATATATATTAGCCTTCAGTAGCGTCTTGGGTAATAATAAAATGGCGCAAAATGAAGCTAATTAGTACACGTGGTTTACATTTCACTTAATCAAAAATGGCAAAAGGCGACTACACACTTTAATTGCCAAAGAAAGTAGACATCAATTCCATTTTCTTGCCATTTAAACGCCTTATTTTAAAATCAATTCTTCACCCGAGCACGTCGCCGAATCCATTATATAGACATGTGATCGGGCAATTACTGTCTGTTTAGTCAAATATACGTACGTGGATACGTTGTCAAGGAATTATCCGCTGATTTATACCCAAATTAGAAAAAGCTCCCTGCGGGTCCCGAGCGTCTAAAACATTGTCGTAAAATCCTGCAGTATTCAATTTCCGACTCTGTTGTCGATTCATATACCATTTTTATTACTCTTATCAGCTGGTGTTGAATTGGGAATATTAAATAATGACTCTGTCAAACAATTTATCTTTGTACGAACGCTTCAATTCGGTCGTTTTTGACAAAATTGACAACACTTCGCGACAAGACGGAAATAAAGTCAATTACGGCATTTATTTGGATGCCCTTGGACCTCTTGTCGTGATTTGTCGTCATTGCCACCAAACTCGACAAAAAGATATTGAAACAATTAACTAATTACTAGAGTAATTGGCAATTTCAAATGGCAGTTTTGTTTCATTAAAGATAGTATCAATTTGGTAATTAGTTTCAAGCTGGCAGGAACAAAGCAAGCTGAGAATGTTATTACGACAATCTAGTAGATACATAGTGATAGACGCGAGGACCAAGATTTCAATTACAGTTTGCGTTAAAGATGCCGAACATATTTCGATATAAACATCTAAGTAAACTGGGAGCATTAATAATAAATAAATAAAAATAGATTTTCAATATAGACTTAAATATATAATTACTGAAAGATTGATTTTTAGACTTTAATTAATGTATGTCCTCGCATCACTGTGCGGCGTACCAACGATGTTTGTGGCAGTAGTTTGCTCTTGATTTTTGTGTCGTTTCGTTTTGATTTTTGTTATTTTGCTGGGTGCTTTTTTTTTTTTACTGTTGATGTTATTTTTTTTGTTTTGCGTTTAATAAATCGCACATTAATGCAAAAAGGTACCAAGTGTAAATGAAATAAGAAGGTAACTGGTCCCTCTTTACCTTTTCAGTCGGACTTTAATATGCCAAAGGCATTGTCTTCGAGATCGAACTCTGCTGCTTTTTTGAAAACCGCCAAAATGATCATACGCGACAGGGACTTTTTTTCTCTTTTTCTTCACTATTTTATGTATGCAAGACGAAACAAATCAAACAATAAATATATAATGTGGACATTGTATTATGTCATTTCTTTAAAAAGAAATCTTGCGTAAAATAAACCAAATGCTACAATAATATCAACCAAAAGCCCGACTCTCAGTTCTTTCAAAATACTTCGATTGTATTGTGGGAAAAGATGCTTTTAGGATTGGAATTTGAAGCTATCATAAATGTCCAATGCACTGGTGTCGGACATTCCTTCTACTGTAACAGGTCACGGATATATCCTGTTCCGGTCGTGTTTCAGATAGTTGTAACTGAAAACTGTACCAGGCTGATTTGAAACTATGAAAATCATTTAAATAACCACTTGACGCGAGTGTCCGGCCGCCCCGTGCGTGAATGTAACGAGTCTGAAACATGGGTTCCGTCATGGGTTCCGTAATTTCAGTCTGCTTTGGGTCTCAACAGATTTCGCATCAGTGCATAACAAGTCACTGGTCTAGCTATTAGACGACAATGCCCAAGAACCTATATAAGTTATTGATTTCTCTCAATAATAAACACAAATTTGGATAAAACTAAAAGCGCTGGACAAGGGCTTATCTTATAAAGGTGATCATAACTGCATCTTAATTTCTTAAATATGCTGTCCTTCTTTTATAGAATTATAACTTTTCTGATTTTATATTTTATGTATAGACATTTACAAATTCAGTGGAATAAGGCTCTTGACTTGCGTGCTTCAATATAACAGAATTGCCCTTAGACACACTTGAAGACTTTGCATTTAAAGGACTTACTTTTGTTTTGGATAAATTTAAATTGTCATTGACCACTGTTTAGTCTGAAACCCTACATGGTGCAAATATAAAGTTATAATAACGCAATTTAATTTGATATAATAACGAAAATAGTTGAAAACCATCCTATTTTACACAGGCGAGGTAATCAGTAAAGAAAACGTGTAAATTGTATTTTATATATGTCATCATTTATTGTTAAATTTCCGTCGATAGCATAAAATATAACTGAAGAAACTCTAAACTAATAGTTATCCATGCATAAAAGATTCGAGTGTAATTCGGAACACCTCGCAGATTTCCCATAATCCAAAAGATGACGAAATTGACCGAGTATGTAAGACGCCGGGTACAAGCAGATAGTAAATAAGTTTAATGCACATAAAAACATTGGGGGTGGGAACTTCTGCATATTACATTGCAAATCCGTGCCTTTAATTATGAAAAGCTATACATCTCTGTTACGTGGATAATGAATGAAACATGAACATTAACACCAGTGCCTTTAAACGGAGAAAAACAAAAAAGTGCGGGCAATGAATACGGCGTTTGCCGAGAAATAGTATTTAATAAGACGTTTTGTAAAGACAAAGGCTTCGCAGCAGGTGAGAGCGCTCGGAAGACACAAATTATTTTACTTCTATATATCTCTTCAATTGAACGCCGGTCTTTAATATTTAATGAGGCCAGCGTCATAAATTTGAATAATAACATTGTTTCCCCGACAGCATATTAAGAAGAAAACGATTTCGCTAAACGGCGCCATAGGGAGCCTCCGGTTATATAGGGGATATTGGATCGTAGTGATAATAACGCTCTGTTCGGCACCTCTGTAGTCAAGTCTGTGCCGTACAACAGCGATCTACGACTTCGGCCAGGGGAAACAGACAAAAAGATGGATTTATGGTCAGCGGATCTATTTATATGAATATTTCAGATTGTAGTTATTCTAGGGGGAAATGAATAATACTAGAACAACTACTTTAAAACGCGAAATGCGATGAAGCTTTCGTTTAACTTGTAACAGCAAGTGCAGCTATGTCGTTTTGTGAGATTTATTAATGTAATTTATGATTTTCACGTTGTTTTTCAGATAATAATAACTTACAGAAAAAATAGGTACATGCCCATACACGCTGATAAGTACAGTACAGTACAGCGTATGTGTGTAGGGTCTAGAGGCAGAGTTTTCTTATTAATCAACACCTGTTCCTGGTACCTAGATATATTGTTGTTAAAATCAAGGACTTATATAAAGAAGGAAAGGAAACGTACATATCTCTACTATACGTTCATAAAATAGCATGCGAAGAAATGTAATATCACCATTATTATTTCCTTTCCATTGTTTAACTTTTTATTCTATTATCTCCCTTATAACTTTTGACAATCGTGTTGAATGACAGGTTTTTTCCCCTGAAACTTATTTTAGTTCATATGTATAAAAAAATTGAAACAAGACCCTGTGGTATTACCTATAGCGCTGGTGATTAAATCGGCACTTGTAAGAGCCTGTAAGGTACGGGCGGTGCAAATTTAGAAATTATGCTCAAGCGCAAACAAAAACAGAGCTGTATGTCTATTTTGATTTATTTTATCCGATCAGAAAAATATAAATAATGCATGAAAATAAGAAAATAGGACCTAAAAGTAGAAGAGGGTGTACTATTACTACACCACCACCCTCCGTACACCCCGCAGTCCTTGTGTCACAACGATGTCACAGAACACGATACGATAAGAATGAGAAAATTATGAATGGTGACTATTATAAAAAAAAAATCCCAATACCAATTCAATTCCTGTCGAACGCCACGTGACCAAACTGCAAAAGAAATGAACTCTCGGCAGGGATTTGAACACGACACCTAAATCCTGCGGGTGCACTGGTTTGCATCGGGTGCGTTTCTGGCTAAATGGAGACTGCTAGCTCAACACCCCAAGAACAAACGTTGCTCAGAATAATTCTACAACGCATATGAGTGAGCCCAACGCAAGTGCCTCTAATACCTTAATTCGTGGCATGAGGGCGATCCTTAGAGACGTGAAAACCCCATTTCTATCCAATACAAATCCAACGATACCAAGAGGAATAAGTTTTGCCAATGAATGAGCTCTCGGCAAAGGTTCGAATAGGACAACTAAATAATTATTTCATGTCATTTAGGCGGTTTTCACGGTTTATGGAATTCATTTTTCATGAATTTCAAAAAGTTCGGACTACATTAATTGGTATTTACTTCTGTTTTTGTACCAGTCTTTAGCGGAACATGTACATTTTCTTATTTTTACAACCAATAGTTTCGAGATATACATACATGGATAGATATGTTACATACACACAGAAATCGCTTTTATTTTCATTCAAAATTACACATTTGTGGTCATTTGAAATTGGCAAAAAAACAGCTATTTTGGCCATTTGTTTTGGTCAAAAAGGCTGCTCTCGTGAATAAGTCAAACGGACATATTCATTAAACCATTTGGATAACTTTTTTTGGTATATCTAAGTGCGTGTCTCATTATGAACACTGTGCTATAAAACCTACGACTTGTTAAGTTAAAACAACACTGGTACTTTTGACCCGTGCCGACACGACGTGGTGCCATTTATATAAGTCCAGTACATATTATGAACAACTTAGAGCCAAGCAATGCAATCCTTGAACATGCAAATGTATCGGTTCCTGGGGTTCAGAGGGACTCGTGCTACAATTTTTTGGGATAGGAGGAGGGGTAATAAGTTGCAGTAACAAAGACATGCCCTCATATTAAGTTTCTCCCACGAAGAGAGATCACAGAAGGCTCTTGAAACTGTATCAAGAACTGCCAATTACGTTAGCTATGAATGGTATATGTTCCAGTCCTCATTTTGGGGTATTTTGACTAATGTACCTGTAAAGTAGATATGAATCGGTCAGAGAGACAGACAGACAGACAGAGAGAGAAACAAGAGAGAGAGTTAGAGAGCCAGAGAGAGTTTTTTCATCATCCATTTCAATTGTAGCTGATTTGAACAAGAAAAAGCAACAATTTTTCAGTTTTAATCTAGATGGTCTTTATTACTTATATAAATATCAATTATTGACTTACTGATAAACATAAATACTAAAAAGTATAACAATATTTTATTAAATAACATCTTATATACAACATTAAATAATCAAACACAAGAACAGGTCAACAGACCATTGGTCACTTACAAAAGAATGTGGGTTTTACACCATTTTTAACACATGGCAGGTCAAGTATGTCTAAGGAAGACCTCAAATGCAATGTGTATGAATCTTGGGAAAAGTCAATATCCAACCAATGTAATGTACGTCTTGGATGCAATAGTATTTCTGAGTTTAATTCCAAATATATTTTAATGTATTGATAAAGCTACTACATTGAATTGCATAAACATTAAAAGGCTTTGAACATACATATACTGTCCAGAAAGTTCATTCATATTCACGAAAATCAGATAAATGCAAGTGATTTTGGAATGTCCTTTTGTCCTAGTCACCTATTTTTAGAGATGAAGGGTGAATGGAATATTCTAATACATCTGTAAGCATCAAAGATCATGTTGTAATGTTTATAAAAAAATATTTACTGACCTTAATAAAAGAACAATTAACCAACAAGTGTGTCAAGAATTTTTCTAGGAAAATACTACCCAACCATTGAAACCTTGCCAATATTTGACTCGTACTCGATTTTTAAGTAATAATGCTGATCTGAAGTAAACATTTTTAGGTATTTATATTTATTTTGTTTTTAATAGTGAATCCATTCATTTTTTTAGTTGAGCATGGAACAAAAATTTAATAACCTCAGATCCTGCAGGTAAATGTAGGTAAAACCCAACCACAGCCCATACATTTAACAGGCTTTACTCAACAGTCAGTAATAATGTTAAGGCAATATAATTTTATAATGCATGTATAGGTGATCCCCATTGGAAATGAATCCTGCTCATTTTCGAGTAGTTGTAGAAATGTGAATGCTTGGTTGCCGAGATCAAGTGGTCAACTGCATCACAAGGACTTTCACTATGCTTACTAGTTCTGGATACTGTTAGTCGCTGAAATCAAGTGGTCAACTGCGTCATGAGAACTTTCACCCTGTCCACCAGCCCTGTACACTGGGCCTTGTCGTGGTCCACTGAAGTTTTCAGGTCAGTTACATCTGCAGATAGCTGCAATACAATAAAACATGTTCACATTTTCATTATATCATGTTTTTATTCAATCATATCATAAAAATAATTGTGCATTCTTTCTTAAGGTAAATGCCCATATATATATATATATATATATATATATATATACAGGAAATGCTAGATAAAATGGTCATTGCTTTTATTACCAGCTTTCTGGAATGCCAAGACAAAATAACCTTTAGTATCTGTTATCTACATTTAATGTGTAACCTTGGATATCCAGCAACCATAGGCAAGTTGTATTCTTGGGAAACATGAACCAATTGACAACCAGAATCACAGTATATCTGGAACAGTAAACCTTGATAACCAAGTGTACATTGATAACCAAACCAATATCTGTGGAAAAAACAACAACACTATACTTGGTCACCTAGTATCTTGGGACATGTGAACTGCCAGTATCCTTTGATAATCAAAATGTCAGCTACATGTAGTATCCCTTAACAACCAATATTCTTGGAATAACCAGCACCACTGAATAGTTGGTATCCTTAAATAGCTAGTATCCATGGACAACCGGTATTACTGGACAACCAGTATTGTCGAACATTTTTTCCCCCCAACCATCTGTAAGGTATTTATATTTCAATGAAAACTACATGGTAAATGTACCAGTAAATATATACAAAGTTAATGCACCAGTAAGTATATATATATGTATATTGTATACATATACGTCAGCATACCTCCTGCACTTCCTGTTTTGCATTAACCACATCCTCATCATCTGATCCGTGACCTTTCACCTCAATATCTTTTAACCAATCACAGAGCTGCTTCAATTGTTTCTGCATTTTTCTGAAAATAGCAAACATCAATAAGTATGTATAATTTTGATTTGATCTCTCGCTATGATTACAAAATAGTAATGTTCCATACAAACGTTAATTTTTACTCTGATAACACTTTCTGTGCACCAGCATGTGGGTCACAATACTATCTGTTTTAAGAAGTATTTAATTTAAATTTGAAGTAAACCAGAAGTTCACCAAGTACTTAGCAGATCACAGGACAATTATTATGTGCATCGACTGCCCTCATATAGTATATGCAGGGCCATCCTTAAAAAAATATTTGGTTGCTGTGCTCCAACCCAGTATTTTTCATGTGGGTAGGTAGGTAACTATTTTTTTTCTTCAAATTTTGATTTTGCATTAGTCTTTTAAAGAAAAATGGACAGAAATCATGAAAAAAAAGTTAAATGCTTTGAAAGTCAATAAAAATATTTGGGTAGCTGCAATTTTGAGTGATTAGATAGGAGCATGGAAAACAATATTTTATTAAGAATGGCCAAGAAATACTGTTGAAAATAGATGTAAGACCAAATATAAACAAAACATTACTAGAAATTTCATTCAACCCAAATCCTACTCCCCTGTAATATTAAAATCTGGCCTCTTGCTTGAGCATAAGAATCAAATGTCATCATATCAAAAGTTGCTTAGGAAATGTAAAAAAAAAAATGTTGTTCCCGCTTCAAACATTTATAATTTTTACATGTACTATTATTATTTTGTAATAATGTATACACTCACAGTAACAACTGATGTTACAGCAGAGACGTACCACATTTATGTGGTAACGCAACTTAGTGTAGTCTGCCAAGAGATAATAGAGATGCATGTATAACAGTACAATATATACAATCAGGCTGTACGATACATTTCTGACATTCAATATCTATAAAGGTTCTAAAGATATATTAGAGATTATAGCTACTTATCCCTGCTTGAAGGCTACATTATATCTCAAACAAATTGTGTCTTACAACATGACATTATTCATTTACACTTTTATACCACAGTGTGGTCTAGTGGTAGAGTGTTCGTCTCGCATGCAGAAGGTTGTGGGTTTGATCCCCATCTCAGTCATACCAAAGACTTGAAAAATGGTACTAGAAGCTTCCTCACTTGGTGCACAGCATTAAGAGAATAGTTATATGTCTTCCCAGCCCAGTGTCAGTATAATGTGACTGGGTGGGGTATCATACCATGTGTTTGCGGCATGACACTCCAGGTTGGCAGCACTCAGAATACTGTCTCAAGTAGATACTGTCTCAAGTCAAGATCACTTTCCTTTCAATGCTGATGTCATGGGCTTGAACCCATCTCGGTCTAAAAACTTTATACAATAAAATATGCCTTGTACTTTTACATTTATAATAATAATCATGTCTTTCAAAGCACACATTTTACTTAATATGCAGGATTGTTAATTACTTCAACACTTGAACTGCATTAAAATTGCATTTTCTATAACAAAACAAATCAAGATATTGCACTTATAAGAAATCTGAATTCTAAGATGACTCTGATATTACATTCACCGTAAACTCCATAAAAGCAAACAAAATTTCTTAAGATTAATTGATACATGATTGTATCTGCAACATTGCTTCCATTTCCATTAATTAACAGTCATTCCTAGATCAAAACAGTGTGTACAGTGGCGTAGCTTCCTATAGGCACTGTAGGTACATGCCTGCACTTTTTTTCTGAGAAACTGAAAAAATAAAAATGCAATAAAATCTGACCCCTATGCTACTTCATTTTTACCTTTATAGAAGTGAACAAACCTGAAAAAACAACAACATTTATATGGTTATAAAACAGTGAATTCAAAGTTAATATTAAGGATAACCAGGCACCTAGAAAAATAAGAAATATATGTGAAAACACACTTATGACAGTCTACCTGAATTTTTTTTCGGAGAAGCAAGCCCCCAAACCCCCTACAACTGTGCCTACACATCATTTTCAGCCAAGCTATGCCCCTGGTGTATATATACATTTATGTATCATTTACCTCAGTTTCTTTTTCTTCAAATCAAAACTTTTCAATCTATTCCTGATCACTACAATCTCCTTTTGGACATCCTGAGTGGATGCTAGGCTACTTGGTTCAAATCCAAGAGAAGACAACTGATCATTTTGAGTTACATAACTTGTAGTAGATCTTGGAGTAATCTCCCCTTTAAAATCACCAACTTTAAACGAGTATGTTTCATATAATGGATGACTGTGTTCCGAACTTTGGCACATGACTCTGGGTGTAGAAGCAACAGACTGACATTCACTATATGCTGTATTTGGTTCTTGCACACTTCTTGGTGTGACACTTTTACTATCAAAACCACCAAGCCTCTGCTCATGTGACATTGTTTTTTCATCTTTCCTGCAAAAATCAGCAGGAGTCATTAGTTGTAAATGTTTTGAAAGTGGTTTTGGCACATATTTATCTACACTTGATGGATCATTCAGATACATGACAGCACTGGAATGAATTTCCTCCCTTATTTCTGAAGCATATCCACCAGGTGACAGCACAAGATGGACTGGTCCAGTGATTTTCTCATTATCAGTCTGGGATGGTTCTCTGCAACTCCCACTCTGAGGTCTGCTGTCAATATGTAAAGTCTGATCACTTTTGCCTGAGTTTGGTACAGTTTCATTACCATCCCGGTAACTGTAAGGTTTGAATGGAACGGAGTCGGTGTCTGTTCTGTTTGATGATAAACCAGACAGGTTCAATCTCTCGACCTCTGCCTCAGTTTCACCTCTTTCCGGAGGCTTGGCATTGTTGGTATTATTTTCTTGATGATCACTGAATAAGTTAGAGGCAACTTTGTCAGGACTGCAGGAGTAAAGGAAGAAACATAATTATTAGAAAAATAATAATTGTTATCTCTCAAAATATAGAGATTTCAGTTAAAAAATATGACAGTCGCTACTGAAATATCAGAAGTACCTATCTGACAGTTCATTAAGTATTGTTTTTGCTTACAGAAATTTGAATATATCAACCATAGGGTTAAACATACTTTTTTTCTATAGTTGTGTTTAAATAATATAAATGTCCTTCTTATTGCCAAACCAATGTATCAATTAAGTAGTACATTCAATTAATTCATTCAGGTTAAACCAGTTCACTTATTTATTATTTTGGTTTAACCAAATCTTGAAATAAATCAACCCAATTCATCAATTCAATCAAATCAATTCAATGAACCAAATTCATCAATTTAGTTATCAAGTTTCAACTTATAATAAATTCTACCATCCTTGTATTTGAACTGTTCCATCATCATATAAAATATGTTATAACTAGACCTATCACTGAAGGTGATGAATAACCCCGAACGCCGCCATGACAGAAAATGGTTAACCATTGTATGAAGTTTTATTAAATTATATCCAATAGTTTTAAAGTTATGCTCCAGACAAAAATAATTCTTAATAAAAGAGAATGTTATGGATTGAGTTTTTTGTATTGTTAATTTTTTTATGGTTTTGTTAAAATTAAAAACAGTCTTTTTAATTATTGTGCAGTGTACAAGCTATGGCAATCAATAAATGTTATACTGTTTCGAGTTATGTTGAGGGACAACAATTTTATGGATAAGAAACAAACAAGAGCACTAGGAATACAATATCGAACCTGCTTTGCTCGAACTCCATGTATTCATCAACATGGTTCTTTCATGAACTTTATTAAACTGTTATCACTGATGGCTTTAAAAGTACTTTAAAAGTACTGCACCAGACAAGGGAAATATATCAAAGGGCAATAACTCTGTAATTAGCAAGAATAGAGTTATGTTTCTTGTACACTGCACTTCCTGTCATTATATTCTACCATTGTATGAAGTTTGATGAAATTCCATCCAGTACTTTAAAAGTAATGCTCCGGACAAGGGAAATATATCAAAGGGCAATAACTCTGTAATTAGCAAAAATAGTTATGTTTCCTGTACACTGCACTTCCTGTCATTATATTCTACCATTGTATGACGTTTGATGAAATTCCATCCAGTACTTTAAAAGTAATGCTCCTGACAAGGGAAATATATCAAAGGGCAATAACTCTGTAATTAGCAAGAATAGAGTTATGTTTCTTGTACACTGCACTTCCTCTCATTATATTCTACCATTGTATGAAGCTTAATGAAATTCCATCATGTACTTTTCAAGTTATGCTCCGGACAAGAAAAAATATCAAAGGGCAATAACTCTGTAGTTAGCAAGAATAGAGTTATGTTTCTTGTACACTGCACTTCCTCTCATTATATTCTACCATTGTATGAAGTTTGATGAAATTCCATCCAATACTTTAAAAGTAACGCTCCAGACGTGGGAAATATATCAAAGGGCAATAACTCTGTAATTAGCAAGAATAGACTTATGTTTCTTGTACACTGCACTTCCTGTCATTATATTCTATCATTGTATGAAGTTTGATGAAATTCCATCCAGTACTTTAAAAGTAATGCTCCAGGACAAGGGAAATATATCAAAGGGCAATAACTCTGTAATTAGCAAGAATAGAGTTGTACACTGCACTTCCTCTCATTATATTCTACCATTGTATGACGTTTTATGAAATTCCATCCAGTACTTTTCAAGTGATGCTCCGGACAAGGAAAATTGCAACGGACAGACCGACCGACAGACCGACGGACCGACAGACTGACCTCAGGGTGACTCCAATATACCCCCTCAAAACTTCGTTTGTCGGGGGTATAACTATGTATTATTGAAGAGTCAAACAATGAAGACCTTTTTGCTATTTTGTCTGGGTCTACATTGTTTGAAAATGGCATTATCTAAATGAACAGGGAACTGAGAGCATATATATATATATATATATATATATATATATATATGCCATTTATAAAATATTTCACCTCTGTGCGGCAACAGAAAAGAGTCCAGCACGCTTGAGTGATTCCACCAAAAAATCCGGGCGTCTTGGTCGGGCCCTCAACTGTGGCTGCACACTGTAATATAACACATGTAGAAAATTTTTACATTAGAATTAATTCATAGAGACCTACAGGTATTTTTCAGTTCACAGTGTTCAATAGCAACATAATATATAATATATATATCATATAAAAAACTGACCTTAATTCAGCTCTTCCAACTCTAGGTATGGACAACTTCTCTCGTGCTGGTGATGCTGACACAACAGGGGCAGGTAACTTTACATGCTGTCTAGGTGAAATCTTTAGGGTAAATACGGTAAAATAAATAGTCATTGTTCTTTAATTATGTAATTTTTTTTGTAAATTATTTACAAATTTTCGAAATTCTTTCATATCTAAAACATAACCAGATATTCAGACACACGTTATGAATAACTGTTTGTCTTGAGCAATATGTTATTTGGCCTTTTTACCAAATTCAGCAATAAAGACACAATATGTCAGTCAAAACAGATGGACAGAGAGACATGACATGCAATGAGATTTTTAGGGGCTTCATTAAACTTGTTTATGTTTTTGCTTATTAAATAATGATCCCCAATGGTCAATTAGTGTAAGATGCTGTCCTGAGACCACATACCTCTCACTGCTAATATCATGAATTTGAGCTAAGTTCAGTCCAAAAACTTTATGTGAGAAAGTTAGCCAATTAACCCCGTAGCAAAAAAGAATATCATTCTGCCCACTGGCCACATGGCATTGTTTGTCCAAGTAAATACAATGTAGTGTTAGTCCAAGGAAAATGGGAGAAAGCAATCAATATCGATCGCTGATTGGATTATCAACTTGTTTGATTGGCAGTCCACGTCAGGTCAATTATTTGCAGAAAGACAGACCCAATTTGGTCCAAAAACTTCATAAGAGAAAGTTTTCCAGTTAATTGCAGAAAGTTGGTTTGTTTTTCTACTGATTCATTCTGAGGTTTTTTATCCACCAATAAAACTAGATTCCACACAATCTGTAATGTGTTGAAAATGGCATTAAATCCAATTAAAACAAAAAGGTCAATAAAACGTGATGAAGTTAAACAAACCTGATGTTGTGCAGTTAGCTCTTTTGCGGTATTTGCTGTGGACACAACTGGAGTAGTTGTGGCAGATTTAACTAACCTCAACACAGGTTGCTGAGCAGAGATACTGGACATGGTACGTGGTGTCGCTGTTGGAGTCCCGCGTGGCTTTGGCTCACCTCTAATGTCCCTCTTTTTGGAGGCCCAATGTTTCCAGTGTAATCCGCATCGCAAAACAAGCTGGTATGTTTCATAGGCACTCTGACAAAATAAATGAATTGTTACCAATAATTTAATTTCTAACTTGATACATAATTAATTGTACATAATGATAATGCAAATATGATTTCGAAGGAAGACAGAAATCAAGAATAATTAAACAGTATACTGTAAAATTGGTGCTAAACTGAATCATTATTTTGTGCCTAGTTGTTGTCAGTTCACTGCAGGCAATTGTTATAAAATATCTTAACATGTAAACATTTATCCAACTTGTCTTAAAAATATAATGGTGCCCAACTCAATTTAATATTGAGAAGAACAAGAAATATCACTGTTAAGTGTCACATTCCCCCCCCCCCCCCCCCCCCAACATGTCAAGATGTTATGTTGAATCATTTGTAGCAAGTATCATTAAAATTCATCTATGCATGAGAAAGTTACAAGCCAGAAACGAAATCTCACATAAACTCAAAGTGTTGTCAAACAAACTCAAATTGTGACCTTGACCTTTGAGGTACGGGTGTGGGTCTTACTCGCAACACGTCGTCATGTTCTGTTGATCATTTGTTGCAAGTATCAACAAAATCCATCTATGCATGACAAAGTTACATGCATGACAAAGTTACAGGCCGGAAATGCAATACCGGATGGAAGGACGGACGGACAGACAGACGGCGCTGCGATTACTATATGCCACCCAAAAATTTTTTTGGGGAGCATAAAAACAAATTCAATATTTTTTGTCCAGTTACCATACCAGTGTACTGGCAATAATTTCTGACAAATCAAATTCCATTTTACATATCAAGTTTATAGACAATTATTTCAAAATTTTAAAATAACTGTCACTGTGAAATTTTCAAAAACAACTTTGGAAAGGATAACAAGTTGAATGCTTATTGTCAAAAGGTAAAGATCAGCTTATGTCAACTCATTAAAAATACTAATTCCTCACTGACAGAAATAAATAAAAACATATTAATCGGCTATTTATAAATTTGATACTAGAAATCTGTATCATATTTATTTGCATGCATATTTTTTTTTTAAAATAGTGCTGGAAAAAATAAGTCACGCTGGCGTAAAATGTGTCATCTACTACTGTATTTGACATACATGTAATATTATATATGATAAATATAATATATATTTAAAACATTTCAATGTAATGAAAATGAAACAAAACGAGTTAACACACAACCTTTAATATGGACATGCACCTTTTATGTTATGAAATGGATGGAATATTAATACAGTTAGCAGATTTTTACTTAATCAGTGTACTTAATTAAAAACCTACTTTCAATAATAGCAAAATGCACACAATAAATAAAAGATATTGGAGAACATATATATATGTAGCTTTAAAAAGTTAGGTCTACATTCTGGATACAAGTAAATGCTACCCATTATGGATCTAACACAATTTTGCCTACAATCAATTCATTGGTATTTTACTTCTTGTGGAGGCTTCCCAAGAAATCAACGAAAATTAGTTCCCGAAGAAAATTAATGAAACATTTTTTTCATGAGATTTAGAACAGGAATGTGCACTATACATGAAAGCCAATTATATACAAGTAAAAACTGTATATGTCAAACTTGAAATTATCTAAAACTACAAGTATCCAATCCATGATTGATCGAAAGTCCCTGATTAGCATGTATTATTACATAATTTAAAGTGAAGGAGTGTTATGAACCCATGATATATTTTTGATATTAACCTAGTGTAATATCTCTTCCAATTCTTCACTCGGTGTTTTCCGTATAACTTGGCTCTCGTACATAAATTGCTAAGTTCTTTCCGACTTGCCTGAATATATAAATGATGTCTTTTTGTGACGTTACGTCATATGATGACTAACAAATATGCATGTTTTTTTCTTTTTTCTTATAGAGGTGATTTGGTAAATAAATGTTAACTTTTTCTGAGTTATGTGATAAAACGATCTTACATTCGTTCTCATTTATTACTGAATTTATTAAACTAGTAGGGAAAAAATGATATAATGCTCAACAGACTCTCACATAATATATTTTTGCCAACTTGTTTAATAAATTCAATAATTAATAAGCACTCATGTAAGATCCTCTATGTATGTCATAATTTATTTATGGAAGACAAGTCTTTTCCATGTCAGTTTCTAAGCAGTTCTAAATATCTACCTGTAAGTCTCGTCTTTGCAAGTTTTCTGAGCAGTTCTAAATATCTACCTGTAAGTCTCGTCTTTGCAAGTTTTCTGAGCAGTTCTAAATATCTACCTGTAAGTCTCGTCTTTGCAAGTTTTCTGAGCAGTTCTAAATATCTACCTGTAAGTCTCGTCTTTGCAAGTTTTCTGAGCAGTTCAAAATATCTACCTGTAAGTCTCATCTTTGCAAGTTTTCTGAGCAGTTCTAAATACCTGTACTTACCTTTGCCTGCTGTTGAGCTGCAAATGTTTTTCGCATTGCTGACATGTCATCTGCAGCTGTCAACCACTGTGTCAGGCCATCCTTCAGCAGACGACAGCGACGACGTTCCAGGGCTTCATGTACACGTGCCTTTTTGTGCTTTCTCTCCTGGGTATAGTTATACCAGCCTATCAGCACCTGTAAAATATGATATGAATTTACTTATTTAAAAAACTAAAAACTGTATTACCAAAAAAAAAAGTCAAAAAAGGGCAATAGCTCAAGAGTAAAATTTGACCGAACATTGACAAATATTGAACTTGATCTGTATTTTAAAATTATACAGCTACACATCAAATATGTGCACTAATTGAATACATAGACCCTTTTGAAAGTTATTGATCCCAAACAATAACTTCATAAAAACTAAGTGGAAAAGGGGCCATAACTCCTGTAAACTTTGATCAACATTGACAAAGATCAAACTATAAAATACACAAGAAATATCAATGAAATATGTAGGCCATTTCAGAAGTTATTAATAAGAAACCATTATTATACTGAAAATTAAGTAAAAAGGGGCCATAAATCTTGTAAAAATTTGACTGACGTTGACAAATATTGAACATCGCCTGTATTCTATATTTATTAAACTATACATTAATTGTTAATACATAGACACTTTCAGCAGAAGTTATTGGCCGGAAACTGATTTGACCTCGGACAGACAGGGGTAACACTTAACGCCCCTTCACCCCAAAGACATAAAAAAATCTTGAATTGGGTTTTAGTACCATTTTCAACACAAAACAAGCTGACAAAAGAAAATGCTCCAAATCATTTTCCAAAACTACAGGTACACTCAAGAGATACAAAAACGCAACCCACTTTTTTCATCTCTGCACCATATTTGCATTAACTTAGTAATGGTCCATGTAGGAAGGCATGGAGCAAGTTTTGTTTAATTTGTAACAGCCTGTATTACATGTATGATAAGCAGATTACATTTGATTACTGACCCTTTTGTGTAGATTCAAACACCAATGCCATAAAGCAAGGTCAGTTTTCTCTTTCTGTACAAGGGAGGCAACATTTGCATGCTTCCAGGCAATAAAATATCGCGCAGTTAAACGTACATTCTGGAACCAGTCACTCTGTTTTTGCAGCAACTGTATATAGAATAAAACAGTATAAACAACATATGTTTGCATCTGGGTAATAAACTATCTCCCAGTTAAACATACATTCAAGGACAAATTACTTTGTTTCTGTGGCAATTCTATATAGAATAAAACAGTATTAATGACATATGGCTGCTTCTGGGCGATAATATATCTCGCAATTAAACATACATTCTGGAACCAGTCACTCTTCTTCCGTAACAACTGTATAAATAATAAAACAGTATGAACAACTTGTAATAGATGGCACTTGGTACTTATTTTTGTGAAAAATCTATGAATAACATTAAATCATGAATTAGTTATGTGCATTGTCTATTTGTCAGAATCTTTATACCTACGATATGATGTTGGCTTTTAAAATAAATTGCAGATCGGAATTGTCAAGTGCATATTATAGACTTTGTCTGGAGTTGATGTTGTATTTGGTTTCACCCATAACTAGAAGCAAGTACATGTACAAACAATATTTACAATTAGTTAATGGCATAACCAACTTATTTTCTTACAATTTATTTTCTGTACGATTTATTTTTGATAAAGAAACTTGACCTTTATGTTAAAAAAAACCAAGTCGGATCAGTTCAGGATATCATCTATTTTAGAATTACTTCGCATTTAATCTTAAAGTAATGAATTTGTTTCACATCTCCAGCTGGTTCATGTATTAATGTTTATTAAATGACAAAGAGACCTGTTCGTCTGTAAAGAAATCATAAGCTAAGACTGAAAGTATTCTTGCAAGTATGATTTTTGGGATATATTGGCTAATAACTGACTATTCAGGCTTCTCCGCAGACCATTTAAGCACAAGGGAATACCAGCACTTGACTATAAATATAATTCAATGAGTGCCTTACACAGCCCTTTAAAATGTGTTGAAGGTGTTTACATGCTCTTACCCCAGCATTTGTATTCCTTCCTGCGGAGAACTCTGTTAGCAGTGTTCACTCCAATGTTATTTAACATCAAACATTTTGGGAAATATTTGTGAAAATGTAGATACATTGGAGGTAACTTACATTTTGTCTTACTGACTCTTGTGTGTATTGTTTCCAACAGGTCATCACTTGTTGTTTGACCATGTCACCATGGTGATGTGCTGCTAAATTATACTTCAACCGCATGCACACATGTTCTTTATGATTTGTCTTCCACTTGGTGAAATATACCTCCAGTAATTCTGTCAAATAAGTTTACCAAACAATATAAACTAAATTTTTAAAAATTTATTTACATTTTTATGTTAATACACATACCATACACATAAGACCGGATTTGACTTAAAATAATGCAACCATCATTCTACTGCAAGTAATGGGATTGTACCATTGGCAGCAACACCAGTATTCAACATAAATACAAGTACAGTTTTTACCAGTGTGGAATTTAACTATCAGCCTGGTTTTCAAATCAACAAAACCACTTGCAAACAATGTACACTAAGATCAAAACTTGGCAATCTGATCATTGTTTGGCCCTCTAACATTAAATTATTATCAACACACCTTCTAAATGCTTAAGGAAATGACAGCAAGTCTATTGTAGAAATCAAGCAAGTAAATCCATTAGTCAAACAGGTTAAGCAACAGCAATCTGATTTCTCTAATCACTTGACCGTTATAAAAATAGAGCAAAGGTTCGGACTGGATGCTATCAAGAATTCATGTTTTGCTGTGCCTACACATTACCATACATGATAACTGAAGGGGATATAACAAACATGCCACTTTATTGAGCATACATTTACTTGAAAAGGGAGATTGCTGCCATCAATATGTTTGTAGTAAAATATAATGTTATTGCTATCATTGGTATCTCTGTATCTGTATAAACAACCAAGCTGTTCAAGCTCTATTATGACAATTATCTTGAGCAAGTGCAAAATAACCTGACACCACTGGGATGATGACATCAGCTCTCATTCTTCAAATTGTGTAGCTGAAACTACATGAATGCATGTAAGTATAACAACTATTTAAAACTAAAACTTGTCAATCATTGAAAATAATAATCATTATCAGATATCTGAACTCACTTCTGGATAATACATATATATATACAGTCAAACCTGTGTAAGTGGTCACCTCTTTTAAGCAGCCACTTGTCTTAAGTAGCCACATTTGCCATTTTCCATTGCTATGTTTTCAGAGCAAATTTACCTGTATTAAGCAATAACCTGTCTTAAAAGGCTACTTTTACTCCTTCCCTTGACTGGCTGCTTAAGTCAAGTTTGACTGTATATTGTATTTTTTATTGCAAATATTTGGCAAATTTTTTCACATAAAGTTTTTGGATTGAGCTGGGCTTGAACCCTCAACCCCTGCAATGAGAGGTAAGTGGTCATGAGATGACTGAGCCTTAGGCCTTCCAGAGGACCAGCACAGTTGGGTTATGTCAATAGATTGATGAATTCAATACTCCCCATTACTCCTGGATGAAATGTCATTTATTTCTCACTGACTTACAAGCAATGCTGAATCAAAGCTGAAGTGTTGTTACCTTTTCTTGGTAAAAAAAAATATTTACTTAGGTTACAGAAGATTTTTTTGAAAATACATTTCTTTTTCTCCTCTCTGAAACTGTAGATTTTCTGTACAAATCACTTATGAATAAAAACAAAGGTGAGGAAATGGTCCATGGCACACAACATCTTTGAAGTCAACTGATGCATAATTTTAAATGTTTAGGTTTTGACCATATGTAAATTTCCCATACAATTTCTGGATGTGGAAACAATTTAAATATTCAGTTTTTCCATAATTCATGGGAACTGTTTATTCTTAAATTTCAGTTCACAAGAGCAATGAATTAAAAATACTGATGAAACTTTATATTCATTATTACACATTGACACATTTTTATTGTTTCTGGTCTCTACCCATAAAGTAATGTTTAATTACAGTCCACACATGTAGCAAAGGCATTTTTCTGTCGACTTACTGAGATTAAGGTGCTCTTGTGCTGACACAACCCACTTTCGAGTTTCTGACTTCTTGTAGGCATGTATAGCTGCGTATCTGTGCCAGGACTTAAATACCTGTAAACAAGAAAAAACATCAAGTAGGCTTGGAATATAAAATCTTAACACATTTACAGATTAGAAACTATAATTAAAATCCATAAAACAAATTAAGAACTCACTGAATCCTGACCACTGTATTCTCAAATTCCAAAAGTAATATAAACACAAATGGCATTTTTCACTAATAATCAGGATGTTATTATTTGTACTTGCTTACTGTTTTTTTTCACAAATTACTTCCAAAATATGTATTTTACATATAAACATACTTTGGATGGAAATATAAGTTCTGTTTCTTAAAACGTAAATTCAATTCTACAGTCAATATTCTAAACAAAGCGGTGAAGCAACAAACCCAGTATTGGAGGGTCATAGGTCCAATCCCATGCCATGGCTATTTGTTCGTGGGTAGGGGAAGACAGTTCATCAGCATATATAGTTAATACTGGTTCTACCCAGAAAGACATCAAGTGATATTTGCATACATTGCTCAAGAACAATCTATGCCACAACCATAAAACTTGACCTTACCTTAGCCAGTATGTGATGGGAGTAATGGTTACAAGCCTGGTCCTCATCTTGTCTTTCCAGCACCTGGGCAGCAACATTGGCTCTCCATGTGACAAACAGCTCCCTGTCATATCAACAATGGACATTTATAACACAATTTTTAAAAAGGAATTAAAATATCATTTTCAACACATTACAGAATACAGAGTATATACAGAACCCAAGATAAATGTTTGATAATTTATCCCTAAGATTAAAAATATCAGAGTATTTCTACTTTTTGATTTTCAGCATGTGATTTAAAAGTCATATTTAAACAAGATTTTCAAAATAATTATATCACAAAATAGAAACTTTGTTAAAAAAGATCTGAAATGAGTAAAATTACTCCCTATTTCAAAATCTAAATGAATCATTCACTTTAATTTTTCAAACTAACTATATTACTTTATGTAAACTAGAATTACTTTATGTAAACTAAAACTACTTTATATATATAAATTTCAACTTGGACTACTTTATGTCAACTGGACCTACCTTATGTAAACTACTTTATGTAAACTAGAACTACTTTTAAGCAGATGTTTTATCCAGACAACTCACCCTAGTCTTTGGCTACACTTCCTGGTATACATGACCTCTGCCCTCTGTTTAATGCATCGCTGCATGTCAACGTAATGTAGCCACATGGACAGCATCTTCTTAGTCACCACTTTCACATAGTGCTGCCGTGCCCTCATTGTTTTCCTGAACTTCTCTCTCCGTTCCCCAGTATACTGCAGATAAAAAATGGTAGTAAGAAATCATTCAATATTTAGAATAATAGTCTGTTTCTAAATTCATATATTTTATCTTTTTTCATTTTGAGAGTACTTCCACATCTTTAGTAGTTAGTGTATAGACTAACAGAACAGAATATCTTAACTAATACTGGGTGTAAAATGTAGTTTAGAAAACAACAGGAGGTCCTGATCAACCACTGTACTGGTAGATAGTGGCCATGGTATTTTTGACAAGTCTTTCCTAGGATCATGAGAGGTTAACCAATACTTGAGTACACACATATACATAAGGTACTGATAACTTTCCCGCTTAAATCTGCAGTGAGAGACAAATGTCAATGAGACGCAATGATGTATATCTAACATCACTGAGACTGTGGCTGGACAGGAATTTGAACTCTTGACCCTTGGATTGATAGTCAGATGACAACAGACTGATATATTTCATCTAGCTATTGGTCAATAACATTATTTCACAAACATTTTGCATACTGTAATTAATTAATAACAGAAGTGTTTTCACAAAAATATTGCTGATTTTACTATTTTGATTATGATACATAATTTGTTATATTAAAACCAAATCATACATACCTTAAGCCAAGCCTGCAGACACTTGTTCACCAGAGTCTTTCTGTGATGTTTACATGCCTCTATCTCCTTTCTCTGACTGAAACCAAAACAATACTTGTAAATCACATGAGATTTTCCACTCATTTAAGCTATCATAGATTTCTATAGTATATTTCATTGTGATTGATCAGTAACCTTTTTTACTTTGGATTCTGCCAAAACTAATAACATTAAAATTGCATTCTGTGATGCTTTATATTTGATATTTGCATTACTTAATTTCATGTAGTATGGTTGAAATAAAAAGTTTGAGGTATTTTATAAGTACCTTTGTTTCAGATAAAGTATATACCCTTTCCAGGCCAGCAGGTGAGACCTGCACAGTGTCTGCTGATAATGCTCACATGCTATTTCCTGTCAATAAAGAAAATACAGTGAGAGCATATATGCAACCACAGATATCTATTGTTTAAAGTAACAACATGAAGATGAATACTGTTAAATTGACGGTGACATGTTTATATATTGTAACCAGTTAAACTGGTGGATGAAGATCCAGAAGGAATTGAGATCTAAGATTTACTGTCCTTCTGCCAGTAGATTTATATAGAATATGAATATTGTTATGTGTCTAAGTGTATAGTCCTGGGTTAGGTTACCTTAAACAATGTATCAATATCCATTGTCATTTTAATTCTCTTGTAAAGACAGTAGGGTTTTATCAATTTTACTATTGATTGAAATCACACTACATATAGAATATATGACTCGCGTCATGCCACTTACCTCATTTTCTGCATTTAGTATGGAAGCAGCCGTTTTCTGTTTCCAGGAAGTAAAGAACCTTTTCAGCTTGATTTGGTCACAATGCAATATAGCCTAAAGAAAATTAAAAAACATTAATTTTTTCCAGAGATTGAGGTCTAAAAAACAGGGATGCACCATAAACATGTGTGCTGTTTATAGGCGAGTAAAAACGGTACTTGCTTTAACATTCTAACATACATGTAAATCTCTAAAAGAAGATTGGATATGTTAACAGTATTAAACAAGTTTTTGTCAGCATGTCAACTTTATATTATAACTTAAATATAAATGGTCAAATACTCACATTATCTAGTTTACTTTGAAGGATATATATTTAATGAACACACAAAATGAAGAAGTTTTTGTCACAGGTGTGTTTATATATATATACATAATGAAATGTATAGTATGTCAAATTTGATTTACGTAACAGGTGTTTTTTTTGTTGGTTTTTGTGTTTCCTTAGTTTGTCTGTTGTTGTTTTTTTCCTTTTTATTCAACAGTTTTTTGATTATTTAATGACTCAACACATACTATTATTGTTCCTGACCTCTGTTTAACCAGTACTAGACACTCTTTATCTTTCCATGTCACTGACTACTTCCCCATAAAAGGAGATTCATACCGTAGAACAAAGTTCATGACAAAACATGAAGAGACTGGCTGGATGGGGTTTCAAACTCATTACCCCACCACTGAATCAGACATTTAACCTGGCCGATTTGCCAGGCTGGACTTTACATAATTAATTGTTAATTGTTTACATAGCTATTGTTAATAGCTATTACAGAATATTTTTTTTAAAAATACATAATTATATCATGTTCTTAATTCAATCTTAACAGATTTGCTGTTTATTGGTCATAGCTATTACAGAATTATTTTTTAAATACATAATAATATCATGTTCTTAATTCAATCTAAACAGATTTGCTGTTTATTGGTATTAATAGCTATTACAGCAGATTTTTTTGTAAAAATACATAATTTTATCATGTTCTTAATTCATTCTTAACAGATTTGCTGTTAGGTATGTATTGAAAGTTATATCAGCCAAATACAGTAGGCAAAAATAAGAAACAGTATCCATGGAAACAAACCATTCTTTCATTCATGCGGTACTCTTTGCTAAACTCGAACTGGTTCACCCACACGTAGAAAAATCTTGCTTGGGCATTCTCCCTGTAATTCATACAGCATAGTGAAAATCACAGAATGAAAAAAAAAACACTTTACAAAATGAAAAAAATGTTTGTAAATAAATACTTTATTATTAAATACAACTAAAACAATTTCCAACAAATTATAAGTTATGATTTCTTGTTGAATTGACAAAAAACTACCAGAGAGGCATTAACACGACTTAGTAGAATCATTTTTCTTCTAAAACAGTTATTAATGTAATTTTTCTCATGACTGTGTATTTAAAAGATAAAATTCTGAATGCATTTTTTAATGTTAAAAAAAAAATGTAATAAAAATAACTACTACATGTAGGTTATTTCTATGATAAAAAAAATCTTTAAATAAAGCAAGTAGAACAAGATGCCCAAGATTGCCTTAATCACTTGCAACAAATAAACAGATGAACATTCCATATAAAACTTTTTTTTTATCCTTAAGTTATCCTTATATTATGGGTATAAGACCCTGACTGTGCCATTTGAGGTTGAATCTGGCCGATTCAAACAATGAATTTGCTACAGTGTCTACACAAAAACGTTTTATGTAAAACGGCTTTAACAAACCTGTTAGTGGACACCCATGAAAAGGTCTAGGACTTGAACCTTCAAAGAAAATCATCTTTTAAGCTACCTTAAAATATTTTTATAAGCCCGGTGGCAGGGACATTAGTGATGGAAACTAGCTGGTTGATAAATTTGTCCTCGATCTTACAGTTATGTAACTGCAGTAAAAGTTTGATTAAGACTCAATAAAAATTTAACAGATGGGTAACGAAAACAATAAAGGACAACGATGGACAATGAACCAATAGAGCTGTAAATGGGGTGCTGTGGTATCTACAGACCGTAATCCGTTCAAGTAAACCAAAAATGCATTTCAAATGGGTTTGTTTTGCATGTCAAACACGTTTGTTTTGCGTTTTAAATGCATTTTAGTTTCGTTGATGGTTTGCATTTTTTATTATAAACGTTAGAGAAAATATGAAAATGCAGTTTAAAAGATACTAAATGCATTTTAGCCTGCGTTTGCATTTGAATCGTTTACCGTGTATTGTTTATCATTTATCGCTTACACGGCGTGTTCATCTATCGCATCATCTCTGGTAGCCAATTGTAACACAGTAGTAGAATAAATAGTAAGAACTATATATTTAACGAAATTGCTGGGTTTTATTTGATAGTATATTAATTAAATAAATTAAAATAATATTGATTAAAATCTTTCTGAAATATTGCTAACTACGCCACCCTATTTTAGATATGGTCTACCATATAGGTGATGATCTGTAGCGGACAGCAGATTAATATGTTACATAAAACTCAATCATTGAAATTTAATACACAAGGTAAGTGCATCATGTCAATTTCATCACATAAACACGTTACGGTCACGTAATCATTAGATGGCCAAGCTGGTTTATGTGCAATGTCTTCACTTCTGACAGTTTCTTGCGTCATTTTACGTCGCGTTCCATTTCACTAAGGTAAATGCATGGGGGGAGGCGGGGATGTTTTCATAAAAAAAAAGATGCCTTTAAGGGTAAAATTTTTATGTCTTGTGGCAGGGCTTCTAAAATCATTGGTATTTAAAGACTTTTTTTTTCTTGAAGTTTTATTAATTGTCTGTTCAGATATTTCCTACAAATCGTATAAAAAAACATGAAATAACATTTGATCCATAACCAAATTGTTTGTCATTAGGTGTGCGAAATGGCGTCAAATTAGGCTAAACCATTACAGACAGTAGGGAAGCTATCGGAAGAGCCAATGATAGTATTAATAGCACACTTCTTATATGTGATCAGTGAGCAAAATGTGTTTGA
The DNA here is from genome assembly GCA_029582155.1 of Panopea generosa. Lineage (NCBI taxonomy): Eukaryota > Metazoa > Mollusca > Bivalvia > Adapedonta > Hiatellidae > Panopea > Panopea generosa. Next base: position 52,758,693 of record CM055908.1, read on the forward strand.
TAGGTAAATTCTTTGATCCACAAGCCGTGTTACAGGGAATTTCCTATGAAATCTGACAAGTGTTTAAATTTTTGAAAATAAATGACATAAACATATCTGACACTTTTAAGGACTTTTACATACATTACACCAATATAATTCCTTTGATATCCTTCCATCAAATAATTTCCAAGATACCCACTTAGTGAATAAAATGTTTGTTTCACTGGTGACGTCAATGGACATTGGCACAAGGGGATAGTGAAAGGGACAGCGTGTTCATTATGTACATTAATTTAGGTATGTGTAGTTACAAATACATGTAACTTCTATCAGTTTAATAATAATTTTTTTTTCACAAATGGCTATATTGAAAATAAACATTTTAGAAGACAACCAGTTACAAACAAACACTAACCTTTACGTGTGTTTTTTTTATATAAGAAATATTTTTATATACAATTCCGGAAAAGCCCTAAGTGGAAAAGTTTCGATGTAACGAACAGATTTTCTAAAATAGTGTGAAAACTTAATTGTCAATCATATAACAGAACAGCAAAATAAATCGCTGTTCAGATAATTAGATCATTTAATTGGGGGAGTTGTGTAAGCAGGCCATTCGTCACCTGATTGTTTTATCACACTTTTACAAGCAAAGAAACGATTCCCGAGGCAATGATTTCATTGATAATTCAGGATTAAAACGTATAACAAAGAAATTAAATTAAAGTTACAGGTATAGCAATTTAAAGACTTTAAATGACAAAGAGAGCAATCATTTCGTTTAATTATTTATTTCATTATCAATATAACTACATGTAGGTTAATATAAGAGGATATCAGAATCTTTAATCTTTGTTGTGTTTTAATGTTTGCATTATTGCTTTGTATCGTTCGCGGATTGTTTGTCCTGTTGCATCCGTGTATCGTTTCGTTCGCATTTTTAGTCTGTTTGTATAATATTTAAAACGCTGTTTGATATTCGTTTCGTTTGCGTTCGTTTGGTGTTCTAGAACGCATTACGGTCTGTACATGAAAAAGTTAACATTGTCCTATGTAAGATTTGAAAAACTATGGGCCACAAGACAGCCCAAAATTGACTTCAGGGACAAGCAAGATGTCAATTTGTGTGATAAAAAAGATAACCATAAAATACCTTCTAAATTGTATTGCATTTTCTGCATTTTCCCTGTTATTCTTCATGAGCTGTACAAAAACTTTGAGTCGAAACATATACTCTGGCATCACTTGCATGTAGTAGTGGGCATCAGCTCTCACATACTGCGCCTAATATAAAACAAGTACAATGAATTTACGTATAAATTTCATACATAGACTTACATACATAATTGAAAAGCGCAAACACAGTCGAAATCAGATGAATGAAAAATTTCATATATTTTATTCCCCCACCTGCTCCCAGCGTCAGTTATTTCAACTCATAGCAAAAATGTTATACATATTTTTGTAATTTATGAATTAATCACATAACGCTAGACCACTATCCAAACCGGAAGTTATCATTCTTCAAGCAAATACCAATATACATGTATGATGGTAACAATATCTGGCTTCATCAATAGTACATAAAAAAATTCCTACCAAAATAACCAACTGAGCCTACCAAAATAGCTCAGTTGATAATGTGTCTCATCATCAAACCATAAGTCTATGTATAAGAATCTTACATGGCTTTGAGGTTTGGATAGAAAATTCAGTCCCAAGGGATAACTGTTATGGTGAAAACCTAAAAGCCATGAATGATTCTTTTTTTGCATACCAAACATATTAAATTACTATTTTAACTTATTTTGTCATTATCTTTTTTAAAACAGTCGCTTCTAAGAGGTTAAATTATATGATTTACATCATATATTTTATATTCTACTGTCATTAATGAGTCTTCATGTCATACCCCGAGAATTTTATCTCGGCCTTAGGGTGAGATAGAAATACCTTACTAGTCTCTGCAATGACTAATATACTCATTGTCATTTGTCTCTCACAAGTGGGAATGTTATCAGTTACTTGTGAAGATGGGTGTCTTCGAAGGAAAGAGCAGTTAAGTTAACCGATCATCTGTTAGCCCTCAATGGCATAAAAATGACACTAAATATTCAAACAAAACAATCCCTCCTACCTGTCGATGTTGTCTCCACAGACAATACTGGTGTAACTGTGCCAGGCACTTCCTAAGCAGCCTCAATCTGTAGTGTTTACGTGCCACCTGGGACTGAGCTATAATCTTCAACTCTTCATTATTCTCACAGCGTACAAGCCAGCGGGTCCACACCATGCGAGTTAACTGAATAAAGAGGGTGTTTTAAGTACTGAATAAGCACCATTTTCACAAATAATATCCAGATGACAGGTTGAATATTTATGTACTGGAATCTGATTAGTATCATCATTATGACATACTCATAAAGTGAAACTGCGATAACTCAAATTGACTCAGACCCACAAAAATCTTGAGTTTCGGATTTTTTCATAAATCTAATGATTTAAGATAACTACTTTGTATCACAATGTTTTTTTTAAACCTTGATTTCTTTCACCTCAATTGTGAAAAAGTTACAAATCATGTTGGAGATCTCCTTGGGTAGATCCAGTATTATGCATATGCTGAGAAAGTGTCTTGCTCAAAGACACCAAACATAACCGTGATGGAGGATCAAACCCATAACCCTCCAACCCCTGAGAGCAATACTCTACCACTGGACCACGCATTCCACAATGTGATTCAATGTCACTATCTATGTTTTTGAAACTGTTTTGTACACACACCTAAATTAAGTATTCATTTTTATTCTTTTTTTTATTAAATGCTTGTTTTAATCCATCATTCAGGATTTTGGATTTTGACAATTTTGAAAGAAAATTTCTGAAATTAACACTCAGACTCAAATTGTTAAAAATTTCAAATTCAAATAAAATCTATTAAACAAGCAATTTGCTATATTTATTTGCAAAAACAAGCAGTTTAAATGATTATTTAACAGAAAATGTTACATAATCACATTTCTTACTCATAATTGTATGTTTACAGGGTTTTACAAAAATGTAAAATTGTTGATGAATTTAGGCCCAGGCAAATTAACTTCTTCCCATTACAATTTTGACAGAGGAGTAAAAAAAACATGTCACATCTAGGAGAAAAACAGGTAAACATAATGCAGGCAAAATGAGTAATAAATGTTATTAATAAACAGATGTACTAGAGTCTCAAGGGTGATTTTACATATGGTAATTACATGTATATTGCAGGTTTTATCACTGCACCTTGTGCTTATAATATATGCACAAACATTTTCAGGACCAAGAAATGCCCATGAGTTAACCAATGTGCTTAGGTTTTTGATGCTCAAGTGTCAGTTTCACTGTCACTAAAACATCTTATTTTCATTACCGAGCCAACACTGACACAATAGGGGTTTATTTATGTCAGATCAAGCTGACACAATGAAAGTGATGTTATCTTGAGAATATATCCAAAACCACTTGACCAGGGTGGTTAAAGCCCCAACTGCCATATAAAATATGACTCAAGGGAAGGTTTTATATAATTGTGCAGATGATTTTTATCAGACAGCTCCTTTTCAAAAATTTCAGTCACCAATACATTATTTTAAGTTATAATTTTGTATACTGCTAGATTATTGTTAATACATTGTGTACATTCAATTGGCAAAAAAAACCAACTGCCAAGATTTGAAATTCTTATGAGTTCATACGCTATATATTGTAAACAAATACACAAGTATCTTTGTTTATACATCTTCAGAAGATCAAGACTAATTTTAGCACAGTTAACACTAATTAATGGTACAGAGAACATCTGTTTTTCCACAATTTCTTGCTGCCCTGGCTTTAATCTTTTATCTTTAATAATCTTAGTCATAGCATAAACTTACTTCATTTTTATGCGAGATAAATTTATATAGAAAAATATATAATTTTATTATAGCAGAAGCAGCACATCAATACCTGTTTGTATCTGAGCTGGTCAGCCATTTCATGTCTCATCACTTTGATCTTACGCTGGACAACACAAAGACGGAACCCTGACAAGCCAGCAATCTGATAAATAAATAAAAAGTTTAATTTAAACAAGTATATGACATTGTAAGAGAAAGTCATGCATGATGATTAAAGTACCGAATTACATTGAGAAACATTTCTTTAAATTAAATATATGTTAAAGTTATAATTTTTAAAAATTTAAAAAAGAAAAATTTGGCAGAAACACTCCCTGCAAAATAGTACATGTACATGTGGATCATCATTTTCAATGTTTTATCCACATTTTTTTAAACCTATGAATGTTACAATTATAAAACTGTTCCAAAGAGCTGATTGAATGTACCAGTACTGTAAAATCATTAATTTTCATGGGGCACTAATTTTCATGGCTTTCGTGGGGAGCCTAGACAACGAAATAAAATACCCACGAACATAGTTTACCCTAATTCAACATAAATTACCTCTGTTTTCATATGACTATGTGCTTAACATTGTGGTAAATAATTCCATCCTTTATTTATATTTTCTTTCATCATATTGCATCAATATTTACATTGATGATTTTGTAAACAATGGAAATTTTTTTATCATCTTTAATTCTACGTCCATCCGCTCATAGACGTGTGTTTGTGTAGCGAGTTGTAATAATTTATCCCACTGCACGTGTATTTCAATCAAATGTCAGGTGCTAAAAATAGACCGTCACCTTGTAGCAAAATGCTATCTAGTTGAAACAGTTTGAAACAATGTGACGTATAGGCTTATGGTAAACATTGTAAAAAAGTGTAAAACATTGTAAAAGGACGGTAATGCATGCATAAAAAGAAAACTAAAACACGTTTCTACTGAACTAATATATTTTATTTGGTGGTATTTTTATTTTATTCTATTCTTTCTTTATGATCAATATATGGTGATACATGTACATTTTTAATGAAAAAAAAACAAACAAATCTCTTAAAAGACGCAGCACATTAATTTACTGTTCACTATCAAAGACACATAGATGTGGCCCATACTATTGTTATTTACAGCAGGCCTGACTTATGAAACCCTTTCTGGATTAGAACCCGTACTCCTTTCCACTCCTCTTGTTTGCACAACAATTAATTCCATATCATACTTGTTTATTAGGGGTACTAATTGACATGTGCCATCTTTTATTGGCACAGTGAGGTGCGATAAACACAATGTATGTATTACAGCAAAGGTTATTAACTGGAACTCACTTCGCGATGTCAAAAGTGTAAACAAAGTTTTTTTTTTTTTAAAATTGGTTTTCAATGAATTTTAATCCCTATGAATATGTCTTTGATAAGGAAATCACGAAATTTAATGCCTATAGAAGTAAATGATTTCACAGTATGTATATGTACCTTAAGATAGTAAACAACAGGTATAATTTTTGAAACTATAAGAAAGAAAAATCAAATTCTCAGATTTGTTAATAAAGGAATGAATTTTATTGGATCAGATTTCAGGAGATATGAACTGACATGAGTCATGTGCCAAGTATTCATATGTGCTAGTAAAAAATGTCATCCTATATGTATGTTTATAAAGACACTAATGTAAATACAATTCATTCAAATAATGTATCTGTGATTTATTTCTTGTGCATGTATATACAAGAATATCAAACATAATAATTTTACAAATGAAACCAACCATAAGTTTCCGCATGTAGTGTGAGTCAGCCTCAACCACCATGTCCTGTTGTTCCTTAACCATGTGTATATCTGGGTGCATAGTTAGGGACACATAATCATTATGTATTTTATACAATACAGATGTGTTTCACTCTTGATGACATATGACAATGTTAGTGTGGACTTGATGAGAAAAGAAACACAGGCATCCAATTGGGGAGGTAGTGTAGTTGAGAGAGTGTTAGCCACTAACGCCCAAGGCTGCGGGTTCCATCCCAATACTCCATACTATTCTAAGAATCCCTATAACAAGCATAGGAAATGAGACCCTGTGATTCAACTGATAAAGCTGGCATAACCCTTCTTGACATTGCTCAACACCATGTAAACCATAAACATTTGCAAAATGTATTCAATTAGTTGCAGTAAATCTATTTATTCAAAATTATTGGCTGATAAATCGATGAATTTAAACTGACCATGATACTTATAATCTTGTTTGTCTTCACCTTGACTACAGATTTATTACAAAATTTGATTTGAAGTTAACATTTTACATATGATACCTTTGTGATAAATATCTAAGGTGACAAATGACTATGTTGAAAAAATCTTGTTAGTTATGTTAATTTATTACATTTTATTATAAATGCATTCTGTTTCTGTTATGAAATAATCAGGATGACAATAAATTGCATCATTCATGCTTTTTAGAAAAGAAATGCAGTAAAAAAATCTACATCTTAATAATACATTTCAAGATGAAATATGTAGATAATGACTTCATGTTTATCTACAACGCAGAAAGGATACAATGTTTCCAGTGGAGGAACATTCGGCGTTTCTGAAATTGTTCAGCAAGACTAACAATATTTTCCTGTTGTTGTAACATTGCCTGTCTGAAATTATAAGTGTCCACCCATTGTCTCCATGACTTCTGTAGGAGACACTTCTGGTAAACCAGCATACTATACTCTGTTTTGTAATGAAACAATCACATGTATTATTTGTATGAAAGATATTCTACAACAATATACACCACACAAAATATTTTTCAAACAAGAAAGGAGTCTTCCATGGGCATTTAGTCATCACAAAGTCACTAACCTCTCAACGAGGTCATAAGTTTGAGCAAAGCTTAGTTGGAATACTGTCAGTGCGAAATTTTGTTATTTACTTGCAGAAAAATTGTGGTTCTGTTCAAATTCATATGTATAAAGCATATTAGACTTCCATCAATAAAATGTTTGCTATATAATTATAACCTTTTATGTGTTGAAAATGGCTATAACCCTATATACTGTAAACAAGAAGATTCAATTCAAGAACAAATCAAAACTGGATGTTTAGACTAACACTTTTTCAATATCTGACCACAGTGAGTCGGACCTTTGCAAAATACATGTCATATTGAAAGAACCTGTGTCATGTGGTAAAATACATGTAATTAAACACAACATTTTTAAAAAAGTCTGACACCTTTAATGGCAGATGCTTTACATGTATAACCATGTTGATTATTTTTTAGGGGGAAATGGGCACTTCCGCAAAATTTCATCAATATTTCATATCCTTATACATATAAACTGTTTTCTTCATCTTTCCGTTACCTTTTTCCTGTTTCTTCTGCCTGCGCCTGCACCAGTACACTGTCCAGGCCTGGAAGCACTGACGGGCCAAAGCAACATTGTGGTGCCGGACTGCCCGGTACTGGTTCACTATACCAGCCCTTCTCTGGGACATTCTCTCCTGCCAGATTAACCAATGCTGTAATATAATATCATTGTACATTGTCTGTGCATGGAAAATTAAATTTTTATTAAGATTGGAAAGTCACATATTTCAAATCAGCAACTGAGCTTTAAGGCATCAAGTATGAGCATATACTGGAACTCAGTATATACATACTTCTGCCATCATTCATCAACTGTTGTAAATATTCAACTTAATAAATACATATATCAGCATAAACTGTATTCAAATTAAATATTTCTGTTATCATATCACCTGTTGCAAAAATTTCACAATTACTGTCGGCAAGGTTTTCTTGAACATCATCATACATATATTTACGTACCAGAGTCTACCCTCCGCCATCCCCAATCAACCCCCACTTGGCCCTACATCACGATGCAAGCAGACTGATCTGGGTCTTCACTTGTGGAATGGTATAATCAAAATGGACATGAAGCCAACAGTAAATGTTATTGTTACCTAGCATTACTTTAGTCCCCATACAGCTAAAAGAATACAATGAATATTCACCTGTGCCTGTATCCTGTAAGCCCAAAACTGCAGGGCGACAGACTCCATGTGCTGTCTGTGTAGAACCAGGTCATGTTTCGATACCCACTTCTGCCAGAAGACTCTGTCATAAATATATATAATATGATATAATAGCCTAAAGAAAATTACTTAAAAATCAACGAGTAGAGCCACAGTTACCATCTACATTTTCATAATATTTACCTGTTTATCAAAATCTGTTCAGAGAGTTCAAGAATATTTAAGGCCAAGACATTTCCTTAAATAGTTTTATTGTTGTTATCCAAATCTGAAATTTCTGAAGTTATTGTGTTGGCACTTTAGTGATAAAAAGATAGAGATAATAGATGTACATGTATGTGACATCAAAGAGGTAGTTTCTAATAAACTGGATATATTAAACAAGAATTGTCAGAAGCTCACCGATTTGAAAAATCTCACCTACCATGTAATGATTGAGATTGGAGACAAAAACCAAAACTTAAACACAACTAAATGCAAAAGTTTAACCTGGGTATCTACAGATGAAAAATTAAGTCCAAAAGGGCCATAACTCTGCCAAAATGCAATCCCCGAGTAATGGTTCTAGTCTGTGTGTTCCATCAATGATGGTGAACACACATGCGAAGTTTCATTCATATCCAATAAGTGGTTGCATAGAAATCTTACCTGATAAAAAAACATTAACCTGAAAAATTAAATCCAAAAAGGGCCATAACTGTGCAAAAATGCAACTCAGAGTTATGGTTCTTGTTTCTGTGTGTTCAATTAACGATGGTGAACACACATGCAAAGTTTCATTCATATCCAATGAGTGGTTGCATAGATATCTTAAACTTAAACGCAACTAAAAGCAAAAGTTTAACCTGGGTGTTTAAGTCCAAAAAGGGCCATAACTGTGACAAACTGCAATCCAGAGTTACGGTTTTTGTCTTTGTGTATTCCATTGATGATGGTGAACACACATTCAAAGTTTCATTCACATCCAATGAGTTGTTTCATAGATATCTTAAACTTAAACGCAAAAGTATAACTTGGGTGTCTACAGACGCCGACACCAACGACGCTGGGGTCATGGCAATAGCTTTCCTTGGACGAGTTGAAAAGGTGGCTATTGACACCTTTTTAAAAATAAGGTTATCACAATGCTGATTTTGGGTGTTATATTGGTAACAGTATATTTAATGCATGATAAAAACATGTTTAAGTTATAAAATTTATTCCCCAAATATGAAAATATATGCATAATTTAAAATGCATAATTTGATATATCAATATCCCCCAGTAGTAAAATATTTTTTAACATGTTTTGATGTCATTTTGCAACACAATGCAGATTGTCTTATTAATATGACATCTCAGAATGAATCTGGGTAGAACCACCGTTCTTCCACATGTAACTGGCAAACTTTCTCACATGAAGTGTTTGAACCAAGCTGGGCTTGAACTCAGTGTTGAGATGTAAGTGATCTTGATACAATGATTTGAGACCACTGGCCAAGGAAGGACACCCAATATAACACATATAGTCACACTTTTACTCATCATATTAACGTAACAATGCAGTGATTGGCATAAACATCAGGACATTTTACCTCAATACCATATGGTCATGGTGTTCCTCAGCTGCTTGTTTTTTCTTGTTTTTACCACGCTGAAAGTCAACATAAACTATCCATGCATCCACACATCTTCGTGTTAACTTACATGATGCTGAAAGAGGAAAAAAAACACGGCTCTGTGACACTGACTTTATACAGATTGTTATTAGAACCAGTTTTTCAATACATATAGTCTTCCCTGTAAATTGTATTATGATTATAAGAAATTTACCAAAATGACATACATTTCATACATAAAGACCTGTTTGATATACAATTTCATGTATAACCTTGTGGGGTTTTTTCTAGACGAAGTGTCAAGATGCATGCAAATAATCTGATGATGAAGGCTTTACTTTTTTCCATTGTTTATTTCAACTTGTTTTTATTCATTGATAATTAAGATACAACAGATTCTGAGTCTGAGTTGGAAAGTCAAACCTTAATGAATATTTAGTCCCTGATCGCTGAACTTTATTGCCACACACATCAAAGCCATAATAAATTAATTGCTAGATTATCATTCCTGCCCGCCGCCTGATTTTCATGCTGCCCAGGCCTTTTTTATTTTCATAAAAAAAAATAAATAAAAGAAAATAAAATCCTCCCTAACCCTCCCATTTTTAAGAAAATTTGGATGATAATCTAGCAAGTGATTTATAATGGCCTTCAGTATAGTTCGATAATAATGTACAGTATAAATCAAACCCACGATCCTCTGACCCTGGGTCTGATGCTCTACCACTGGACCACACACTCCTTTTTTCCATTAACTATATTTCTACACGAGACAAAAATGATGTTTAAATATCCCAGTATATGTGAAGACCTTTTATCAGAAATAGGCTTCCTTATCCTGCATCCAATATGCTTCCACTAAACCACACACTCAAGGTTTATTATATAACCTACATGTACCCAACTGAAGTCTTTCAGGTCACCCATTTACTATGTCAAACAATACCAAATGAAATATTGATACCATGTTGTTCAGCCAGGGCCAGTTTTGTATTCTTTATTCTTTGTCTGATGATGAAATCTTTCCAGGCTCTGAAGGTTTTTAACCACACCATGTATCTATGTAATAAAGTGAAAATGATTATTCTTCCTGTTAATCTGGTTAGCAATAAAACATACCCTTAGTGAGTTGTCATGTGCTCTAATAAAAATATGATAATTTTTACCATTTTCATTGTTTAACTCTTATATTTCAAAATATCCATAAATGACATTTTTCAGGGGAAAAATAAGATGTTTGTAAACTCCTTTAAGTCTCACTACACAGTTGAATTTCATTCTTTGTTCTATATAAAATAAGGCCTAGGATTTCCATGGTAAAAAAAGAATTCCACATAGAATTTTTTTTTCATAGCATGAATGCATACCCACATAAAAATGCACAATAACTGGTAGATTGACCAGGTTGTTTTTTTTTTAAAGAAGGTGCAGTGACACCCTGAGATTTTTGAAAAAAGAAGTCCTCAAATGCTCATAAATACATGCATATATTCTGTTGAAATCCAGTCAAATTTTTTTAACTTATTGCAGAATATGCTATGCCAACTTTTGCTCTACTCACCTGCAGCAAGAAATCACAACCACTATGAACCATTTTGAAAATATTTCAAACCAAATTACGTAGGCCTTTTTTAAGCGTAAGAATCATGTTACTGTGGGAAAAAAGGGGCGTAACTGTGTAGCGAGACGTTTACGTCTGAAAAAAAAAAACCCATCCCAAATGGTGGACTGGTTTAAGATTATTTCATATTGTCAAACAGTAAAGTTTACAAAAACTATTTCGTCTTTTAGCAACATGGATCTTTCGGTCATAAATTATAAAAAAAAATAGTAATTCAGCTATTGTTTTACAATTTCACTACCAAGAAACTTTAATTTTACAATTTTTTTTCCATATTTTAGAAAAATTGTGCAGCAGAAACATTCACGCCCTGTTGGACCAGCATTTACAACTTCTTACTTCACTTATTCAACTTCAACTTGGCCAATACGAACTTACTCCCCTATTGCAAAAGAGGTTCAAGCTCAATTTAAAGTACTTCATTTTGCCAAGGTTTTTAACTCTGCTCAATTGTTCAAACTTCCCGTTTACAAGCTATTTTTCCATATACTTGTTTTATTGGTGTTGAATGTAGATATATGATATTTGTTTTATATTTTATGTATATGCAACATTTACATTTTTAAATTTATGTACCAGTTTACAATTTAAAGCTTTGATAAAAAATATGACATCAATAATAAGCTGTCATCCTGGAACAGTGATCTAAACTAGTTAGTGGACCTACACATATTGGTACTCTATCAGTAGTATTGGTCCTTGTTTTAAGTACCATGCCTGGTAAGCTCAGCCAGTAGCACATCCGACTATCAATCCGGGGGTCAGTGAGTTTGATTCACCAGTCGGCCAGTCTCTATGATGACAGGATATACTACATTACATCTCATTGTCATTCATCCCTCAATGCTGATTCAAGTGGAAAAGCTATCAGTTACTTGTGGAGATGGGTGTGCTAGAGTACTGGTTTTTAATCTTCCAGGATCCCAGGAAATAGCTGTTAGGTAAACTGATAGTCTTATCTCTCGATGGCATAGAAATTATGCTAAACTCATATATATTCATATAAATCTTGTTTTCTATTTTTTAAGTTACCAAACTTTACAATGGTTCCCATATACAAGTGCATGTATATAACTACATGCAAAAATCAATAAAGGGAGGTAACCTACCTATGATGACATTCTGCCCTGACCTCAAGTCTCCATTCCTTCCTTACTTCCCACCACATATCATACCAGGCACCAAATGTTATCTTCAGTAAACGCCTTCTGTAGTGTGACCTGGTTTATTATAAATCAATGGAAATATACCTTTAATTCAATTTCTATTTTGAGTATATATATATAAGTATATACACATATAGCTATTGTCTTACATACATGTTCACATACTGACCAACCTAGAACGTCTTACTACACAGTTACAAGTCTTTTTTCCCATGGTAGCAAGATTCTTACGCTTAAAAAAAAAAAGGCCTATGTACTTTGGTTATGAAATATTTTCAAAATGATTCATAGTGGTTGTGATTTCTTGCTGCAGATGAGTAAGACATCACTGGTGTTAAAAAAGTGACTTTCATAGGATTCAAACATTTGCATGTATTTATGAGCATTTGAGGACTTCTTTTTTCAAAAAAGCTCAGGGTGTCACTGCACCCTCTTTGAAAAAAAAAATCAATGTGGTCAACCTACCAGTTATTGTGCATTTTTATGTGGGTATACATTCCTGGTATGAAAAAAAAATACTTTAAAAAATTCTACGTGGAATTCTTTTTTTACAACAGAAATCCTAGATCTTATTTTATATAGAACAAAGAACAAAATAAAACTGTGTAGTGAGACCTAGAAGGACCTTCAATGCAATTTCAAAACAGACTTCATTAACTATAACATTTAAAATTTATTGAAGTTTTCACTTAAATTTATATCATATGTATATGGATAAGTTATGTGGAGCGTGTGGTCCAGTTGTAGAGCACTGAGCCCACGATCGGAGGGTCGTGGGTTCGATCCACCGCCATGACTATGTGTGGTGTCCTTGAGTAAGACACTTTTCCACATGTGCTTAGTATTGGTTCTAACCTGGAAGACATCGAGTGTGATTTGTCTAAGTTGTAAGAACTTATTTCACAATTGAAGTAAAATAAATAAGTTTAAACATATGAATAAAATCTCGCCAAACTGGAATGTTTATGAATGATTTCAATGTATGATTTAACCTTCCTTGGAAACATTGTTTTTTACACTGACTTTAAGTAAAAATGGCAGATAGACAGAGAATGTGAAAAAAAAAAAGGTATAGATATCTCCATTCTTTGCATTTTCCAATAAATGATTTACACTTTGTATTTCTAAACTAGTTTTAAAGGCAGCATGTTGGGGAAATTGTTATCAATGTCTTAAAAGCCATAATTATTTTTAAAGTGGATACAAAGCATTTTGTATTCATTAATAAATAAAATATGAATAGTCTGGATAAACCTGAATTCAACAATATGTAAACAATATGACAAATCACAATCAAAATTAACAAATTAAAGCACACAACTGATCATACAATGAATTTGGGTGCAAATCCAAGTTGGGGAATTTTAAAAAATACATACCTAGCCTGTGAGGGTGTAACTCGGCCAAATATCTTTTTTTTCCACATGTGAAGGAACTTCCTGGCAAGATATCTAAAAATATATATACATATACATGTATATATCAACCCAACAGGATGGCAGTTTATTTTTCCTGAGTTTCGAGAAATAAACTCTCAAACCAAATTAATATTTCAATGTTGTTGTTTCTTTTGTTTTACAGGAATGAGGGCAGGTCCCTTCAATAGGGAAAAACAGTGTTGTAAAGATTAAAATGGGGAAAAGAACAAAACAATGCAAACCATAAGTATTTATGTTTAAAACTGTTAAACTGGCATTAAATTTTATATTGAAAATAATTGGCAGCAAACAGAGAATGGGGCCAAAATTCTGCCACAAAAAAGGAATAAAAAAACACATTCTATTTCAATTTTACTTTGTTTGAATATGACACACTGCTGGTTTCTTTTTCTTTCTTTTTTTCAATTTTCATATAATGCTTTCCTTTTTTCTTACAAATTAAAGCATTTACAATTGAGCGCGAGGACCTGAGCTATACTGTTTGCAAATGAAACACTGTCCTAAATAAAATACTACCTAATTCGAATTTCCTTCATTCTTCCACCTCTGTTCCATGTGTATCCAGGTCTGTATTGTCTTATATCCACAGTGGGCTGATTGCCTCCCTTTATTTTCTTATCTCTTCTTCTCCGTCGTGCATTAGACACTGGAATCTTTAGAGTCTTGGTTACCTTCATTTGGCAAATATTCCAGAATACTGCAGTGGAAAGACAAATTTATTACAAAAAAAATTTTAACTGCACAGAGTGTTTTTCAATTTTGTTTCATTCCAAATGATGATTTAAACTACTCAAAGTATAATTTAATTGACATCATTAACGTCAAAACCTAAATTAACTGATGAGATGTGACGAATGGTTTTGTATGTACGTGAAAGGTGGATGAGTTACAGAATTTATTTTTACTTCCAATAAAACTTTTCTGCAATACAATCAAACCTGTCTTAAGCAGCCAGTCAAGGGAAGGAGCAAAATTGACCTTTTAAGACAGGCTGTTGCTTAAAACAGGTAAATTTATTCTGAATACATAAAAATGGGAAATAGAAAATATTGTTGCTTAAGACAAGTGGCTGCCTAATAGAGATGACCACTTACACAGGTTTGACTGTATTTTATAATTCATTAGCTATATTAATGAAAGTGTGTTAAGCTGTCTTTCTCATACTACATGAGCAAATTAATCGCTGTTGTTATCTCAGAAAGACAAAGAGACACTGTAATTACTATATATATATATATTACCACAAGGTGGCATAAAAAACGCATTATTTTTTAATGAAAATCCATAACCAAAATCACTAAACTCACAGATTGGGGTCCTGATAATATCATAAACATGTATGGAATGCAATCAAAGCACATTGTATAATGTGTCATATTGCAAGACGATTACCTGGTGTAGACATATTGATTCACTTGTTAATTTGATATATAACCTTAACATAGCTAAGGTTACTTCTGTTTATAATTCTTAAAACATGAACAAGATCACCAACATTATTTTAACCTCTTAATTGTTTTTTTAACATTAACCTTCTTGCCTAACAATGACTGGCCATATCTAATGTCAAGAGACCTTGTGACCAGACCCTTTTGCCTATAATAGAATTACTTGCCAAATTATTGTTTTACATGCATTAATGGTAAAGTAAACCACTCAACAATATTGAATATCAAAGGTTAATATTACTGACACAAGTTAAATTAGATTAGTAGATATTTGAATTATTCATAGAAATACAATTAAACCTCGAAACAATTGTTAAAATAAAAGCAAATTGAGTTACTAAAAAATAAATTAGAAATAATAAAGATAACCATCAGTGGACATCAGTATTAACGCAAGATGAATTATACTAGACCTGTACGTATCCCTTGTTAACTAGTGATGTTTTAAATATATTTGAGAGAATAACCCTTTAAAATCAGTAAGGCCATCCTTAAAAAATAAATTGTTGTCAGTGCCTCTACCTGCTTACTCAAAATTGCAATTACAAAAACCTTTTTAATCGACTTTCAAAGCGTTTTTTTTTCTTCAGATTTCTGTAAATTTCTTTTTAAAATGACTATGCAAAATCAGAATTTATCACAAAAAAAAGCTTTGTACCTACCCACATGAAAAATATTGGGTCAAAGCACAGCAAACAAATATTTTTTTAAGGATGGCCTTACTAGTAGTTTATAATTTTTAAATTTTCACTTTCAGCATCGATTATACTGTTGGATATATATATATATATGTCATAGTAATAAAAAACAACAATATATATTAGAGTATGGGGAATTATCTAGGGTACGAATTGACCATGACAAGGGTACGAAACGACCAGAGCTAAGGTACTAAATGTCTAGTCATAGGTGCTTATGTCGTCTAAACAGCTTAGCACATGAGATAACATGCTGCAGTTTAACTGATGCCATACAGGGAATACAGAAATCTGAGTTCTATACATAGATCTACGAAATGTCCAGAGTCGGGGTACGAATCGTTTTGTATAATGGTATATTTTTATTTGCAGTCAATTGTCACATATTTGAGATATATGGCATTAAAATATGTTAAAACTAGTTGCATGCATCAGCCAAGGTCTCCAGCACATGTTTGACTTCATGGAAAATAGATAGATAAAATATATTTGACAACACTATTTTTGTCACTTAGAGTTACTTCCCTTGTTATTTCATGTCTGATCGCGCATCTACGAACCTTTTTTTCGGAATTGGAATGTTTTCTGGAGATACAGTCATTGTTGTATACGGATTGAAATCTCCATCTCCAAGACCTTCTTCTGCACGAACAAGCAGACGCATTTTGTCTGCTTTCACTTGTAAATGATTGCCCAATTCGCGAAGCGCGGAAAGTCGCCGATCTTGTCCGGCTGCATCTTTGACATCGTTATCCAATTTATACGATGGGGCATTGGTCCTTAGTGTCGATTTTATATTGTCTTCTGTCTTCCTAAAGTGCCGACGATCCATAGTTTTCTAAATAGAAAGACGAACGATTAATGCATTGCGTAAAAGACATTGTTTTTTAAATGTTAGTTTCGGAAAGCGCCATTTGTAAACATTCCAGAGAGCTTTCAAGGGGCGACTATTCGGACGGTATTAAAGCGGAATGGAGCATGTAGTAGGAAATAGAAGGAAATAGATTTTAAAGCGCAAACCAAAATGAAATAATTTTATTTTATTCTGTTTTTTTTTGTAATTGTTTATTTTATTGTTACCAAAGATATTGCTTGTGCAACAGAAACACTTTCTCAATGCGTTGTAAACAAAACAAGATATATTTTGACAAACGCATAAGCGAAAAAGTGAACAAGCTTATGCAAGCTCAGTATGGGCGTCATTCAAATGAAACATATTGACCTCATAGAATACCTCCAACGGAGAACTACAAAACAATTACCAGGGATGAAGGATTTATCATACCCAGAAATACTAAAATTTATAAAGCTGCCAACTTAGAGTTTTAGAAGATTGAGAGGAGACACGATTGAGATATATAAAATAGTATATGGAATTTACGAAGTCAAGCTTCTAAAAGACATGGCACCAAGCTCAAGCAACTGGGGTAACTCATTAAAAGTTTACCCTCAAAGGTCGAAATTTCATTAAGAAAAAAACTCTTTTACCATAAGAATAGTACACACATGGAACAACCTACCAGAAAATATAGTAAATGCGCCAACCATAAATACATTTAAAAAACAGACTTGATAAACATTGGTGGAATCAAGACTTAATGTTCGAAGACTACAAAGCCAAAATCAGCGGCGGTACAGGGACATTGAGGCATGTCACCTAATGACGAGTCCGATATCGAGGAACCGAAGGGACCTGAATCGGAAAAAAACATATAAGTAAACATAAGTAAGTATAACTTAATTGGTAGCTTGAGGGAATTAAATTCTTTGTTTCATTTTACTTTTTAATTATATATACCTTATAAACACAGTAACGCACAGATTAAGTCTTAGTATATATTGCGTAGACTTGATAAATAAAAATTGAAAGTTGTAGATCTAGTGTGTAGAACGAGTCTGCGGTGTTATCAGGCTTCTGTTTCACCAACGAACTTAAGGCCATACTTAGCTATTATCATAATTCAAACATGAAAATGCTTTCAAAATGTTCAAAATACATCAATAATGATGCCATTCAAATAAATAAACGAGCATTAAAATATGGAAACTGCATTTTTAAAGAAGAAACAATGACTATTTATAACTGCCATTATACGACTACCGCACAGAAGCACTGCCTTGTCCAATGGTGCATCGTCGGATATCCACGTTTAATCCATTCAGGTACTCTCCATTTATCACCCATAGGATATTACACTAGGTTTGCGTTGATGCTACCAAGCCACAACGCAGCAATATGATTGGTTCCTTCACGCTTTTATGAAGGGAACGTTATTAAATCGCAACGCGAGATTCATATAAACACCGTTTTAAAAAGGCTTTAACGTTAGCTGCATAAAACGAAACAGCTAACGTAATTGTATGGAGAGTATCGGAATTGGTACTTGTGGGTATTCGACAATGCCAACGGTGGTACTATGTATATAAGGAAAAAAATATTGGCGGCACATTTCAACTGAATTTGAGTAAGTTGTGTGCACTGATACTGATTATTTTGTCATTAGATACATTGGTATAGGAGCGTTTCAGATATATGGGTAGGTAAAGCAGGTCAGGGATATATTTCTGAACAGGAGGGTGCTGCAGTCCCCTGGATTTACATTAAAAAATTAATAGTTACTTTTTAAGTTTTGAACATGGAAAAGTTCAAAAACGTTCAATGACACAGAATCACTACACCATGGAGGCAAAGGTGTGTATTTGTAATGCTTGCATTATAACATTTAAGTTTGATATCTAAATAAAGAAAAGATGAACACTGATTAAGTATTGTGTAAATGTCTTTGTTTTTATCTAATACTAAAGTTTGTTTCAGAATTCCCCAACGTTGTTGGATGTGTTGATGGTACGTTCATACCCATTCAGAAACCAAGTCTTGCCACCAGCGAATATATGAACAGAAAGGGGTTTGGTACACATATGGGGAATGTACAAAAATAATGTGGTTGTGTTATAGCATAAATGTCTGTATATAGCAAATATTATAAGGAGAGGTAATAAATCTATTCTTATCACTATTATACAATATTAAACCAAATATATTTTTTAAAAGAATGTTTATATTTATAAAAATATGAATGATAAAATTATAAGAACAACAAAAACCAAACATATAAGGTTAGTTTTGTACTGAAACTTGGCATTGTTTCTTGCGCTTTAGGTTAGTTTGAAGACTTAGGTTTGAAACAGTCTTCAAACATATAGATGTACTTTTATGCAGAAATGAGCAGTGTTCCAGACATACAGTTTTTGTTTGAGTTTGAAACAAGTCTCAAACGTATGCTGTCCAGACACGTCTGAACAGCTGGTCTCATCATTAAAATAGTGTCGAACAACAGTTAGTTCAACTCTACAGGGTTTGAAACATTATACTGTATATAGTTGATTGGTATTATCATTTGTCTGTATGATTTCTAAATATTAGAATCATTTTACTATCTTTATTTTGTTTGAAGTTTACTAATCATGAGGGAAGAGGCCGGAGGGCAATTTATGTATTATATAGTTTGAACTAAATTGTTTAACATAGTTTCAAGCTAGGCTGTTTCACAGCTTTATCCAGTGAATACAAATTCACCTTTAAAGAAGATTCCATCTTAAGTTCAAGATACCCACCCAACATCTCGACAGAATGAAATTATACTTAAGCATCATACTTATTAAAATGTTTGCTTTCGTCACAAATTCATCATTATGATGCTGCTTGTTTGAACAATTTTAAACTTTGATTTGAGATTATATAATTGGTTGAAAAGCCATTAGTTATTTTACGCTCACTTTTTATTTTGCTGGTGTAGTTAATAGACTTTAAAATCTTGTCTTTGAACATAATTCATGTTATTTATTATAGTCATTCTAATACAGTATGTATGCTTAAATTCATGTCCTTTATCATAGTTCTTCTAATAGTCTGTTAGTAATACTAGTTTTCCTATTATCACATAACAAGACAAATGAACTAAAATACAACATTTTCGATTATTCAGTTTCACAATCGATAACCGAATTGGATGAGTAAATATGAATTTGATGTATTATTGAAGCTAGTGTGGCTTGAATTTATTGTTTATGTAATTATATTACAGATGATATGTGACCATCAGTTCAAAATTACAGACATCGTTGCAAAATGGCCTGGCTCAGCCCATGATAGCCGTGTATTTAGAAATAGCAAAGTTTGCAGAGATTTGGAAAATAGTAACAAAGTGTTGTTTTTTTTATTTAACAGGAGTATTATAAATCTTTTACAGTGATTATTCTAGCAACTCATTGAAATTGCAGATATATAATATATATATAATAAATTTAATACTTTATTTTGTCTGCTGCCCAAAGAACTATATATAGATCTATTATAGTTATTGGTATACCATATTACCCCAATTTATTTATCCATTTAAGTGTCTGAAGATATAACAATTTTACATAAACAGCATATCATGGAAATAAATTAAGACATATTCAGAAAATACTGTCCATTCTTAATTTAAAAAAATGATTTGCCATATTAAAACATGCAATGCCCCTCAAACCCATCGAAGCAATCAAAGTAACTGTGGCTTGCTCAGTTCTTCACAATATTGGAATTTTTAAAAATGATATTATACCACCACAAGACGACATTGACTACGACTACGACGACCACTTTGAGGACAACGCACTGACAAATATGGACACAGGATTAAATGTTAGAGACCACATCTCAAAATCACTGTTTGAGTAATATTTGCAAACATTTTTTAATCCAAGCTTTAAGTATTTTGTTAAATAAAAAAAATTCAAAGTAAATTATTTTATAAAATTATACCAAATATGAATGTATTTGATTGGATTGTTCTCGAGAAGATTTTTAAATGTAAATTTCCCTAAGTTAAACTGACATGTCCCCAGAAAAAGTCATTTGAAGCAAAAGTTAACGACAGACGACCGGCGAAGGTACATCACAATATATGATTTCGTAGAACAAGACAATCTGAAAGTTTTCTAGTTGTTTATGATTGAAATAGAAATAATATAAAAGGAAGCTTTTTACAGAAAAATACTTGCATACCCCATATTAGTAAATGACTTACGTCTCGCAAATGTTTGCAAGCATTTTTGTTGTAAAATGCTTCCTTTACTTCCAACAATTTTTGTTTTTGTTCCAAAGCTAATTGTCTACTCTCCATAAATTTAATTTCAAGTTGCAGTTGTTATTTTCAAGTTGTAATATTTCCATTTCTATATTTTCACATGAATTTTCCACGACTCGCCTTTTTCTACGTGCTTCTCTTGCCGTTGTAGTTGATTTAGCTTGCGATGTGCTTGCCGAAATAGTATCTGTTGATTGTGTTAACAGTATCTCTTGTAAGTTTGCTGCAAAACCAAAACTATGTGTCAGACCATAACCTGAGCATGCAATATGGCAACATACATAAATCACTGGCAACTAGAACATTATAAAATTAGTCAGCAAACTTAAGGATAGTTATTTGACTGTAATATTAATTTTCAAGTCAACAATGACAAGAGCTAGATATATAGTTATGTAGAGTAAATGGTTTAGTGGTAGAGCATCTAACCAATGAAAAGAGGGTTGTGGATCCAATCTCTTTCATGATCTAATGTTGAGTCCTCGAGTTAGACAATTTATTAAAAAACAACCTTAGTTGGTAGTTTCACAATCCATGTAAAATACATAAATATATGTATTTATCACCTTAAATTACAATACAAGAGTGTAATAAACCCATTACATATATGTTTCATATGACTAATATACATGTACTCTATTTGTTCTTGTTCATTACACAGGTGATCTGTTTTAAATAAATGGTAAATGACAATTTTTTTATGTGATAACAAAAATCTTATTCATTATTTGATGTCATAAAATCATTGGCAAAAAGATATAAATGCACTGCAGAACCTCATATAATATCTATTTGAAGACACTTCATCTGTTTGTTATATGATGCAAGTATTTGTATGGTCTACTCAGTGATTTGTTATCTGTAGACTAATATTATAAAGCATTTGTTAATTATTCAGTCTATAACAATGTCCTATGGTTGTCACCACATCATACATCAATATATATAATTATTGTTTAATGGCAGACTGTGCCATTTATTTGGAGAACAACATAATATATTTCAATTTCATTCAAAATCTTTAAAAAGATGGCTGAATAAAAGTAACCATTTATTTTCTGCTGATAAACTGCCTGTCTGTTAAACAGGTTTATCACATCAATGCAAGTTTATCTGGCACATGATGTGTTATGTGAAATTATACATTTTGACCAGGACAGATCTATTTTTAATCCTACTTAAAATGAATAAAAGTGCAATAGAAATATTGACATGATAAATAGAATACCATGTTAGTGTCTAATATTATAAACTTTATCAGGTTTAGCAGGAAATAAAAAACCACTTGGCACAGCCTCGTCCTAGTTTTTTTCTCTATATATTTTATTCCTTACGGAAATTGAAATCAATACAAAATCTACAGCATTTATTATTTTTGTCTTTTCTAGGTAAATAACCTAGTTTTTAGTAGTTAATTAATTATACCATTAATTGCCTCCTTCAACAGCCCATTGAATGTTTCCCCCAGAAAGTCAGTTTTCTGAAAGTAAAATACAAACAACAAATTTTTTAAGCTAGTGTTAAATAATTCACATAGAAATTTAAATCAACAAATTTAAATCCCTTCTTAGTTAATTTCTTTCAAATATCCACATGTTTTGGAACACTTGTTTTATAGAAAGTTTTAAATTTTAGGGACAATTCAGGCTGTTTGGTAGTTACATCCTCATTTAAATTAATGGCAATAATTTAATATATGTTGTTTTTGCATTTAATACCCGATTTAATTTCTGACAGTATTTTCCACATATACGTTCAAAAATTATTGTTCGCAAATACTTGGTGAGAGATGAAGGGTTACTGACATCCTAATCTTCAGGTATAGATGTTAATGTTAGTAACTGAAAATTTATGTTTAATAGTCGATATTTATGTTAGTCAACACATTCTGTTTCGATTCAAGATGACCTTAGGTTTAACATAAATTCTTGTGTGTTGGAATAAAAATTATAATTTACAGAGTATTCACAAATGATTATCAAGTACAAAACATATAAACAATACTTTCCTATTTCTAAGTCTCCTATCAGCTGGTAATAACATTTTCAATTTGTTTATAATATTTTAACTTATTTACACTTTCACCAGAATCTTTAACCTAAGAATAGAAATCTTTTATTGAACCTATAAATGCTTTGTTTTACCTGCGATAGCTATTCCACCAGGAATACCATTTAATGTTGGATTCTTTCTTCTCTCGCACTCACTCACCCACAAAGATTCCACTGTGGATAAAACAGATGGAATGCCACCACCTGTTGGTGGTCTCCTCATAACATCGGTTCTTTGATTTGGCTGATGAATAAAAATAATGTAAGTGTTATGTTACTGACAGAAATAGAAATGAAAAAAAGGTTTATTTTCAATTCAGACAAAATTTGAATAATCATATACAAATACAGTAATAAGCAATTCAATTCCAATGTGTTGTTCTACCTTTTATAACTTTTTATCAAATTAATGGAATATTTATACATTCACTCCAACAGTTTTTTTACAATACCATTTTTTGTTATGTTCGTTATTGTGGTTAAATTATAAGTTCCAGGGATCATATTAATGAACATTGTGGCTCATGCATGTTGTAAGAAGTGACAATTTGAAGTAATACGATAGAATTAGCTGAAACCTCGGCAGTTATGTAGGTATCAAGATTCTCGCTTTATTAGAGGCATATTCAATTGTTGATGGATTTTTAATCGGTATGTTATTTTGTTGTTTTTTTGTACATGAAGAGTGAACCAAGAATTTTCCTTCCTGTTGGCATTGAATAACCTATTATTCATTGGTAAGCCGTAAAACCTCATTCATTACAATATAAAATGTTTGTATCTATAACCATGTTACAAAAGCCGAATTTTGTTCATTTGTACATGTTGTACTATGTAATTCTGTTTATTGACTTCTCTCATTTGTCTCTGGTACAAATTTTACTAATTATGCAAAATAAATTACCACTTGGCTTCAAATTGTTAAAAAAACTTTCACAGCTTTCTCTGCTCCAGTTGAGTCATTGTATTCCTGAAACAAAAAAGATACATTTACAACATGAGTAAAAGTAGTGACCTCATCGTGGATAATAAACAATTGGTTTATGTGTGCTTCTAGTATTGACATTTACATGCTTCTCCATTGGCCATCTCAGCATATGGCACCCCCAGTACTTGAAATTCAGAACTGATATGCCTCAAGCACTTGAAAATGTTCCTGGAATGACCTTTGAGTGTACATGCTGTGACTCCAGTGCCTGAACTTACAAACTCAGTGTACATGTTTTATCATTAGTATTATTGGTGGATTGTACATGTATATAAAAAAAAATAGTGAAGTAGAATTAAATGTGTTTTTTCATTAAATTATCATTACCATTAGGAAAATTATTTTGCTAGAATTATTATCACTGCTAAGAAATGTTATTTTGCAAAGACACTATCATTGCCAAGAGTAACAAGACATATAATTTGGTGATACAACATACCAACGTAGTGTTGTATACTTAACAACTCATGTCCCCAATCGAGTTCAAATGAACTTTTACTTTTAACAAGTACATCATAAACAGTGATAACATATGGAGTATATGCAGCAAGTCTGGACTTGAATTCAGGGCATTTTGCTTACAGGGCAGATGCTCTACCGACTGAGCCAAGCAGACTGCTTAAAGATGTTTCTCTCCTTTCAAGTTCTGCACATACATTCTCCAATGGCCATCTCAGCATATGGGCACCCAAGTGCTTCTTGAACTTAGACTCAGTGTGCATGTTTTATCATTAGTATTATTGGTAGATTCACTAGATTGTATATAAAAAAGTAATTAATGAAGTTATTATTATAGTTGCCTGATACATTGTTATTAGACATAAAAAAATCATAACACTCTTACGCATTCACACGCTGCACCTACGGTATCCCAGGCACTGTCCTTGGTGGCAACACCCCTGTCAGCACCGGAGCAATTTGCCAAAGAGTGTGTCATACTTTTGTATGACACCTTCTACAAAGGCAATTTCTTCACTTATAGTAAAATTCGGCTTCCTTTGCCGTTTCGCAGACACAACGGACTCGGATGCTGGAACCTTTGTAGAGTTGTTGTCGTCTGCAGTAATATCTCCTTGTTGAAGAGCTTTTACGCATTTTTTTATTTACCTCCGGTCTGTAAATTAACGCTGGACCAGTCAGTTTCAGAACGAAAATAAAACGTATTCGTTTTCGTTTAAAAATAAATCTTTAAAATTGTTGCAACAAACTTAGCGGAATACTTAGTTAAGTTTTTAAATACTTAAGTTTTAAATATTGGTGAAAAAGGTTTTGGGTAAGTTAAGTAAACTTACTTAGTAAGGTTTTATTTTAAGTTTAGAATTTAAACTTAACTAAGATGTTGGTGAAACAGAAGCCAGGTTCTTGCTCACTGCTTCTGGGCTTTGATTTCAAATTTTAGACTACTCAACAAAGTAACTGAATATGTCACGCTACGCGCTTGTAAACGGTATATAAATTATATATATATTATATATATTATAAGTCCTTGATTCAACCAGTCTCTGATTCAACCTAGTATTAAGCATAGCCTGTCAAGATCGGCTTGTACTATTGAGCGCGCTAAATGTAGGAGATATCTACCGGCTAAGCACAGCCTGTCAAGATCGACAACTCTTGTACTATTGAGGGCGCTAAATGTAGTAGTTGTCTACCATTAACTATTACTGACTAAGCAGTTCATTGTCGGGACACCTTTAGTTATAATACCGGACACTATGGGCTCCCGTTGGGGGCCATCGCGGCATATTTATTAAATTTAGTAAAGTCGAAACAACGAAACTACGATGGTGAAAAGTCGAAACAACGAAACAAGGATGGTGAAAAGTCGCAACTATCATTTCGACTTTTTTGACTTTTCACCATCGTAGTCTCGTTGTTTCGTTGTTTCGACTTTTCACCATCGTAGTTTCGCGTTTTCACCATCGTAGTATCGACTTTTCACCATCGTTGAGGCCCTCCCGGGAGTTTTGGAGATCTGGAGAACATGGCCATTTATTTTCAGAGATCAGGGGAACATTGGCCATTACTTTCGAGATCCAGGAGTCAAAGGCCTAATTTTAGAGATCTAGGGATATTGTCCTTAATGAAAAAAATACCTAATTTAATCAATTTTATCAGATGATATATAAACAGAGATAGGCTACTTGAGGCACTTGTCTAAATTTCAGTTGGCACATTTTGGCTTTTTCTAGTTTATTATTTATTTTACATACATTCTGAGAGATGTTTAGTTCTACCAAAGTATTGGACAGACGATACAGGAATTTGATTTACGTTTTTTCACACTGAAATGTTTAAGTGATTTTGCGTGCCAGGCCATATCTAGACTGGAGTTTAAAAGGTCTGCATTCAAAACTAGGAATCAACAACATCATGATGAGGAAAATAATAACTACTATAGTCCATTATGTTCTATCTGAAATAATTTCAAAATGTGGTCAACTTTGAGGTAGACAAAACACCTTTCGTAGAAAGATACTCACAACTTGATCTTCACTCTGAAATCTGTGATCAACAAGCCATTTGAAATACCATGCCTATTTTCGTTTTTCTTTTGATATTGCATTTTGGAACAAGTATAACGACTTAGACAAATCACGCTCGAAGTCTTACTGGGTATAACCTGTACTAAGCATATGTGGAAAAAATGTCTTGCTCAAGGAACATCACACATAGTCGTGGCGAAGGATTGAAATACCCATTACCCTCCGATCACGGGTTCGGTGCTTTACCACTAGATCACGTGGTGTTTTCTAAATCATGGAAACACACAATCCTCCAGAATCAAACAACATCATTTTGTGATTATGGTATCAAAATAAAGGACTTGATTTGGGAGATTTTTTTTCTTTTTTAAATTTAAAGAAATGAAGAATTTTACGATTAAAGTTTTTGTGTGTGATCGTTTTCTCATTTTTAGCCCATTTTTGAAATAAGAAATAAAAAAAAAACGACTTCAATAAATATCAATATGAAACTTTCGACACCGATGGAAAACTTACTGCTTCATATTTCTACCTAATATTTCTATTTTTAATGTGTTTTGTTTAAACGTACATGGTATTTGTTAAATAAAGACTACCGTTTTTGTTTAAAAATCTTGTTTTTTTTTCCGTGAAATTTCAACATATTTTGATTTCAATCTAGTAATAATTTAAATTCAGAAGAAAAATATTAAGTAACTGATAACTGGAATTGGTCATCATTTTTATCAGCTTTTCTTTGGTACCAAAACTGTTAAATTTAGACCAAGATTCGAAGAGTTATTATAGAAATACTAAAAGTGCCGTGGACATTATATTGCTATTAGTATGCCAGTTTCTGTAATCAAGTCACTGATTTTATGTATAATTTTTATACTTGATCATAATTCACTTTTAAAATAAGATGTCGACTGCTTGAAACAGCTTTTGACAGCTTTGGAGGTTTCTTACGATGTTAGTCTGGTCCCCTGCACAACTTCATCCCATAATCGTATGTACCCGAAATAAATTTTGGATGGTAATTCCGACCAAATATATATTTACAGTACTGATGATTAAAGGCAGAATTAGTGCAGTGGTTAATATCGTCGATTACGGATCGTAAGGACTGGTGTTCAATCCCACCCGGCCGAGTGAGTTGATATATGGCTTAGACAGGGTGTATCCTGGACGTATGGCGATTGAGTTGATATGAGGCTTAGTCAGGGTGTATGCCGATTGAGTTGATATGAGGCTTAGTCAGGGTGTACCCAGGGCGTATGCCGATTGAGTTGGTATGAGGCTTAGTCAGGGTGTATCCTGGGCGTGTGCCGATTGAGTTGATATGAGACTTAGTCAGGGTGTATCGTGGGCGTATGCCGATTGAGTTGATATGAGGCTTAGTCAGGGTGTATCCGGGGCGTATGCCGATTGCGTTGATATGAGGTTTAGTCAGGGTATATCCGGGGCGTATGCCGATTGAGTTGATATGAGGTTTAGTCAGGGTGTATCCGGGGCGTATGCCGATTGAGTTGATATGAGGCTTAGTCAGGGTGTATCCTGGGTGTATGCCGATTGAGTTGATATGAGGCTTAGTCAGGGTGTATCATGGGCGTATGCCGATTGAGTTGATATGAGGCTTAGTCAGGGTGTATCCGGGGCGTATGCCGATTGAGTTGATATGAGGCTTAGACAGGGTGTATCCTGGGCGTATGGCAATTGAGTTGATATGAGGCTTAGTCAGGGTGTATCCGGGGTGTATGCCGATTGAGTTGATATGAGGCTTAGTCAGGGTGTATCCTAGGCGTATGACAATTGAGTTGATATGAGGCTTAGACAGGGTGTATCCTGGGCGTATGGCAATTGAGATGATATGAGGCTTAATCAGGGTGTATCCTGTGCGTATGCCGATTTAGTTGATATGAGGCTTAGACAGGGTGTATCCTGGGCGTATGCCGATTGAGTTGATATGAAGCTTAGTCAAGATGTATCCTGGGCGTATGCCGATTGAGTTTATTTGAGGCTTAGTCAGGATGTATCCGGGATGTATGCCGATATTGAGTTGATATGAGGCTTAGACAGTGTGTATACTGGGCTTATGCCGATTCAGCTGATATATGGCTTAGTCAGAGTGTATTCTGTACGTATGCCGATTGAGTTGATATGAGGCTTAGTCATGGTGTATGCGGGGCGTATGCCAATAAAGTTGTTATGAGACTAAGCCTCATATCAACTCAATCGGCATACGTCAGGGTGTATACTGAGTGTATACCGATTGAGCTGATATGAAGCTTAGTCGGAAGCTAGTTAGCTCTGAGAATACCATTTATATTCCTTTTTTTTCTCCTGTAAAAATTGGATATTTCTTCGACCAGCTTGTCCGCCATCACAATGAATGGGGCTTAACGCCATTTTCAACACATGTTACGTTATATATGACATATCCAGTTTTTATGTTGGAGAAAGACCTCAGAATAAATCTGAGTAGAACCAACGTCCTTGTAACTGGCAAATTTTCTCACATTAAGTTTTTGGAGCGAGCGGGACTCGAACCTACGACCTAAGTGGTGTGAGGTAAGTGATGTTGAGACGGCGCCTTATACCACTCGGCGTAGGAGGACCAACTCTTTAACAATGAAAGTCATACTTAATGCACCAAGTTCACAGACATTTTGCAATGAAAACCCTCGACCAGGTTCTCTACAGGAATGTTTAAATGTTGTCATTTTCAATTAATAATGATATTATTATTATTATTATTATTATTATTATTATTATTATTATTATTATTATTATTATTATTATTACTATTATAGGGTGATAACATGACTGCCGTAGCCGCGCGTAAAAGTAATATAAAAAATAAACACAAGTGTATCATAGTTTAAGCAAATAGGCATTAAAATTTTAAATTTCAAAATACAAATAATCTGAAAGTGCAGTGGATAGATTGTTAACCGTGCACTACAGAGGTCGTGGGTGCTCAACCAGATGTCCTCTCAAAAGCAAATTAGTACTGGTACTACATAGGAAACGGACTCGAGAGTGGTTCATATAAGCTTG
The DNA here is from genome assembly GCA_029582155.1 of Panopea generosa. Lineage (NCBI taxonomy): Eukaryota > Metazoa > Mollusca > Bivalvia > Adapedonta > Hiatellidae > Panopea > Panopea generosa. The sequence goes on from CM055908.1 coordinate 52,788,296, forward strand.
GAGCTTGTTCACAATCAAGCTAAAATAAATTAATATAAACCCGAGAGAGATGCTTAGTTATTGCAAGAATCTATCTGACAAAACATGTGAGAGACGCTTTATTATTGCAAGAATCTATCAAAATCTGTGAGAGACGCTTTGTTATTGCAAGAATCTATCAAAACCTGTGAGAGACGCTTTGTTATTGCAAGAATCTATCTGGCAAAACATGAGAGAGAGAGAAGCTTTGTTATTGCGAGAATCAATCTGGCAAATTGTGAGAATCTATTTGGCAAAACCGAAGATAGACGCTTGTTCTCACAAGAATCTTTCTGGTAAAACATGAGAGAGACGTTTTGTTATTGCAAGAATCTATCTGGCAAAACATGAGAGAGACGTTTTGTGACTGCAAGAATATATCTGGCAAAACCTGAGAGAGACACTTTGCTATTGCGAGAATCTATCTGGCAAAACCTGAGAGAGACGCTTTGTAATTGCGAGAATTTATCTGGCAGAACCTGAGAGTGGTGCTTTGTAATTGTGAGAATTTATCTGGCAAAATTTGAGAGATACACATTGTTATTGCAAAAATCTATCCGGCAAAACCTGAGAGAGGCGCTTTGTAACTGCGAGAATTTATCTGGCAAAACCCGAGAGATACGCATTGTTATTGCAAGAATCTATCTGGCAAAACCTGATAGAGGCCTTTGTTATTGTGAGAAATTATCTGGCAAAGCCTGAGAGAGACGTTGTGTTATTGTAAGTATCTACCTGGCAAAACCTGAGACATTGAGAGATGTGAATGTGGTGTACGAGTTATCTCGTTGTTTGCGTGACTTTGAGCACGGAAGCTCAAAAGGATGCAACTATCATCGGTATACTTGTACTATTTATGAAACATATATGTAACTATTTTGTTATTTTTTTAAACTTTCTTCTATACACATAAAGCGTTCACTGAACCATACCTAGAACCGCTAAGAATCCGGTTTCGCATCGCTATCCTATTTCCGATCCATGTGAAATGTATTCTAACATCAGTTTAATGATACCGGAATATGGCATGCGCAGCATCAGATTTCTCTCGAGAAATCGATCAAAATGTGATTTAATAACTTATCCAATCGACTTACATCCCAGTATCCGTTTTCTCAGCCATTATTAAAATACATTTCACGTCTCCCAGAAAGACTTCATATTTATTTTGTAAAATGACGAAAAAATAATGTTTTGAGCAATATAACTTTTTTTTGAGTAATATGGATTTCATTTAAGAAATTGTCGTATTTTAAAATATATTTAGTTACGGAAGTATGGATGAAGGAAAGGTAAGCTGTGAACATTTTCCACCAAATTATTTATGAATAATCTTGGTTTCATTTTAAGAAGTTGAGGTATTTGATATTTACTTATTTGTTGGAGTATGGATAAAGAAATTATAAGCTTTTGGTAATTATGTACATACTCCAATTTATTCATAAATGATCTTGATTGTTTAGGGAAGTTGTGGTAATACGAATTTATTTAATTGCTGAATTATGGATAAAGAAGTGGTAATGTGATTGCGAAAATATGAGTAAAGAAACTATGAGCTGATTGCGGAAATATGAGTCAAGAAAAAGTGAGCTGATTGCGGAAATATGAAGAAAGAAAATGTGAGCTGATTGCGGAAATATGAGTAAAGAAAAGGTGAACTGATTGCGGAAATATGAGTAAAGAAAAGGTGAGCGGAAATATGAGTAAAGAAAAGGTGAGCCGATTGCGGAAATATTAGTAAAGAAAAGGTGAGTCGATTGTGGAAATATGAGTTAAGAAAAGGTGAGCTAATTGCGGAAATATGAGTTAAGAAAAGGTGAACTGATCTCGGAAATGTGAGTAAAGAAAAGGTGAACTGATTGCGGAAATATGATTAAAGAAAATGTGAGCTGATTGCAGAAATATGAGTTAAGAAATATGAGTAAAGAAAAGGTGAGCTGATTGCGGAAATATGAGTACAGAAAATGTGAGCTGATTGCGGAAATATACGTAAAGAACAGGTGAGCTGATTGCGGAAATGTGAGTAAAGAAAAGGTGAACTGATTGCGGAAATATGATTAAAGAAAATGTGAGCTGATTGCAGAAATATGAGTTAAGAAATATGAGTAAAGAAAAGGTGAGCTGATTGCGGAAATATGAGTACAGAAAAGGTGAGCTGATTGCGGAAATATGAGTAAAGAAACAGGTGAGCTGATTGCGGAAATATGAATAAAGAAATGTGAGCTGACTGCAAAAAATGAGTAAAGAAAGGGTGAGCTGATTGCAGAAATATGAGTAAAGAAACAGGTGAGCTGATTGCGGAAATATGAATAAAGAAATGTGAGCTGACTGCAAAAAATGAGTAAAGAAAAGGTGATCTGATTACGGAAATATGAGTAAAGAAATATGAGTAAAGAAAATATGAGCTAATTGCGGAAATATGAGTAAATAAAAGGTGAGCTGATTGCGGAAATATGAGTAAAGAAAATGTCAGCTTAATGCAGAAATATGAGTAAAGAAAGAGTCAGCTGATTACGGAAATATGAGTAAAGAAAAGGTGAGATGATTTCGGAAATATGAATAAAGGAAAGGTGAGCGGATTGCTGAAATATGAGTAAAGAGAATGTGAGCTGATTGCGGAAATATGAGTAAAGAAAAGATGAGCTGATTGCGGAAATATGAGTAAAAAAACAGATGAGCTGATTGCAGAAATATGAATAAAGACATGCTAGCTGATTGCAAAAATATGAGTAAAGAAAATGTGAGCTGATTGCGGAAATATGAGTAAAGAAATATGAGCTGATTGCGAAATATGAGTAAAGAAACAGGTGAGCTGATTTCATCATATGAATAATGAAATGTGAACTGATTGCGGAAACATGAGTAAAGAAAAGGTGAACTGATCTCGGAAATGTGAGTAAAGAAAATGTGAACTGATCGCGGAAATATGATTAAAGAAAATGTGAGCTGATTGCAGAAATATGAGTTAAGAAATATGAGTAAAGAAAAGGTGAGCTGATTGCGGAAATATGAGTAAAGAAAATGTGAGCTTATTGCGGAAATATGAGTAAAGAAATGTGAGCTAATTGCGGAAATATTAGTAAAGAAATGGTGAGCTGTTTGCGTAAATATGAATAAATAAACAGGTGAGCTGATTGCAAAAATATGAGTAAAGAAAATGTGAGCTGATTGCAAAAATTTGAGTCAAGAAATGATGAGCTGATTGCGGAAATATGAGTAAAGAAAAGGTGAGCTGATTGTGGAAATATGAATAAATAAAATGTGAGCTGATTGCAGAAATATGAGTTACGAAATATGAGTAAAGAAAAAGTGAGTTGCTTGCGGAAATATGAGAAAAGAAAAGGCGAGTTGATTGCGGAAATATACGTAAAGAACAGGTGAGCTGATTGCGGAAATATGAGTAAAGAAAAGGTGAGCTGATTGCGGAAATATGAGAAAAGAAAAGATGATTCGATTGCGGAAATATGAGTAAATAAAAGGTGAGCTGATTGCGGAAATATGAGTAAAGCAAATGTGAGCTGATTGCGGAAATATTAGTAAAGAAAATGTGAGCTGAATGCGGAAATATGAGTAAAGAAATGGTGAGCTGATTGCGGAATTATGAATAAAGAAATGTGATCTGATTGCAAAAATATGAGTAAAGAAAAGGTGAGCTGATTACGGAAATATGAGTAAAGAAAAGGTGAGCTGATTGCGGAAATATGAGTAAATAAATGTGAGCTGATTGCGGAAATATGAGTAAAGAAAATGTGATCTGATTGCAGAAATATAAGTAAAGAAAATGTGAGCTGAATGCGGTAATATGAGTAAAGAAAGGGTGAGCTGATTGCGGAAATATGAGTAAAGAAACAGGTGAGCTGATTGCGGAAATAAGAATAAAGAAATGTTAGCTGATTGCAAAAAATGAGTAAAGAAAAGGTGAGCTGGTTACGGAAATATGAGTAAAGAAATATGAGTAAGGAAAAATATGAGCTGATTGCGGAAATATGAGTAAATAAAAGGTGAGCTGATTACGGAAATATGAGTAAAGAAATCTGAGCTGATTGCGGAAATATGAGTAAAGAAAAGGTGAGCTGATTACGGAAATATGAGTAAAGAAATATGAGTAAGGAAAAATATGAGCTGATTGCGGAAATATGAGTAAATAAAAGGTGAGCTGATTACGGAAATATGAGTAAAGAAATGTGAGCTGATTGCGGAAATATGAGTAAAGAAAAGGTGAGCTGATTGCGGAAATATGAGTTAAGAAAATGTGAGCTGATTGCGGAAATATGAGTAAAGAAATGTGAGCTGATTGCGGAAATATGAGTAAAGAAAAGGTGAGCTGATTGCGGAAATATGAGTTAAGAAAATTTGAGCTGATTGCGGAAATATGAGTAAAGAAAGGGTGAGCTGATTACGGAAATATGAGTAAAGAAAATGTGAGCTGATTGCGGAAATATGAGTTAAGAAAATGTGAGCTGATTGCGGAAATATGAGTAAAGAAATGGTGAGCTGATTGCGGAATTATGAGTAAAGAAACAAGTGAGCTGATTACGGAAATATGAATAAAGAAATGTGATCTGATTGCAAAAATATGAGTAAAGAAAAGGTGAGCTGATTACGGAAATATGAGTAAAGAAAAGGTGAGCTGATTGCGGAAATATGAGTAAATAAATGTGAGCTGATTGCGGAAATATGAGTAAAGAAAATGTGATCTGATTGCAGAAATATAAGTAAAGAAAATGTGAGCTGAATGCGGTAATATGAGTAAAGAAAGGGTGAGCTGATTGCGGAAATATGAGTAAAGAAACAGGTGAGCTGATTGCGGAAATAAGAATAAAGAAATGTTAGCTGATTGCAAAAAATGAGTAAAGAAAAGGTGAGCTGGTTACGGAAATATGAGTAAAGAAATATGAGTAAGGAAAAATATGAGCTGATTGCGGAAATATGAGTAAATAAAAGGTGAGCTGATTACGGAAATATGAGTAAAGAAATCTGAGCTGATTGCGGAAATATGAGTAAAGAAAAGGTGAGCTGATTACGGAAATATGAGTAAAGAAATATGAGTAAGGAAAAATATGAGCTGATTGCGGAAATATGAGTAAATAAAAGGTGAGCTGATTACGGAAATATGAGTAAAGAAATGTGAGCTGATTGCGGAAATATGAGTAAAGAAAAGGTGAGCTGATTGCGGAAATATGAGTTAAGAAAATGTGAGCTGATTGCGGAAATATGAGTAAAGAAATGTGAGCTGATTGCGGAAATATGAGTAAAGAAAAGGTGAGCTGATTGCGGAAATATGAGTTAAGAAAATTTGAGCTGATTGCGGAAATATGAGTAAAGAAAGGGTGAGCTGATTACGGAAATATGAGTAAAGAAAATGTGAGCTGATTGCGGAAATATGAGTTAAGAAAATGTGAGCTGATTGCGGAAATATGAGTAAAGAAAAGATGAGCTGATTGCAGAAATATGAGTAAAGAAAATGTCAGTTGAATGCGGAAATATGAGTCAAGAAACAGGTGAGCTGATTGCGGAAATATGAATTAAGAAATGTTAGCTTATTGCAAAAATATGAGTAAAGAAAATGTGAGCTGACTGCGGAAATATGAGTAAAAAAAATGTGAGCCTATTGCGGAAATATGAGTAAACAAATTTGAGCTGATTGCGGAAATATGAGTAAAGAAACAGGTGAGCTGATTTCATCATATGAATAATGAAATGTGAGCTGATTGCGGAAATATGAGTTAAGAAAATGTGAGCTGATTGCGGAAATATGAGTAAAGAAAATGTGAGCTGATTGCGGAAATATGAGTAAAGAATTATGAGCTAATTGCGAAAATATGAGTAAAGAAATGGTGAGCTGTTTGCATAAATATGAATAAATAAACAGGTGAGCTGATTGCAAAAATATGAGAAAGAAAACGTGAGCTGATTGCAAAAATATGAGTAAAGAAAATGTGAGCTGATTGCGGAAATATGAGTAAAGAAATATGAGCTAATTGCGGAAATATGAGTAAAGAAATGGTGAGCTGTTTGCGTAAATATGAATAAATAAACAGGTGAGCTGATTGCAAAAATATGAGAAAGAAAATGTGAGCTGATTGCAAAAATATGAGTCAAGAAATGGTGAGCTGATTGCGGAAATATGAGTAAAGAAACAGGTGAGCTGATTGCGGCAATTTATTTAAAGTACTGTGAGCTGATTGCAAAAATATGAGTAAAGAAAAGGTGAACTGATTGCGAAAATATGAGTAAAGAAAAGGTGAGCTGATTGCGGAAATATGAGTAAAGAAAGGGTGGGCTGATTGCGGAAATATGGATAAAGAACGATCTTGAGTTCATTTGAGAAGTTGTGGTGTTTGATATTTGCTTAGTTTTTGGAATATTGATAAAGAAAATGTAATTTTTTGGTAAGTGTGTACATGTTCCAAGTTATTCATTAAATAGTTAAATTTAATTTGAGAAGATGTGGTGTTTGAGATTTATTTAATTGCTGGAGAATGTATACAGAAAAGATAAACTTCTTTATATACGTGAACATTTCATTTTTTTTATTAATTACTCAACCACAAGTTATTTGATTATTTATCAAGTTTCTTTTTTAATATATATCTTTGACTCCAAGCAGTTCTAATTGAGTATACACCATGATAAATGCTATATTACGTACCTGGATTTTATCCAAGTTAATTTTAAGACAACAGCATTTTCATACTTTCTGGTATTGTCTTACAGATGATCGTGAATGCATTGTCTGTTTTCGTTTCGCTGTTTTACTTAGGCTGTGGTATGTATTGACACTTTTATTGTCTTTAAGATATTACATGTGTGTGTTTGTGTATTATAAACTATTTGTAGATGTGATGGCAGACCTAGGTTCGATTATTCGATATTCATTATGGAACTAACATAACATTCTCTGTCTCCAGTACTGAAGAGTGAATATCGAAAGATAAAAATGAATTTCAGACTAACTTCTGACTGCAAGAAAAATGTTATTAAATATATAAAGCTATGAGTCGGGATGGTCCGTACATGTTCGGATACATACGGTTACATGATCCTCCTTCCTCTGTAAGAGCCAATTTTTCTAATGGAGTTTGACGCCATTTTCAACAAATGATAGGTTGTATATGGCATATCCAGTTTTATTCGTGGATGATGACCTCGGAAATGAATCTGATAAGAACAACCGTCCTTTCGAAAGTAACCGGAAAATTCTCGCATAAAGATTTTGGACTGAGTGGGACTCGAACCCACAGCCTCTGCGATGAGAGTTTATTGATCGCACCAGAGCCGAGTTGAAAAGAAGCAACTTTCTTAAATGTTCATAAAATATAGCATAATTATAGCAGTCTGTACCAAGATATATACCCCAACACCGATATAAGTGTACTGTATGTCAAAATGTTCGATTGCGAAGTAAGCTCAGAGCGTTCGTGAATTGCTCACGTATCCCTTTCGTAAGTAAAACTAGTAATGGATTTTGTTAACGTCTAGAGTTAAACCTGCGACTTCAAGCGTGAGCGGCCCACACAGTTTCCACTAAACCACATCCCCTATTAAACGAACCTATTGACAATTATAGCAGCTGTAGTGTCACGTTTCAACACAAAATATTATTTCAAGACTCTGAGTATATGTGCCGTTTAACAAATAAGAATGCCCATGTACGTACTCGTATTTGAATCGGTGTTGTTTTTGTTTCTGGCCCTTTCGTATCATGCTGCTCATTCGGTGTTTTCAGTCTTAGACACTTGAATACCACTTCAGCCGATGTAAAGGTATTTTGTTTTAGTATATTTTATTGCCAAATATATACACAAATACATATTACAAGCATACAATGCACATTGAAATTAATAAAGGCAAAAGGGTTTGGCCACAGGTGCTCGCCGCTTTAGTTACTGTCGAGGGTATTAATATTGTATCTGCCACTCAAGAAAAGATTCGATAAAACCAATTCTGCTGTTTTCATTTCTCGAATGCGTTCAGTGTTTCCAAACGACCCCATTATCAGACAATATTATCCAGAAAAACTAGAAAAAGGCGTTAACTACAGGAGTAGATGTATCACTCAAATGACTAATCCGACACAATAAGATAATGCAAATGCTTAATGCTTAAAAAAACATAATCAAGATTTAAGGAAAAGTACACGATAATTAGTTATTAATCTTTCTAAACTTATTATTACTTTGTACTTATAATATATTATGTAAGTTAATACAATCAAGAAAACGTTTCCAACATGAGACGTAGCAGTCAAAGGCCATAGCTACCACAATAGAATAAACAGAGTATCTTACATGCGTGCTTATTTATTATTGAATTTATTAAACGAATTGACAAAAATACAGCATGCGAGGCTCTGCCATTATAAATCGGAAGTGATTTTTAAATAGGTTAATATAAAAAACATGTATGTGTTGTTTTGTGTTTTTTTGTAGATTTATAGATTTATGATAAGTTATAATAAGTACAATACAAAAGTGTGCTCTGCTTGTTAATGGAATTTTCATTTTCAAACCGAAACTCGGAAGTACCAACAGCAGGACACAGGTGTGCAACCATTAATCTAACTGATTATCTCTCGAATCGTGTAACATGCACGGAATGCATAAAAGCATGTTCACGAAATAGTAAAACTTTCAATAGAAACATTCTAAAGCCAGTATCCGAACAAATGTTTATTTTGTTCGTGATAAATTATTGCGAAAGTAATTACATGGCAAGCCTATTATTTGGATCGTTAAGTGTATTTTATAAATTGATCGAACGTGCCTATTAGAGACTTCATACGAAATAGTACAGTATTAATCATCCATTCGACATTCATATTAACCATTTTCATTTCTATTAAATTGATTAAATGAAAGAATGGAACTAATAAAAACACAAATGACACGTGATAAAATATTGATATTTTCAAAATAAAGTATGATTCCAGCTTTATCATTATTTATATTTGACACGCAGTTGTGCTGTTCGGTTTGATGAACACAGAGCAATTTGATCAAGTTTCAATTAAAAATATTTTTTTACAGATATCTACATGGCCCTAGAATAAAGTTCATGACAAAGCATCACAGAGATGTGCTCGTGCGGAGATTCGAACTTACTGGATCGACAGTCAGACGCATTGCCGACTGAGCTAGTTGGGCCCGGCCCACCATTGTTTCGAGTTTTCACTATTGTTGCTTCACAGTAACGAGTTTGCATAATCGTTGCTTCGTAATTTCGAATTTCATTAACGTTGTTTCGTAGTTTCGAGTTTTCACCATCGTTCTGTTGTAGTTTTGAATTTTCACCATAGTTGTTTCGAGTTTTCACCGTCGTTCTGTCGTAATTTCGTGTTTTCACCATTGTTCAAGGCGTCGTTCTTTCGAATTTTCACCATAGGTGTTTCGTAGTTTCGAGTTTTCACAATCGTTGTTTCGTAGGTTTGAGTTTTCACCGTCGTTGCGTCGTAGTTTCGAATTTTCACCATCGGTATTTCGTAATTTCGACTGCGTTTTCACAATCGTTGTTTCGTAGTTTCGAGTTTTCACCATCGTTGTTTCCTTGTTTTATGAAATAGACCTTAAATGTACGAACATTGGTCAAGATAAGAGACAGTCATTGATTTGGAAGCAGCTACAAGTTAATATAAAAAAAGTGTTTGTTATAAATAGTACAATGGAGTGCCGGAACGCCGTGGCAGCAGACTAAAATTGTCATCTAAGATTTAATGGTGCACAGATATTTTTGACAGGAGGGATTCCTTGCAAGCACAGAATCCCCCAGAAGAAGAAAAAATATCAGGCTCGGTTTTATTGAATCTGTTCATAAGGGGCAAGTGCGATGTGCAACACCCACAGAGCGCTAGCAACGGTTTAATATAAACGTTCATGTAAGTTCTATCATTTGAATGACATCACGTGTGTCTCATTACTGATTTACATCGTCGTTCATAGGAACGGTTACGAACCCGCGCGACTTTATACTATGGAGAGGTGCAAAAAATCTGAAGAAAAGTACCGCTTCAGATATCATTTTTGCTGTCACTTTTCTATATATTTCATAAAAATTCACGAAAGAAAGACGAACGCCGTTTCTGTATAGAGAACGACCGGTGATATCAAGAAGGCACCGCTCCAAACCATAATTGTCTTTGAGCATAAAACACCGTTCATTTCTTTGCAAACAAAGAATCAAATTTAGCGTGATCACTTTATATTACCGATGATAACCACTTTTCCTCCGACTGTTTCGGCACCACTTAATAGCATAAACTGAGTCACGTCGATTCGCAATCGTTCCCATGAACATCGCAGACTCGTGTTTGATTTCAGGCATCCCAACAGAGTATATCACTTACATCACGATATACAACGACCAAGTGGCGGCCACATGCTGCCTTCGCCAGCGAGGCTTGCCACAACCAGCATGCGGCTATGTTTCCGGTTCTGGACACAGTAGCTAAGCTACAGCTATATAACACACTACGAACGTTTCGGTCGAGCGAGTACGGTAACATGTATGTTAATTTCTTGTATGATTTGTTTGTTTGTGTAGGAGTTTGTGCCTTTTTAAAAAACAGTCCTAGTATTTCAGTTACTGGTATATAACAGAGGTCAGTGCATCTAACTATCGGTCCTTACAACAAAGTGAGTGGTTAACTAGTACAAGACTTATCGCTGTAATTCACTGACTACTTCCCCACATATTCAGAGGTCAGGTGTGAGATTCAAGGTCGTGAAACAATGCCCATGGCCAATAATCTCAGAGGTTGTGGCCGACCGGGGATCAAACTCACGACGGCGTTGTCCCGGCATTTCTTAGATGAATCAAGGTAACTGACATAGTTTTGTGACAAGTATCGCTTGTGTAATGCGTACACGTGATAAACTAGGGAAATGTCATAAATTTAAGTAAAACATGTGACCCTGCAAGTATTGATAGTCATTCACACTTGAACACTTTAGACTACGTTACATGACTTCAATGGTCGTGGTTGACCTTTATTGAAGTAGGCATGTATGTTTATTTAATATGGTGTAGTATTTGTGTGTTTTTTTCTTTATGATGTTAACGGCACGATATATTTTAGTTCACAATTTAGTAAACCAAATAATCGAGCCACTTTTTCTGGTAATAAACCCATATCATCGCATAATGGGCGTGTGCACACAAATAAGTATTCCACTGAAGCACCTTTTGATTATATACTGAACGGACAGCTAACCCGCAGCTCGTGTATTTCCAATATATGTTGTTGTTTTTCTTTGTCAATCGTGTTAAAATTTGATTTCTCGTTTCAATAATTATGACTTTATTCCAATCACTTTCAAATTTAGTAATACAGACTTGGTCATTGTCATCCTAGATGGGTTTTTTCTTAATAAAGCCCAAATTTTAAGGAAATTGCTTCGTTACCTTTTGAGGAAATATATAAAATAGCTGTTGCATACAGTAAACAATATATGGTTCATACATTATATGTTAGATATATACATTAGTAGTGCTATATATAAAAAACGGCATCGCTATCAATCTGATATTGCCTTTCATGGATGCACTATCATAAAAGTACATTGTAAATTTGCTTCAGTGCTTCAGGGTTCTGGATAAATGCCTATAAGGGAAGCGACCAGAGCTGGTACTGGGATCGTCTGCCAGATTGTTCTAACTTTTCGGGCAATTCATCACTGTGGGCAAACACAGACCACGATGTACGTAACTCTTGTTTGTTCTCATTTCAATAATCGTCAGACGGAAACGGAGTAACTGAACTGAAGTATATCATTAAAATAGTCCTTTATTGCAGAACCGCAGCGATGTTCATGGGGTAGAGCGTTCCCCTCGCATGCGGAAGGTCGTCGGTTCGATCATCGGCAGGGTAAAAAAATGGTACTTGGAGCTTCGTCTGTTGGCGCTCTGGATTTATAGGATAATTTTATGTCTGGTCGGCCCGGTGTCAGTATAATGTGACTATGTGGGGTATCATACCATGTGTCTGCAGCATGATAATGCAGCGTGACAGCGCTTAAACACACTGCCGCCTCCTTAATGATTAACTGGGTCATTTTGTGCAGTTTGGAAACATTATAAAAATGATTTGGTCATAAATTTTTTACAGGGGAACACCTATGAAATCAATCTTTACAGCTACCGATAAATAAAGGTTGCTATCTCATAGTAACTGAATACAGCAAAGAGACAGCACGCGTGTGGAATATCGCTGGACGTATATATGCATAGAAGATAGAAAATGTCAACTATGTAAATTAAAATAGGAATTTCATTCAGAATGCCCATTGCACAAAGATTACAAATTAAGCCATATCAGAAAATATTACTGGAAAATACCTAATACACCGACATTTATTGAAGTATTGAATTATTACATTCACAATACAGTGAACACTGTGTAAGCGGTCACCTTTATTAAACAGCCACGTGTCTTAAGCATCCACAATTGCTATTTCCCATTTCTATTCTTTTAGTTCATATTAACCTGTATTAAGCAAAACCGGTCTTAACAGACCATTTAAGCTCCTTCCCATTGACTGGCTGCTTAAGACAGGGTTGACTGTATATGAAAAACATAAAAAATAATTGCTATCTACATGCATACATGTAAAGACATTGATAATAAATATAAACCACTATCCGTGTATTCCATACAAGCTCTCCTTTGATGCTTACAAAATAATCTTGCAGATACAGTTGGTCTTTTTATTGATAAATTGATGATGCCCTGGAATTGTCATGCTTTATAACAAACATTGCATGTATACGTGTAACGTTATTTTTGTTTTGCAAAACAAATAATAAAAGAAATGTGTATTTGTGTTGTGAACAATTACAGTTTATTCTGATAATTAAGTGGTAAATATTATATATTCAAAAACAAATGTGGTAAGTCAATATCATAATTTATCGCATACACTGAATACTTATATATAAACAAACAAAACTTGAAAAAGAAAGAGCGATGGATCATAATAAATAAGGAAGTCGCGAAATCAAATGGCAACAATTCCTAACTTAGGAACGAACATTTAAATATCAATAAAAAATAAATTTATTACTGATATAAGAGAAAAAACAAAGCAATATAAAACTTTTTGATTAACATGATAAAGAAGCAGTGTGAATTGATATATATATACTGAACTCCCCATGTTCTTATGTTATTGTTACAGGGATATTCCGACTGTGTTGGGTACGGTGTTGGCGTTGAAGGAGAGTATGGCCTACTATCTTATCCGTGTACGACACCACGTGGTCTCATCGTCTGCGAAAACGTTTCCACTGATAAACGTTAGTTTGATATTTCTCATTCCTATTTTTTTAATTTGTTCAAACTAAATCACGGTTTGGTTCGACTTAAAAATGCTTCTATAAGCTTCCTCGAGTGGCGATCAGCATTTAGAAGATTGTTCTAAGACTAATCGGCCCAAGTCAGAATAACGTGACTGGGTGGGTTATCATACCATCAGTCAGCGGCGCGATACGCCAGTGTGACACCGTCGCGATATCATTGAGAAATTATTGAAAGCGACGCTATACAACAACGACGACGACAACAACAACGACGGTAGTTTTGTGAACATGTGCACCTATAATGACTGTCCATATGTCATTATCTGAATACATGCATATCCACCATGAATTAATATGTTTACAAGTCAGTTTGAATTACTTAAAAAATGCTAGATCTGTAATTTTATACGGAAGCCGCACAGAGGGATTTAATCTCCTTTGCATATGTCTTAAATTGCTGTGTAGTATTCTTACTTATGCTCGATAATTATGCTTTCTTTTATGCTATTTCTGTGTTTAGATGAAAAAAAAGTTTATTTTGTTTAAACATATTTATTTTACTTCGATTGTGCCCAGTTGAAACAAATGAGTGGTGCAATTAAGAAAACCTACGGTCTTTTTATTTATATTTTTATTTTAAAAAAAAATGACAAATTTGTATGGCCACTTGACAGCACTGTGGTCACTAAAGGAATGGCCACGTCTAATGTTGAGAAAACGTGTGGCCAGACTCTTTTGCCGATTATGGTATTTGATTTATATGCATAATTTATAATGTAATATGCATTTATAAGGCAATAAACTAAATATTATTTATCTAAACTTGATAGCACCGGTTATTTGTAACACAAGCAATTCAGTTTAAAGCCGATGTCGTAATAACTCATTGTTTTTTCTTCCTTTATTGACAATATAAAGCCTGTGTCTGGAACATTGGGCCGTATAATACATGTATAGAGTCCGATAGCAACTACATGATTCACGGCACGTTTGACCTCGAAACCTGCAAGGACAAATGTGCTAACGTAACTGTCGATAACATGGAATGCTGGGCAATAGAATATGCACATTCTACAAAGGAGTGCAAGTTGTTCGTTCAGTATGTATACACAATATCAGTATTTTCACAAAATAATGTCATGTAGTCCAAAATGGCATTTGATATGACAGCTGTATACATTAACTGTTATTTTGAAAACGTCATGTATAAAATGTGATAATGACACGTGATCTGCTAAACCATTGACTTATAATGGTCTATATAAGTCATTGACTAAATGAACATTTACTATAAAGGGTATTTTTCATAGAACATCAAGGTGGGAGTGCGCGATTTCCCATAAGTGCAATATGTGGATAGCTTTTAGAGTCTTGTTAAAAGTGTCATTTTCAGAATCTTTTACAGTGATATCTCCCTTAGACATGGTGATGTATCCCTTAAACTTGGTGATATCTCCCTAGGACACGGTGATGTCTCCCTTAAACATGGTGATGTATCCTTTAAACTTGGTGATATCTCCCTAGGACACGGTGATGTCTCCCTTAGACTGATTAGATAATAGTGTTGAATGAAATCAAAAGACAAAACAGGTCACTCAATAATATAATAGATGATGATGGTAGTAATAATAATAATAATAATAATAATAATAATAATAATAATAATAATAATAATAATAATAATAATAATATGTACAACTATTAACTACTATTACTACTTCTGCTGCTACTACTACTACTACTACTGCTACTGCTGCTGCTACAACTACTACTGCTGCTACTACTACTGCAGCTGCTGCTGCTGCTGCTGCTGCTACTGCTACTGCTACTGCTGCTACTACTACTACTACTACTACTACATCTACTACTGCTACAACTTCCACTACTACTGATAATGACGATGATGACGACGTCGATGATGATGATGATGATGACGATGATGATGGTGGTGATGATGGTGGTGATGATGATGATAATGATGATAAACAAATCGTCAGTTACTGTTTATAATATGTTGAGAGAAGGAACGCATCTAGGCTGCGAGAAGTTGTGGCCGTTTACTGTATACATGAATACTTACTGGCAATAAAAAACGTTTGAACGAATAAGCAAATAGTAACAGCAATTTCTTGAATGTCTACCGAGTACTCAATCGAAAAACCTCGGCGAAGTCAATGCATTCGATAATATCGAATATACCGGAGTATGACGGATTTGTACGATTCCCTTTTTATATATATTTTTACAGCAGTAACCCTCTCCTGTTGACCGATGTGGACACTTCTACAGTTGACTGCCCAGGGACTGAGATTCACCATAGAAACTGTTACAGGAGTAAGTAGATCTAATGTTCCGTGATTGTATGCAGACCATAGAAACTGTTACAAGAGTAAGTAGATCTAGTGTTCCGTGGTTGTAAACAATCAAAACCACTCTTCCGTTCTCTTTCCTATTGCTTTATTGCTTTATTCGATACAAAGAAAGTTCATTATGAAACTGTATAAAACAGTAATATATACATGTATTGCAAAATAAAAGAAATGAGTGTGTTACACCTATTGTTTTGACGCATGTTTCAGCCAACACCTTTGTGGATATTACTGATACAATTTCAGTGAAAATAGGAATATGAGATACCAAACTTTCTGAAAGTCTGGCAGTAAAAACAAAATAAAGCAAACTGATTATAAATGGGTTTTATTCGAGATTCATTTAACCTACATCAAATCAAGTTTTAACATAAATTTCGGGGGGGGGGGGGGGGGGGGGGGGGGGGGACCATGGTTGAATTATTTATGTTACCTTTTATTATTTTATTACTCCAGCTGCGATATAAAAGTATCAAGATGGCAGGTTCTAGGGAAGAGCTTATGTTTAAAGTTTATACATATACACACGAATCTGTGTTAATACACATTTCAGCAGTCAAGTAATGGTGCAGTATAGAACACTTTATCATAACTGACAGGTAAAGTAAACAGCCATCCCTACATAACTCTCTGCTCTGGTAGAAAGTTTTTGGGCTTTTAAGATATATTGATTGTATGCATGATGTCGTGGTGACTGTGTCCTTTGAATACTGCGTCTCTTGTTGGACACATGTCCTCTTTCTTTCTTTTTTATATCAATCCCATTAAAAGCATGACACTACACATGCTACATGTAGTCTATACAACGGTCCTTGCTCTCCCAATAAACTGGGATAGACTATATGTTCTTTGTTTATATATCAATCTCATTAAAAGACTGAAACTACATGATTTTTTATAGAGAAACGGTTTATAATGAGAGACTAATGAATTTGATTTAAATTTTATTTCAGTACAGAGTATTCCAGACAAAATCAATCCAACTAATTACTGCTCGGGTCAGTGCACTTTACAAAAGTCATGTACAACTTCGTTCACCGCACAAACAATATCGTCTGCAACGACAGAATTTACATATTCACCAGAAGATAATACAGCAACATCGGCTTATTCAATTTCTACAACAGACACACCAAACACTACACCCGGTACGACGAAATCAACTTTACCACTCTTAAATGCCACTACATACGAAACCACAACGGCGCAGTCTGAAATGATAAACGCAACTGCACCAGTTGAGAACGCGACAGGGGAAACTTCTACCGCACCGCCTTTAACGACAATATTAACACCATCAACGACACTGACAGCATCACAAGAGAGTTCACAGACTACATCATCAAATGTAAATCGGACCAAATCACCAGAAGAACGATGCACGTGCGATTGTTCTACGACAGCAACTCTCCGAAACACGCAATTGACTCAAGGGGAATTAGAACTGCTATTAAAACAGCTATCAATAGATAAGAAGAAAACTTCGTTATCCGTACGTGCAAAGACCAGCGCATATGACGACCGACCGTCCGCCCGTGCCATAGGATGGGTAGGGGTGCTTTGTCTCTGTATATTTGGTCTTATAATTCTCATTAACGACGCACTGAACTTAAGTATGATCCGAAAAGCAATCAGATGCAAGAAGCCATGACATTGGAATCAGTTTTCATCACATGATGTGCTATCAGCCCTCTTAAAAAATCTACACCGTAATGTGACACACGCACCAGACAGTGCGTACGCTACCCAGTTGGCAAACGATTTTGGAACTCCTGTTTTGCTGACTGTAGGTCAACACTGTCACATAGAGGATCTTACGTCAATGCTCTTTATTATTGAATTTATTGAACGAGTTGGCCAAAGTATATTATGCGAAACTCTGCTAACCATTATATCATTTTGCTATCGTATGTTAAAAAACTTTTTTATCACATAACTAAAAAAGTTGGTACGTTTACAATTTATCTAATATATTACCTCTATCATGAACGAGAATAAATCGGGAAAATAGGTTTCCGTCAGTCGTTATTTGACGAAGCATCACAAAATAACGACATTTTACCATGACAAATTGTTATTTATATTTTCATAAAAATCGGAAAGTCATTTACCATTTATCGAACATATTACCTCTATAATTAACGAGAATAAAGCGGGTAACTAAGTTTCTGCCAGACGTTACCATGACAAATTGGCGCAATTAATATATTCGTGAAAATCAGAAAGTCATTAGGCATATTTTACGTATGAGAGCTTAGTTATACGAATTGTGTATTAATGATAACCAACTATAGTTCTGTTACCTTTTTTTTCTTCAAATTGTGCCCCTGGGATTAAAAAATGACCCCACCCCGAGGGTTGATTAAGGGGACATATATACTAGTATAATAACTGTTAATAACATTAATATTGCTATAGAAATAAAAGATGGGGCCGGATGGACCATGCTTAATGGGGCCGGATTATCCAGGGGCCGGATAATCCTGGGGCCGGATTCTCCATGGCCGTTTTAGAGTGTGGCCGGATTATCCAGGTTCCAATAATTTGGTAGTGTAGAGTTCTTCCCCTTAGAAGATGCCCCGGCTACACGAACAGAAATTATATAAGGAATTGCTCATTTGATAAAGCACGTTTGTGGTGTAAGTTACATAAAACCATAAATGAAAATTTCAGAAAGCATTAATCAATCTGAAATAAATAAACATCGACATAATAAAGACAATATTTTGTTATTTGAAAATAAATTGCAATTTAAATCGCACTTTCTCAACCATTTCCAGCAAAATTTGCGATAACAGAAATCATTGAATGATTCCAAATGCTATATTTTTTGAAAAGGCTGGTTCCCGAGATGAGGTAAGGCGTAATTGTTATGGTCAAAGGGAGATAATCAATTCTAATAATCAATCAAAAAACTTAGTCTCCCTTTGACCATTACTGACATTAACATTCGGACCACCTCGCCAATTATCCTAATTAATACCGAAGGACGGAATTGGCCGAGTAAGTACGATTGTGACATTAAAATCGAAATCGAGCGGCACATAGCGGAATGACTAAATACCGGAAAGGGGCCCTTTCCGCGGGCCTACAAAACACATTTTTGGTGCAAATCATATAAAATCGACTTTTAATCGTTTATAAACATGTTTTACGTTATATCTGGGAGTTTTATAAATTTAAGTTGTATTTTAAAGATTTTATAACAATAAAACGAATTATGACCGAAAAAACGGCTCTGCGGAAAGGGCTTTTCTGCACGGAAAGGGCCTACAAAACACACATTTTTTAGTGCAAATCTCATAAATTAGACTTAATCGTTTAAAAACATGTTTTACGATATATGTGGGAGTTTTATAAATTTAAGTTGTATTTTAAAGATTTTATAACAATAAAACGAATTATGACCCAAAAACGGCTCTGCGGAAAGGGCTTTTCTACACGGAAAGGGCCTACAAAACACACATTTTTAGTACAATTCTCATAAAATCGACTTTTAATCATTTATAAACATGTTTTACGATATATCTGGGAGTTTTATAAATTTAAGTTGTATTTTAAAGATTTTATAACAATAAAACGAATTATGACCCAAAAACGGCTCTGCGGAAAGGGCCTACAAAACACACATTTTTGGTATTTTGTTCATTAACTGAATACGCGGATAACGTGTCGGGGACTTGATTTATTAATTAGCAAGCCAGTGCTAATTATTTATTACAATATTTGAACACACTGAGAACGTGTTAGACACATGAGTAATTAATGAACAAGATTTTATCTTCAGTTGTAATCCATATTTATACCTAAACTTATGTGTATATATGTACATTTGAATGAATAAAAATATGTTTAAACCAATTAATTACTGAAATAAGAATTTGAGTGATTAATGTTTAAAGTTGATGCTATGTATATATATATATATATATATATATATATATATATATATATATATAACTATTTTGACAATTTCTATCAAAACACTTTGTTGATTCATCATGTATGCCATATTTGGAGACAGCTATGTAACAAGATTAGAACATAGAGAAGGATGGAAGATTAGTCAATATCGTTAAACGCCAGGGCGTATATTGTACTCTTAAACAATCTAATAAGAAACGAGAATTTGTGCCGCTGCAGCCAAAACCAAACGAAGATGATGTAATAACGCTTCATAGAAACTACCAAACATTACAGTCTTCAACATCGGTTCCAGATCAATTTAAAAAAAGAATCACTTGGATAGAAAAAGCATCAACAAACATGCCGGATATTTCAGATGGTATTGCTATTGTTGAATACATTGGTTGCTATCCTGGACGACAGTATCATGGTACAGTGAAGAATACCAATCAAAACGTCAAATACATCCGAACTAAACAGATGGATAAATATAAGTGTTATATTTAATGATCTGACAAAAATATACATATATAAAAAAATGGCATTCTTATTTATCTGTAACTAAACACTCTTACATAATATCTATGTAATATTTATTGCTATAGAATCTTTAAAATTCAAATTATAATTATAAAACTCCCAGTCATAATTATTAATTTGTAGGCCCTTTCCCAGATATATCAGCCGTTTTTTAGTCATAATTCATTTTATTGTTATAAAATCTTTAAAATACAACTTAAATTTATAAAACTCCCAGATATATCGTAAAACATGTTTATAAACGATTAAAAGTCGATTTTATGAGATTTGTACCAAAAATGGTGTTAAGTCATACCCGACATAGTGGTTGGAGGAAAATAACTCAATTGATATTATGTATGTTTTGGGTTATACGAGTTGTCTTTCTTATTGAATTATATTTCCATTTTTGCAAACAAACACAAGACCGTGCGTTTATGATGTGACTTGGAAAAACTTTCTATAAATGCAATAAAAGTAAATGATACCCTTGTGGGGGATCAATGCACATGGTCCTTTTTCTTTAGACCTGATGCAACTCATAGTACAAATGAGCTGCATTCAAGTTGTTTGCATTGAAATAACGACTGAGGCCATGCTTAAAAAATTATTATTTGCCGTGCTAGCAACTCAACCAAAATTTGATACCGTATATTCCCTTATAAACGCCCCCACTCTAATAAATGCCACCCCCACCTATTTTTTTCAGGAAAATTAAAAAACGTAGGGTACCCTATATGCGAGTTGGAATGCGTATTCGCCCATCTTTCCCTGATTGATTATTTTGTTACACAGACAACAACTAGCGGAGTATTTATTACCTTTGAACTCTTTAACCCATTGTTTATATCTTGGGTGACCACTTAACCACTTTTGGTTGAATTAACACTTCTCCATATTTGCTGTTTAAAACTAGTAAAAATACCGTCTGCCGATTAAAACATTACAAAACGTCGGAAAATATGGTTAGTCTGTGTACGCTGAATGCTCATTGTTCCACGTTGATAAGAGCAAGCGTCAAAAGGATTTAAAAGTGAAGAGTACACTGACCATAAATGCGGATATTCCAGTACGCAGACTAGTAATATCATACAGATTTTCAGATTTTTTTCATCCTATGTCGATTATTTCATTCACTCTCAAATAATTCTGAACCACTTTTTCGGGGATTTAAACCGGGCGTTAATTAGGGAATATACGGTATTTCATGTCTGCTCTGTAACTTTGTCTTACATCGCGGTATTTTCAAAATAACTTGACACAAGTGATCAGCATGCCATGATGATGTGTTACCTGCATTTACCTGTAGAAATACCCAGACCGTTACATCAGATGCCAAGATCAAAAATACACGAATGTCAAGATCATGCTTTAATGTAAAAACATGAAATTGCATTTCTTATCTGAAAAGTCAGTTCATTACTCTTGATATTCATGGATACATCGCTACCGTTTATAACGTATTTTGTTATTTTCACAGACCATTTGGGGGGCATGCAGCACTAACCAGTGACATTTCTTGTTTATTATTTATAAAAATATTTACTTTACTTTACCAAACCCAGACATTTTATATAAAGAGTTGATATATTGAGACAAGCCTTGGTAGAAACAGAATTTCCAGGGTGCAGAAGTTATACGCATGCTCAACCACCTGGAACTGGATCAGTTAATAAAGGCATATTATACTGTACCGACAGCAGCTACCATTACCCCATTACGTTGTTATATGCCAGTTGTCGAGTATGATCTTATTAGTTTCTTAACAGACAAAAACCCAAAACAAAACAATAATAATTCCAATATCAGTTGAATTGTACAAGGATTTCTTTAATAAGTTGACACAATTTTCTGTAATCTATAATGTTTGTTGTTTTTATATTCATTACTTTAACTACGTTTTCTACTAAAGTGAAAGTATTGACATTCAAATAAATATTGATATTCATCACAAACACTAGAATCGCACAATGGACATTTGCGCATGTGTAGTTTGATACCGTTCCAACAGCCCGTTTCAACAGGTAATCTGTGATTACGCGTTCTAAACTGCTCAAGGGACCATGTTAATTTAGGCTAAATAAGACCAAAGTCACGTAACTTGTACATTTTTCAAGGTCAGGGAATTTGGGAATTGGTAAAATAAACTTAAGTCAGGAAATTCAGACAACCCAGGAATTGATCTTTAAATTTCAATATTTTTTTAACAAAAATCAAATTAATAGGAGCTATTTTTTTCGTAGTATTCAAAATAGAAGGGGTGATAAGGGATGGCTGTAGGGGAGGTGGAGGCCAACACTTTTTTTCATCGAAACTTTGATCTTTTGTTGCTCTTTACAATCTATTTTTACATTATACATGTATTTTGTAAGACTTTCTATACAGCCATTATAAAATGACAGAAATGTTATGACTTTTTAAGCTTATTTAGAGTCTTCAGTCATTTAAATAAACATTTGCCTTATCATCACAAACTAGAGAAAGAGCAATATTTTGTCCCAATAGTGATGGCAAAAATTATATATGTGCGTAGCTTCCTATAGGCACTGTAGGCACGTACCTACACTTTTTTTCTGAGAAATGGTTAACTATATTTTCGCACAAAAAAATTCATTGAATACGATTCAAGCTGTTTAACAATTTATTTGGTTATAAAACGCTGAATTCAGGGTTTATGTCAAGGATAACCAGGCCCCTCAAAACATAACAAATATATGTGAATATACAGGCCGACCTATGACAGTATAGCTAAAAAAACAAATGGGGGGGGGGGGGGGGGGGGGGGGGGGGGGAGAGAGAGAGAGTTGGGACTTGAACAAAGTCATATTCAGTTGTTTTATACTTGAACGTTTGTATTGTTTGGTCATGTTGTAAATATTGTTTTATATTTTATGTAAATAATCTAATAGTTTGTTTACCTTTCCTAATTAAATGATTTCAATTGTTCATATAATATTATGTAGTAGAACTTGCTTATTTTAAACCCTGACATGCGTATTATCCCATCATTTATTGAAATGTTTATCTTACCAATCAAACAGACAAGCACATTGATTACTGTTAGCCCTACACTGATACTACAGATCAACCCAATGACCTCTCAAAAATACATTTACCTGGAAGGTTCTGGGTCGTGCTTTACCAACAATTGCATAACTAGGCAGAACCATAAAAACTTAAAATGTTTATGGAGAAATTTAAGTAAGATTACCCAGGATCCAGCCATTGGTTGTGAGTTTGAATCCCTTCCTGGTCACAGTCTCCATGATGGTTGATATGCGACATTGTGTCTCATTATCATTTGTCTCTCACTGCTGATTCAAGTGGGAAAGTTAACAGTTACTTGCAGAGATGGGATGTGCTCAAGTACAAGTTAACCTTTCAGGATCCCAGGAAACAAAGGTTTGGTTAATTGATTGTCTGTTAGCCATCGCTGGCATAAAAATGACGCTAAATATTCAATTAATCAATCAACTACTGCTTTTAACCACAGAACATACAATTGACAACACAGAGTACATGAACAGAATAACAAAAACATCCCAAACATGAATGTAAGAAGGTGTTGAAAACCTTAAATTAAAGACACCTCTCATAATAATTAATAATAAATAATTAATGTTTTAGAAAAGCCTTCTATAACAATTCCTACAGCAGATAGGGCACAGCCACTTCTAGCTGTATTTAATACACTATATTTATAGATGCTGCAAACAAGTCAAGTCGTAAATACTGTTACACGATTTATGTTGCACAAGCTTGCTGCAAGTTCAACTGGCAAGCTAACAACGAAAAATATTGACCTGCTTGTTGTAAGCATGTTGAAAGCATGCACAAGCCTACCTTTATATTTGGAGTTTTGTTTCAAGTTTGCATGGTGTTTCATCCATGTTAGCGAGCTTGCAGTAATTAACTACATACTTTTTGTATATTTTACAAAAAAAAATAAATATATATATTAATACGCTTTATAGACAGTGTTGCATTTTTCTATGGATATTTTTTATAGACAGTGTTGCATTTTTCTATATAGATTCTTCTATAGACAGTGTTGCATTTTTTATGGACATTCTTCTATAGACAGTGTTGCATATTTCTATAGACATTCTTCTATTGACAGTGTTGCATTTTTCTATAGACAGCATTGCATTTTTCTATAGATAGTTTTGCATTTGTCTACATGGGTCTACTTGAACGTAGTTATAAAATTACAGTAGAACTTTGTTGGCTGGACCAGGAATGGCTTGACTCCAACTATTTTGTCCAATCTCCTCTGGTTCGAGCCATCAAAGTCCCACTGTAGTTGTTCACTGTGATTTCGCCAGCCCTCTCTGAAAAAGACAACCAAAACAAATAAATAACGAAATTAAACAATTCAAATTTATATTTGTGATAATTTAAATTAAATAGATTGTTGTAAAATATTTGTGCTTTAATTAATTATTTTTGTGAACAATGTACCGGTAATTTGCATACCCATGCTCATAAAGGGAGACAATTCATCACATTTTACAGTATTGGCACTTTCCCACCACCTTGATATGGAGACCATCCTCTCCACAAGGGCTTAAGTGTCAATATATATTTTATATCCTTATAAATAGTATAATAAATTTAATACTAGTATAACATGTATATTAACACTAGCCCCTGTGATCCCCTCCATTATGGGCATATATTTTATTAAAAATTGTTTTCCTTCTTTATTCAATAGTCATTAACTCCAATAATATGGTCACCCCATCAATCAACTAATACAACCAAAAATAATTTAATGTCCTGACCACACACTTTGTGTCCACTCTGTATCTCTTAAAACCCCTAAGGGATTCTCATTAAACTTGGGTCAGATGTTCACCTCATGGAAACAATGTGCAGAACATTAAATATATACAATGTCAGTTTCACATATTAAGCTATGATTTTATGTTCTTGCTGTATCAGAAAAAATTTCACGTTTCATGAAACTTACTTTCTGCAGACAATACACAGAACTCTTTATTTTCCAAAACTTTCATTTAAATTCAAACAGATATATGCATGTAACAAATTTTTGAAATGCACACTCCGCTGAGTCAAAATTCGCAATTATATCACTTTCATGTACAAGTATGTCCACCATTTGCAGCTATTTGCACATTAGTCTCATGAATTGTTGGCTTCCCTCCACAAATTATTTTAAAATTAGTCCACCGAGTTGAAATAGACATGCAATTGATGAACAACTGTAATATTTTGAGTATTTCACTGTAGTTCTTAATTAAAACGTTTACAACAAAAAAATTGAAAATGTTCCTACATGTGGTGCTGGCATGTTCATACATATTAAGTTGTATTCGTCTCAAAGAATTACAATCTGAAACTCAATATTCAAGTATATATTTTTTACCAAGTATTAACCAGTGAATTAATTAAAATTAGTAAGTCACTTATATTACCAGTGACATATTTACTTTCACTGGTATTACTATCTCAGGTAACATTTATGAAAAATCATAAACTTTATTACAATCATATCTCTGGAAATATACACAATTTTTCTGGATGATCATACCTCTTCATAGTTATTTTTATTTCGTATTAATGCGCCATATTTAATATAAAAGATTTATAGAAGGACTCTAATTCCGTGTTAGTATTATATATATAATAATTAAAAATAGTGGCAGTGACTTTTCCACATTTAGTCACTGATTTGCAAAAGCAGCACATATTTCCAATTGAATAACTTTTTTTCTGCCTATTAAGATGTCACACATATAAACAATAGTAATTAAAACATATAAAAAATACCAGTTACTTATGTAGAGATACATTATGTGATATGACACTACAATAAAATATATTTATTGTACATGGATCTCTATATGATCATTTACTTAATTGTTTATGTATCTCAGATGTGATGGTGGCCCGGATTGTAACCAAGATGTATGAAATTAACCCTGATTATATATATATATATATATATTAAGTCATAGTATGCATCCATAGATATATGATATCAAGTATTTATCCACAAACGTTACTGTTTATCCCGGGAAAATTTATAATACAGTCGATAACCCGTGGTTTAATAGAGCTTGCAGTTGACGGTGTCTAGTACTATTTGTCTCCGCGCCTGCACATAATTAATAAATAAGAGAGTAACCCCGTCCAAATCTGATGCAAACTAACGAATCGCATTCGAGACTTACCACACGTGCTAATAGGCGAAGGCCGCTGTCAAAAAAAAGTAAAATAAAATTTTAAAATGTATTCTGCCACTCGAAATCCGATGAGAGCTCTCAAGAAGACATTTGGAGCACAACAAGCAAGAACAATCACACAACTCTGCCGAAAGGTTTGCTTGATTTTAACTTATTTAGAAAATACGAGACACGTGAACTTGCGTGACCGTGAACTTCGCATTTTCAGAGGTTTTGGAATTTGCAAATTACTTCGTTGTTTCTTGCATATTTAAAACACTTGTCAACTATATCATTTCTTTACTTTATTTAAATGGTATTGCAACGAAACGAACTGTATTATACGGGTTTAATGGGCAAATTCGGGTGTAACGTCCTATTATGTAACCCACTACATTGCGGCGTTACCCCACCCACTCCAAGTTGTATGTGTATAATTTATGTAATCATAAAACTTAACACTTTGATCAGTGAAACTTCATTGAATTTATTGTATATGATATTGCAGATACAAATTTGATAAGATAAAAATGTACAATACAAAATACGTTTTTATTTGACCTTTCACAGAATGACTTGTTGCATAATTTCAGATCTTGGCAGGGGAAATAAGGTCGAACAATGGAGTGTACATTCTACCAGCCAAACGGTTTAAGTAAGTATTTGTAATCATCGAAAACAACTACTGTTGAACTTAAAAAGTTTGAAAAATATTTTTCTAATGTAAAATAAGGTTGTGAAACTTACCACATGCATTACATCAGAATTTGATAGGGAGTGTAATATAAGGAAAATTATTCTTTTTATTATCATACATTGTATTTTTTGTTTTAAAACAAGTAAATTCAATGACGTGTCAAACAAGTTTTTCCATTTTTTTGGCAGTTTTATGGACCGGTCCAGAAATGCTTGTTTGATTGCTCAGTATTCCAAACACAATCTAAGTATTTTCTTCCGCTTAAGATTGAGGGACATTTTTGGCAAGAGTTCCAATGATGCCTGAGTTTTTGCAAATAGTATGTTTTTTATATTATGAGAAATATTGAAATTTTCCTTCATCAAATTTTTGTGACCATTTAAATTCTATATAAAACATTCAAGGTCAGACAAAGTCAGGGGCAATGTCATTGGTATTGATTTGGGAACAACAAACTCGTGCGTGGCAGTCATGGAAGGAAAAGTGGCTAAAGTTCTAGAGAATTCTGAAGGTGCCAGAACTACTCCTTCAGTGATTGCCTTCACTAAGGATGGGGAAAGACTTGTAGGCATGCCTGCTAAGCGCCAAGCAGTAACAAATGCAGAAAACACATTCCATGCTACGAAACGTTTGATTGGTCGGAGATTTGATGATAAAGAGGTCAAGAAAGATATGTAAGTATATAAATAATTTCATCAGTATAAGTATGCATATACCTTGGAAAGAAACGTGCCTGTTTGTGAAGTATAGCCATATAGTTGTCCAACAATCCTTAAATGTCGTGGTATGCTGATGTTTGTGTAATTTCCGTGTTTCTGGGCCCAGCATCTCCAATTTTAAAATGGTATTAAAGAAACACCAGCTTCTTTGTGCTGTTTTGAACCATTAATGTTAATAGTTAACATACTGCATCAACCACTGTCAAGTAAAAAAAAAGCTTATATGATGTAGTAAGGCGCCATCTCAAGATCACTTCCATGTCTCTGCTAAGGTCATAGGTTTAAGTCGCTCTTGCTCAAAAATCTTAATGTGAGAAAGTTTGCCAGTTACTTGCAGAAGGACGCTGGTTCTACTCGGTCTGAGGTCTTCCTCCACCAGTAAAACGGAATTTGCCCTATATAACCTCATTTGTGTAATTTCCGTGTTTTTTGGCCCAGCATCTCCAATTTTAAAATGGTATTAAAGAAACACCAGCTTCTTTGTGCTGTTTTGAACCATTAATTTTGATTGTTAACATATTGCATCAACCACTGTCAAGTAAAAAAAGCTTATAATTTATGATGTAGTAAGGCGCCATCTCAAGATCACTTCCATGTCTCTGCTAAGGTCATAGGTCTGAGTCGCGCTTGCTCAAAAAAACTTAATGTGAGAAAGTTTGCCAGTTACTTGCGAAAGGACGCTGGTTCTACTCCGTCTGAGGTCTTCCTCCACCAGACTTAGTCAGAATGTTATGGTATAAAAGCTCACACAAGTTTTTCATATGACCCTAGGGGATGGGAAAACATTCAAAAGCACTCGTCCACTGGGCAAGTGTTCTGGTAAAAAGTACTTGTCCAGATGGAAAATTCACTTGTTCAAAAATTTTATACTAAAATGTCTTTTTTGAAGCACATGATAACATTATCTTACCTTAAATAATTTTATTACTTCATTTACAGTAAGTACACTACTAGATTTTAACTTAATGATCATGCAATAACTATTGATGTTTTTATGTAGCTTTTGTTCTGAATACAAATAGCTTGGGGTCAACATAAAAAAGTAAATGCATTCAACCTCTGCAAAACACCTTATAAAAAATTATGTTAAACACTTTATCAAGTGTTACTTTGTCGGAGTCGGGGCCCGATTAGCTCAGTCGGTTATGCGTCTGACTATCAATCCAGAGGTCGTGAGTTCGAATCCCCCGTCCGACAACAGTCTCCGTGATGATTGATATACGACATTGTGTCTCGTTATCATTCGTCTCTCACCACTGATTCAAGTGAGAAAGTTATCAGTTACTTGCGGAGATGGGGTGTTCTCGAGTACTGGTTAATCCCAGGAAACAGTGGTTAGGGTAACTGATCGTCTGTTAGCCCTCGATGGCATAAAAATGATGCTAAATATTCAATCCCTTACAGGGCTAGAATTTAACTTTTTTGTGCACTGGCAATATTGGCCAGTGCCTAAAATTTCAACTGGCCAAATTTGAAATCAACTAGCCAAACCAATTCTCGCAGAAACTTGTAGTGTCCTAAATGTCTAAATAAATCCAAAATTAATTGTTTCAAAGCCTGCGTGTTATTTAATATGCATTATTAGCTTTTTTTATTTATAGACAATGGTATCAAGGTTATTATATATGTTAAGGTACAATTCAAAGCAGTACTTTACAAAACAAAATATTTAAAAAAATAAAATTGTCTTTGTTATTTATTATACCATCATGAGTAAATGCACACAATGATATATCATTAATAAACACTTTAACTAAACCAAAATATGAATCATGGATTCAACAATAACAAGTGTACAGAGACTGAGATTGAGACATACACACATTTCTATTTATAGAATTAATATAGCCAATGGCCTTTCATTTTAAAATAAGATCTAGATCTAGCCAAGGACGATTGTTTAACGTGTAAATGTTGTGATATCATAGTAATATAGTTTAATAATTATGGATGATCTGTCGATTGCGGTGGTTTCTACAATTGACACACCATTTTGTCATTGTCAAGTTTATAGCCCTGTGTGATAATGAGCTGTTGCTCCCATTTCATTACAGTATTAACGGAAGGATTATTTCTCTTTTTTCTTGTTGGGACTCACTTTCATTCGTCGGTTCAATGGAAAAAAAGATGTTATTTTATCAGCCACTTTAACAGCTGACAAAATATGTAAACAATTAATTTGACGGGTTTCAACTTTACTTTTATTTTATAGAGTGAGTGCGCGATCGATCAAACTAGACGCAGTCTACTCATTATGTTGTTGACAGGTTTTAACTTTACTTCCTTTTTGCAGAATGAACTTGAGATCAAAAACAATTGGACGCAGTCTAAACTATTAAATATTTAATACATGTCATTGACAATGGGGGGTAATTTGGCGCGAGAAGCAAAAGAGATTTGGTAAAATTGACAAGAACTCGTTATTTTTACCAGGATAATACTTGTTTATTTTCAAAAATCAATGAAATGTATACAATAAGTAATTTTCTCAACTTGAAATCCACTCGCAAAAAAATGCCAGCTTAAGTAATTTCAACTCGCATTTTCAAAATACAGCTCGCATTTTGCGAGTGGCGAGTGCTTAAATTCGAGCCCTGCCTTAAGATGTTTTGATGATTGGTTGTGTATGGTTTTGAGGTATATCAAAAGGTCATAGAAACCTTTTCCTTGTTAACTCCATATGACCATCAGTTTTTATCCAAATCAAGCAAAACTTGTCAGGGATGTTTACAATCATGGAATTGATTTCTGCAACTGGTTGAATTGGCAAGTAAGAGTGCTGCAGGCCCTATGGGACCTTTTATTTCTTATTCCAAAATTTTCTACTGTTTGAGCGATTTTTAAACAGATAGCTTGTGAAGAACACACTGTACGTATATAAATTGCACCCTATTTTAAAAAAATTAAGTGGCCCTTCTAATGTTTTGAATGTTCATACATTACAGGGAGACGGTACCATATAAAATTGTGCGAGCAAATAATGGTGATGCTTGGTTAGAATCTAATGGCAAAACATATTCCCCTAGTCAGATTGGAGCTTTTGTTCTAATGAAAATGAAGGAAACAGCAGGTAAGACATATTGCTGGAATCTAAAATTCTAAAGGTGTCGGGATTGAGGGAATTGTTTGTTTTATAATGTACCAACACAAAGCTTTTGTGTCGCACAGATTTTGTGTATCAACAATATTCTAGTGCATTGTGATAAACCTATGACATTTTTTATATTAACCAAATATAATATATATCGTTATGGTGAAAAACAAAGTTTGTTTCATTTGTTATTTATAGACGACCTAAATTCTAGTTATGTGATGATAGAAAAGGATCATGCACGTATATTCATTTATTGATAATAAATTCATTAAAATCATTAGAAATTGTATCTGTAAGTTAGAAATGCTATTAAAGAGAACATTTGAACGTGAAAAATCATGCTGAATTAAGACGGTCATTTATTTTGCTTATTTTTTTTCCCTCTGCTGTTAGTGTAAAAACATCTTTAACAATGGCATGTTATGAACATTATGAATTAAAATAAAACTGAAAATGGTGTTAGCTTTTTGTTCTGGTACAAATAAACTTAATTTATCATAATTTCTTTTTTTTTCTTTTCTTCCAGAGAATTACCTTGGTCAGTCAGCGAAGAATGCGGTTGTTACAGTCCCCGCCTACTTCAATGATTCCCAAAGACAGGTATGAATGTTGCTTTTGTAGATGGTGGTTTAATCGTCTTTTTTAAGAAAAATGTTTGTTTGCTTTGTTTCTACCAATCCACTTAAAATTGCATTTTTTTACTCGCTGAAAACATAGTTGATTTTTTGCTTTTTGTTTTTAGTCGAAATGTGACAAAAATAATGATAAAATATATTGCGACCTACCCACATCAAAAATATTGGGTCAGAGCACTGGAAAGCACAAAAGGATAGCCCTGTCGTAATGTTTGGCAGAATCTAATGAATTCAAGTTAATGCATATTTGTAATCTTATGCTAATATTAATTCCAGCGGAAGATTCACAGATAAATTTTACACTCTACACAAAAGCATTTTTTTTCGTCTTATTTTAGTAATCATTCTTTGTGAAAGAATTTCAAGAAATTTACAATGTTTTATATTTTATTATAACAGGCGACAAAAGATGCTGGCCAGATTTCTGGACTTAATGTTCTTCGTGTTATAAATGAACCCACAGCGGCTGCGTTGGCTTACGGGATGGACAAAATTGGCGATAAAGTGTAAGCATATTCAATGATTGTTTTCAAATAAGTTGGTGAATTTGGTGTGAGTTAAAGTTGTTCAATCATTGTAAGGAAAACTCTTATTAAGTGCATTTAATGGCAGTTTTATGGTTTATTGACATGTATTTTAATGATATTTTGTTAGTTTAATAAAGCTCAAATGCAAAGTAAGCTCAGAGCTTGAATGAACTGCTTTTCAGTCCATTTCTTGGGTAGTTTTCAGTGTAGTTTTTTTGAGTGGTTTTTGGAGGTGTAAGCCTGCAACCTCTAGCTTGAGTGGTGGACCCTACAGTCCCACTTGTGAAGCCTTTATATAAATGAATACATTATTTCCTTACAGTGTAATGACTTAAACATAATCAAATATAAATATCCTTTTATTATTTGCTTTCTTTACTGAATAAATAATGTTCTATTCTCTGTTTCAGTATAGCTGTGTATGACCTTGGTGGTGGAACATTTGATGTGTCCATTCTTGAGATACAGAAAGGCGTGTTTGAAGTTAAATCTACCAATGGTGACACGTTCTTGGGAGGTGAAGATTTTGATAACAAGCTGGTCAACTTTTTAGCTGCAGAGTTCAAGAGGGATGTAAGTGTCTGGTTATATATAATATAAACATTTGCTCTGTAAATCTGATTACTGGAATCCAAGAATAATTTGCCGTGTTTGATTTTTTGGCTCTACTGGCCAAATGCCAGAAGTGCTTATGCGATGGCGCTTTGTTCGTCGTCTGTTAGCAGCGCTTTCTCTGAAAGCACTAGGCCAATTAAACTGAAACTTCACATGGATGTTTCTATTGCATAGGAGACTTTCAAAATGTTTATGTAGTTATGATAACCAACTATAGTTTTGTTAGATTTGTTCAAATGGTGACCCTAGGGTTAAAAATGACTCTGCCCCGAGGGTTCAATTAGGGGATACCTTTCATTATAATAGATATTTATTTTTTATGCTCCCCCAAAGGGAGAAGCATATAGTCACCGCTTCGTCCGTCTGTGCGTCCCCAAGTTCTTGTCCGGACTATTTCTCTACAACCTCTGGTTGGAATTTTATGAAACTTGCTAGGATGCATCATTACCAAGTGCAGATGCGCATATTGTCTTTGTGTTCTGGTTTGATGATTTTTGACGGAGTTGTGACCCTTTGATTCTGTCTGTGACCAATTTCTTGTTCACGCTATTTTCTCTACAACCCCATCTTGGAATTTTATGAAACTTGCTAGGATGCATCACTACCAAGTGGAGATGCGCATATTGTCTTTGTGTTCCAGTTCGATGATTTTTCATGGAGTTATGACCCTTTGATTAAGTCTGACCAAATTTTTGTCCGCGCTATTTCTCTATAACCTCAGGTTGGAATTTTATAAAACTTGCTAGGATGCATCATTACCAAGTGCAGATGCGCATATTGTCTTTGTGTTCCAGTTTGATGATTATTTAAGGCGTTATGACTCTTTGATTCTGTCGGTGACCAAATTCTTGTCCCTGCTATTTCTCTTCAACCCTATGTTGGAATTTTATGAAACTTGCTATGATGCATCATAATGACCTATTTCAAAGTATGTTGTACAATGTATTATATCACAAAATAAATAAATAATGTATTGACTTCTCTTTAGAACTCTCACAGTTACTTCCCCCATTCAATATCATTACCATAATATTATGGTGCAGAGTCAAACACTCACTTCAGGGAGCATCCATCGGTTCCACAGATATTTTCTTGTTTTAAAATGGAAATGATTTTGCCTATACCTTCACAGAAGCATTGTTTGGTGAAGGAGGTTCAGATTTGTAAAAATGACTGGGTTCCACGGTTTTAAGGGGTCAGGAGGGGCCCAAAAAGGGTAAAAATTGGGACTTACAAATATCGTTTTCTTAAGAACCAGTATGTCAGATTTGTTCATATTTGGCATAAATTATCTCTATGTTTAGGGGTTTGGTTGCAGATAAGAATTTAGGGGATAATTGTAGTTCTGACAAATTAATGGGCTGGGTTGTATAAGGAGGCTATATTTTTTTACAGATGAATAGTATGGGAATTTAAAGGTATTTCCTTTTCATAGCAATTAAGTTTCTGTTCAATATGAGACGACCCCCAAAGAGGGTAAATATTGTGGAATATCAAAAAGTGTGACGACCATTATGAGTCAGTAGAGCATCCTCAGGCCCTCTTGGGCCTCTTGTTTATCCAATTATGATGGGTTACAGATATATTAACAACTAACAAATAACACATGGCGTTTAGGTCCATATTCAAGTTTACATACTGGAGAGTCTGACCTAGAATGGTATATATATAAAGCGAAGCTAAGTGGATGTGCTTGACGCAAATTTTGTGGTGCTGACTAACAGCAATGCAGTGTTTTTGCTCTTGTGCAAGTAAAACAAATTGCTAAAATCTTATAAATAAGTCCATGTATGCTGTGAAAACGTATGAAGGTTGAATATATTGAAAAACTGTGTTATTTACTTGTGATTTCAGCAAGGTTTAGATGTTTCTAAAGACAACATGGCTATGCAGAGATTGAGGGAAGCTGCAGAGAAAGCAAAAATAGAATTGTCTTCATCAATGCAGGTAGGTCCAATTTCCAGTTTTGTTTCAAATGTTATTGTTTATATATTTACATGGGTAGACCAAATACAAAATGCAATATCAAAAGAAAAATGAACATAGGCATGGTATTTCAAATGGTTGTTGATCACAGATTTCAGAGTGAAGATCAAGTTGTGAGTATTTTTCTATGAAAGGTGTTTTGTCTACCTCAAAGTTGACCACATTTTGAAATTATTTCAGATAGAACATACGGACTATAGTAGTTAGGGCTTTTCTAGAAATAAATGTATGGGGGGGCCGGACGGCAGTATAATTAAAATTTTATGCCTGGTTGGTGTTTTCATAAAAAAAAATGATGCCTTGTGGGGTAAAAGTTTATTAACTCTCTGAACTGAATTTTTTCTTCAACACTGTTTTTCTTCTTGAAATTTTATACATTTTCTGCCCAGATATTTCCTCCAGTCGTATACAAAAACATAAAATTGTCCTTCCCCATGTACCGCAGCGCGTCAATATCCCGCATTGTCAAGATTTCGGCGAGCATCTTATCTTTATCGCAGCAGAAACTGCAGGTCTTTTAAATTTACCTTGATTTGACCTACATGTTTGCCACTCACACGCGTGTTGTACCGATTTAGTACACAACCTCCAAACATCAGGACCAAGTGATTGTTTTACGCGACTACACAGTTGGACACTCTATAAACTGGTGTTGTTTATGTTGGGGATTGTCTTCAAGTATCTTTTTCATCACAAACTGATTGATCTTTTTTGTTTAGACCGCCATAATATAATTACATCACCTGACAACAACATATGATTTAATTTGTTTGTTTGAAACAAAGTATAATTATCTACCTTCGGACTTTCCAAAAAGTGACAAGAAACAGACTTTTGATCGTGAATAAATTATTAACACGGAAATGTACGAGCTAATCAGATAGCGGAATACACTCGTAGCAGACCGTAACCCCGTTTACTTTATTAAATTGATGCCGAGATGCCGTTTCACAAAGTTATCTCCTCAAGTGAATTTTACGAATTATATATCAATATTTGATGTATCGGATATGCTTACAAATACTCGAATACGGATATGAATATACAGACGTGTATAATATTAAATTTTGCAAAAACTACGATTCAACTTTACGGCGGCATTGTTATAATTGTATGCGTATCCGCGCTGTTTGTCAGATGGTGTAAAACGCTAATTTATTTGGCACAAAAAGAAACACCAAGAAATGCAAAGTCTGTTGTGACAAAAAATCAAAATTGGGACATTGCGTCATCAGTGAAAATAACATCCACAGTCTCAGATTTGTCATCCCACGCCCTACGCCTCATTCTTACCCCAGCGTCTGAAAAAAATCATGGGGAAAAGCAGATATTTCTTAGCAGTCGTACAAAAACATAAAATGGACTGTGAAGTTGTCTTTGAGCATCCATTACCGGATTGTTTGCCATCAGGGTGTGCGAAATGAGGCATCGGGGTGTTGGAAATGAGGTCAAATTAGATTAAACCTTGATTGATAGTAGGAAGTAAATAATATGTGTCATAATAATGTTTGTTTGCTGTCAGAGTGACGTCATCGGACATTGGCACAAGGTGTTAAGGAAAGGGACAGCGTGTTCATTCTGTGCATAAATTTAGGCATGGTGTAGCTATAAACATAACTCTCTTTACGGATTGTATCAATTTAATAGTAATTTTTTTTTTTAAGAAATTAGTACTAGTTACAAACAAACACTAATCTTTAATTATTATTATGTTGTTTTTTTTTTCGTTTTTTATCTGTAGGCTTTATTTAATTCTCGACCTGAGGTAAATTATGACAAAATCACTTGCATATCAGCATTAGATCAAAAGTGTAACGTCGGCGTACTTCAAAGAAAGTAAGCAACCGTTCAGACTAGTAATTTTGTAAGCGTTGCAATGAGAAAACATTAGAAAGGGGATTTTACCCTTTTTTTATTTTGTGCATGGTGGTATTTTATCAAATTAAAATTTTATGCATGGTGGTATATATCACGATTAAATTTTATGCTCTGTGGGTAAAAAAAATAAGTGCCGTCCGACCCCCCCATACATTTAATTCTGGAAAAGCCATTATTATTTTCCTCATCATGATGTTGTTGATTCCTTGTTTTGAATGCAGACCTTTAAAACTCCAGTCTAGAAATGGCCTGGCACGCAAAATCACTAAAACATTTCATGTGAAAAAACTTAACGTAAATCAAATTCCTGTATGTCTGTCCAATACTTTAAACAGAATCTCTCGGAATGTATGTTTATGAAATATATTCTGGACAAGCACTTTGTTACAGCAATATACAAAAACTTCCTTATTTTAATTAATTTGTTGTGCAAGAATAAAACATGATCCAAAGTTAATCAAATTCCTGTGTGTCAATTTTAGACATCCAGAGCCAAAACTTTGGAAGAATAAACAGAGAATCTTTCGGAATGTATGTTTATGTAATATATTCTGGACAAACACTTTGTTACAGCAATATACAAAAACCTTCCTTATTTAATTTAACTTTTTGTGCTAGAATAAAATATGATCCAAAGTTAATCAAATTCCTGTGTGTCGATTTAAACATGCAGAGCCAAAACTTTGGAAAAATAAAACAGAGAATCTTTCGGAATGTATGTTTATGAAATATATTCTGGACAAGCACTTTGTTACAGCAATATACAAAAACTCTCCTGTTTTGATTAATTTTTTGTTCAAGAATAAAACATGATCCAAAGTAAATCAAATTCCTGTGTGTCAATTTTAGACATGCAGAGCCAAAACTTTGGAAGAATAAAACAGAGAATCTTTCGGAATGTATGTTTATGAAATATATTCTGGACAAGCACTTTGTTACAGCAATATACAAAAACTTCCCTATTTTGATTCATTTTTTGTACCAGAATAAAACATGACCCAAAGTTAATCAAATTCCTGTTTGTCGATTTTAGACATGCAGAGCCAAAACTTTGGAAGAATAAAACAGAGAATCTTTCGGAATGTATGTTTATGAAATATATTCTGGACAAGCACTTTGTTACAGCAATATACAAAAACTCTCCTGTTTTGATTAATTTTTTGTTCAAGAATAAAACATGATCCAAAGTTAATCAAATTCCTGCATGTCGATTTAGACATGCAGAGCCAAAACTTTGGAAGAATAAAACAGAGAATCTTTCGGAATGTATGTTTATGAAATATATTCTGGACAAGCACTTTGTTACAGCAATATACAAAAACTTCCCTATTTTGATTCATTTTTTGTACCAGAATAAAACATGACCCAAAGTTAATCAAATTCCTGTTTGTCGATTTTAGACATGCAGAGCCAAAACTTTGGAAGAATAAAACAGAGAATCTTTCGGAATGTATGTTTATGAAATATATTCTGGACAAGCACTTTGTTACAGCAATATACGAAAACTGTCCTATTTTGATTAATTTTTTGTTCAAGAATAAAACATGATCCAAAGTTAATCAAATTCCTGTGTGTCAATTTTAGACATGCAGAGCCAAAACTTTGGAAGAATAAAACAGAGAATCTTTCGGAATGTATGTTTATGAAATATATTCTGGACAAGCACTTTGTTACAGCAATATACAAAAACTCTCCTATTTTGATTAATTTTTTGTTCAAAAATAAAACACGATCCAAAGTTAATCAAATTCCTGTGTGTCAATTTTAGACATGCAGAGCCAAAACTTTGGAAGAATAAAACAGAGAATCTTTCGGAATGTATGTTTATGAAATATATTCTGGACAAGCACTTTGTTACAGCAATATACAAAAACTTCCCTATTTTGATTCATTTTTTGTACCAGAATAAAACATGACCCAAAGTTAATCAAATTCCTGTTTGTCGATTTTAGACATGCAGAGCCAAAACTTTGAAAGAATAAAACAGAGAATCTTTCGGAATGTATGTTTATGAAATATATTCTGGACAAGCACTTTGTTACAGCAATATACAAAAACTTCTATGCTGGTCATACCTAATACTGCGAGTCTACAGTTTTATCAACCATGTAAAGAATGGCATCAATAACAAACAGAAATAAAGTTACTTATGTGTGCTGAGTAATAAACAGTTACTGATATAAAATGCAAACAAATGACGACACTAAAGGAAGTTGGACATTTGCGCATGTCTGGGATATTGTGATTATACAGGCATTCACGGTATTAGGTATACAAGGTATATATGTATTTTGATTAATTTTTTGTGCCAGAATAAAACATGACCCAAAAGTTATCAAATTCCTGTTTGTCAATTTTAGACATGCAGAGCCAAAACTTTGGAAGATTAAAACAGAATCTTTCGGAATGTATGTTTATGAAATATATTTTGGACAAGCACTTTGTTACAGCAATGTGCAAAAACTGTACCATCCAGCTTAAAATGTTCAAGTAGGAACTGAACCCGCTTCAGTAAGTTTACAATGTAGAGTTGCTATTCAGCGCACTTAATACTTGAACACACAATTCACATTTTATATTTCAGACTGATATTAACCTACCATACCTAACCATGGATGCCAGTGGTCCCAAACACATGAACTTGAAGCTCACAAGAGCAAAGTTTGAGTCCCTGGTTGAGGATCTAGTGAAACGTACAGTCGGTCCTTGTAATAAGGCATTGCAAGATGCAGAGGTGAAGAAAGCTGACATAGGGGAAGTTATCCTGGTTGGTGGCATGTCCAGAATGCCCAAGGTGAGTTGTCTCCCTTATGAATAGTGTGGGTCTTGCATTTCAATATTAAAAATCTTGACTGCTGAATCAAAACGCAGATATCAAAGGGAAACAGGTAGGAGTGGAGGTGACTGTCCGATGAGAATGTTCTAAGCAGTAGAGTTTTCATTTACCTATTCACACATGTGATTTTGTGGTTTGCCAATTGAAAATAACTGACATAATTGTATATATGTGATATTCAATGCTGTCATTGAGAACTGCTTCAAATAAGTGATAGAGAGTATCATATGCTAACGATGTTAACAGGTTAAACTGATATGTGGATATATGTCATTTGTTAATCATTGTCAAACAAGTTATACTTAAGCAAGTGCTTTGCTTTCATCGAGGTGCTGCATTTCTTATTTTACGGAAAATTAAAATTCTCTTTGAAACCTATA
This sequence comes from Panopea generosa, assembly GCA_029582155.1. Classification (NCBI taxonomy): domain Eukaryota; kingdom Metazoa; phylum Mollusca; class Bivalvia; order Adapedonta; family Hiatellidae; genus Panopea; species Panopea generosa. The sequence goes on from CM055908.1 coordinate 52,827,953, forward strand.
TATAACAAATGCCACAAACATTGGAAATTGTGTCTTGATCTGCAAAGTTTTATAAAAATATTAACAAACACTTACACAATGTGTAAATGAATGACCACTAGTTTGTGTTATATGCAAGACCAAAAATTAAGAAAACGGTCTGAAAGATTTTGGTTGATATCTCTATATAATAAGCCTGCACCATCCAGCTCATTAACCTGTTTGACTTTTAATCCTGGGGTTTTAATCCAGGGGTTATGAGTTTAAATCCCCATCAGCACACAGTCTCTGTGATGGTCATGAACCTTTCTCTACAGTCTCCCACCTGATTATGTGGGGAAATATTCACTGACTTTCATAGATACCAGTGGATTCCAGGAACAATGATTAGGTGCACAGACCACCAAAGAAAAAGCAAAACCCCATGTAAACAAAATCTCTGTGGTAGCATTTTTACATGTCGCTAGAATATCATTGTTGAGTTGCATGTTTGTTATACATTTGATGACATGATTTGTTTTATGTTAACAGGTACAGCAAACTGTGCAAGAATTATTTGGTAGAACCCCAGGCAAATCTGTGAACCCTGATGAGGCTGTTGCAATGGGAGCTGCTATACAGGTCAGTACCGTCGTCTTAAATTGATCAGATTATTCTTGGTCGAGTTGGTCAACAAACATTTACTGCTCTGTCAGTGATCTATTTTTGGTATTAAACCAAAGTGTCAAATTCCTGTTTGTTCATATTGCATGCAGGGCCAAAACTTTGGGATAGTAAAGTAAGACTGTTGTAGAATAGGTTAGTTTGCTAATGCCTGTTCCAAACAAATGTCTTACTACAATACTAGTATTTATTGTCATATTTTGAATTCTTCTGTATGTTATTATGTCACTGGGGGTCGGGAAAGCTTATTGATGTTGCCACGGATAACTCTGTCTGCGCACAAAAATTTGTCATTTTTAGGGCTAGTCATTTTTCAGATTTTTGAAAAATGTTTTTTTCTGTCAAATAAATAAATCAATTGGGCATTTGGTCTTTTGAAACATTTAATAATTAATTTGAGTTATTTTGAAACATTTACATGTATCATAAAATTTTTCATTTTCAAGGTCACACTGCATATTTGGGCTTAGAGATTGGTTGATTTCATATCAGATCTATGATTACTTGAAACCGTATCCAGTAAAAAAGAATGGATGTACTTTGTAAGATTATTTTTCAACACCAAACACATTGGCCTGTCCAATACCAACATATTGGCCTGTTCAACTTTAACACATTGGCCTGTCCAACACCAACATATTGGCCAAACCACCACCAAAACATTGGCCTGTCCTACACCAACACATTGGCCTGTCCAACACCAACACATTGGCCTGTCCAACACCAACATATTGGCCTGTCCAACACCAACATATTGGTTTGTTCTGTGATGGTGGTGGTTAGCTTAATCTTTGATAAAATTTAAAAAATAAAAGTTTTATTTCCTTTGTTTATGAGACTTGTTTTGTGGACTGTCTATTCATCTTTTTTTCCAATGTGTAGGGAGGTGTGTTGGCTGGAGACGTGACAGATGTGTTATTGCTTGATGTCACTCCTCTGTCCCTTGGTATTGAGACTCTGGGAGGTGTAATGACCAAACTTATACAGAGAAACACCACCATTCCCACAAAGAAGAGTCAGGTATGTAGTTTGGATATTCCCCAAATCATCTTATAAAATATATATTTCAAAGTTTTATGCTATTGTCAACCCAATATTTGCATATATATATATATATATATATATATATATATTTTTAAATTAAATTATGAGAGAATTAAAAGCATTCTGAGTTGAATAGGAAACTACATAGCTTAATTCACATTTTAAATCCAGTGGATTAAAGAGTGTCATTACGGCGGAAAATAGTATTGAGAATTAAATATATCACAGTGTGTTCCTTACCTGTTGTGTCCTAACAGGTAAGAACAAATACCACACTGATGGTCTAGTGGTAGAGTGTCAGCCTCAAACGTGGAAGGTCGAGGGTTTGATCCCTGGTCAGTTCATACCAAACACCTGAAAAATTGTACGATAAACTTCCATTCATGGCACTCAGCAGTTAGGGGATTGTTCTTGGTCTTGTAAGCTCAATGTGACTGGGTGGGGGTATGTTACATTTGTCTGCAGCATGATACTCAAGTGTGGCAGTGCTCAGAATACTGTCTCAAGCAGACACCATCGCAATATAACTGACATTTTTTGAAAATGATGCTAAACAACAACATACAACACCAGGTTATAAACACAATGTGACAATTAACTTTGAAATTGGAAAATTTTGTTTCAAGATTATGAAAGTATTTTTATGCCTTAAACTTTAATATAAATCCAATGGCAGTTTTAAACCAGAAGCCTTTTTTATGCATAGGTGTTCTCTACGGCAGCGGATGGCCAGACTTCTGTAGATATTAAAGTGTTCCAGGGAGAGAGAGAAATGGCTGGAAACAACAAACTTCTTGGTCAATTCATGTTGGTAAGTGTGCTATTGTAATGTCAGAGTGGTATACCTTGCTTGGTTCTCAGTGAATTATGGTAACATCAGGGCTCCGGAAAAAACTTTTAAAAGCACTCCTTCATCGGGCAAGTGGACTGGTAAAAAGTACTCAGCTGGTTGGAAAACTCACTTGTCCAAATAAGTCATAGTAAAATAGTACATAAATTCATTGCATGGTTTTGCTCATAAACCATCACATATCAATCTGGTTATTCTCCAAGGTAACCTGCAGTGAAACTGCTGCAATTATTTCAGTCTTGATAAAAAATTTAAAATAGTAGTCTATAAACTGTCTTGAAAATGCTTATTATTAGCTCTACTTGCCAAAGGCCAGCAGGGCTTATATCATGGTAAATTGTCCATTGTCCGTCTGTTTACATTTTTCTTGTAGACACTAGTACCTTCATTTTTCATTGAATCTTAACCAAACTAGCACATCAGTTATATAATCATAAGATTTTGGAGGAGTTCTTGAACCAGCGTCATTTGATCACATCTGTTGCAAGTAGAGTTTCAGGTTCTTTTGGGCCTCTTGTTATTGATTGCAATGGGTGAGTGAATGCCGAAGTTACTTTGTTTTACCCTTGCATGCCAAACCTATTTCATTGTATTTGTTGCATGTACAGATATAATTTTCAAGTTTGGTAAAGAAAACCGTTTCCGTTGATATGATTGGCAGAATAAATAAACCTTATTGTTGCATCCTGCTTAGCTTCTGGGAACAATACCTTAGTTTTACAAAAATGTTTTCATTGTATGAACATGGTTGTTCAGTATGTGCTATGTTTTTATTTTATTATTATTAAAGTTTTGTGGTTAATCCTTATGAAGGTGTGCCTTCCTACTTTTTGTTTTAATTTAAAGCTATTGTAGTACCTTACCTAAAGTAGCCTTTCATGACAAGTGGCTTAATACAGGTTAATTTGCTCTAAAAGCACAAAATGGGAAATAGCAATAGCAATTGTGGCTGTTTAAGACAAGTGGTTGCTTAATAGAGATGACTGCTTACACAGGTTTCTATTTATAATCCACATTGATTTGAATAACATTTGTTCTTTCGATGCAGGCATAATATACAAAAGGCATAGTGTACAGAGTGCTATATAAATATTCCAAGCTTGATTTGCCATTTGTGGTTCGTTGATGTGACATATAGGCATCTCTCACTGGTTCCTCTTTTACTTGTGCATGTCCAAATGCTTCTGAAAAAAAGTTGTCATCAGGGAAATCGTCCCATATGAAGAACATTAATCCATTTGACCCCCTTTATTGAACATACTGTTTCAAATTTGTTTTGATGGCTTTGTGGAAGATTGATTTGTTCACTTGACTTCTTATATTGAAGACTTTTATCATTATGAGCTCCTCCACTGTACAGTCTAGTGATCTTCCAACAGAATTGGATAAAACAGTTGCATTGTGTTGTACTGATGAGCTCAGAATTTGTCTTATGATAAAGGAAAAAAACCCTGCCATTTGAGTTCTCAAAGAAATATTTGTAAAAAATAATCCGCACAGATTTGTTCATGTTTGCTCAGTATTCAAACATGATTTACAGTGTGGTAAATAACTGTCCGAGAGAGCTTGACTTGCCTTTTGTGGTCGGTTGATGTCATTTGTGACGTACATTATCAGATATTACCTTCTGTGTATTAGCATAATAAACCTGGTTTCTTTAATCTTGCTGTTTATGGGTTTTATTTATTAAGATAAACTTCTGTATTTTTACAGCATATTTAACAGTAAATGTTTCCATTTATTTGTGATGTTTGCATAATTTGCCCTTTCCACTATCTTGACATGTGGTGTCATTTGTTGACTTCATATGTGTTTATATGGTGGTAGATAAAACGTGGATTGTCTTCAGAGATCAGGTTCCTCATACCTTAATCTCTTCCTCATGATCCATACAGTTGATGATCTTTCATTGAACTTGAAATTGACCTTAAATAGATACTGTTGACCTGCCTTAAGCCTGTGTGTTATATTTGTGAGGTCAGAATTTGTCTATTATGATAAAGGAAAGTGACAAGCAAAAAGTTCCTTGGAGAAATATTTGTAAAATTAATCCGTACAGATTTGTTCATGTTTGCCCAGAATACAAACATGATTTACAGTGTGGTAAATAACTGTCCAAGAGAGCTCGACTTGCCTTTTGTGGTCGGTTGATGTCATTTGTGACGTACATTATCAAATGTGACCTCCGGTATATAAACATATTTATATCTGGTTTCTTTAATCTTGCTCTTTGTGTTTTATTTATTAAGATATACTTCTGCATGTTTACGGCATATTTAACAGTAAATGTTTCCCCCTTATATGTGATGTTTGCATAATTTGCCCTTTCCACTATCTTGACATGTGGTGTCATTTGTTGACTTCATATGAGTTTATATGGTGTTAGATAAAACGTGGATTGTCTTCAGAGATCAGGTTCCTCATACCTTAATCTCTTCCTCATGATCCATACAGTTGATGATCTTTCATTGAACTTGAAATTGACCTTAAATAAATACTGTTGACCTGCCTTAAGCCTGTGTGTTGTATTTGTGAGGTCAGAATTCCTCTTTTATGATAAAGGAAAGTGACCAGCTAAAAGTTCCTTGGAGAAATATTTGTAAAATTAATCCGCACAGATTTGTTCATGTTTGCCTAGAATACAAACATGATTTACAGTGTGGTAAATAACTGTCCAAGAGAGCTCGATTTGCCTTTTGTGGTCGGTTGATGTCATTTGTGACGTACATTATCAAATGTGACCTCCGGTATATAAACATATTTATATCTGGTTTCTTTAATCTTGCTCTTTGTGTTTTATTTATTAAGATATGATTCTGCATGTTTACGGCATATTTAACAGTAAATGTTTCCCCCTTATTTGTGATGTTTGCATAATTTGCCCTTTCCATCTTCTTGACAATTGACATCATTTATTGACTTCATTTGAGTTTATATGGTGGTAGATAAACCGTGGATCGTCTTCAGAGATCAGGTTCCCCATAACTCAATCTTTTCCTCATGATCCAAACAGTTAATGGCCTTTCATTGAACTTGACCTTTCCTTGACATTGACCTTAAAAAAATACTGTCAACCTCCCTGGAAGTCTGTATGTTGTATTTGTGAGGTCAGAATTCCTCTATTATGATAAAGGAAAGTGACAAGCAAAAAGTTCATAGGAGAATTATTTGTAAAATTAATCCGCACAGATTTGTTCATGTTTGCTCAGTAACCAAACATGATTTACAGTGTGGTAAATAACTGTCCGAGAGAGCTTGACTTGCCTTTTGTGGTTGGTTGATGTCATTTGTTACGTACATTATATCAAATGTGACCTCCGGTATATAAACATATTTATATTTGGTTTCTTTAATCTTGCTGTTAATTTGTTTTATTTATTAAGATAAACTTCTGCATGTTTATGGCATATTTAACAATAAATGTTTCCCCCTTATTTGTGATGTTTGCATAATTTGCCCTTTGTCTGCAAAGTTTCTGGTTCAAATATTTGATGTAAGTCATGGAAATTTAGTGCCATTGCAATAACCACATCCCTAATTTTACCTTTCCACCATCTTGACATGTGATGTCATTTGTTGACTTCATATGAGTTTATATGGTGGAAGATAAAACGTGGATCGTCTTCAAAGATCAGGTGCCTCATACCTTAATCTTTTCCTCATGATCCAAACAGTTGATGATATAACTTGTTTTATTCATATATCAAATTCATGGTTACATTGTTACCTCTAGTTAGCTTCTGTAAACAGGTCCGCAAAGTTTCTGGTTCAAATATTTGATAAAAGTCATGGAAAGTTAGTGCCATTGCAATAACCACATCCCTAATTTTACCTTTCCACCATCTTGACATGTGGTGTCATTTGTTGACTTCATATGAGTTCATATGGTGGAAGATAAAATGTGGATCGTCTTCAAAGATCAGGTGCCTCATACCTTAATCTTTTCCTCATGATCCAAACAGCTGATGATTTAAATTGTTTTATTCATATATCAAATTCATGGATACATTGTTGCCTCTAGTTAACTTCTGTAATCAGGTCTGCAAAGTTTCTGGTTCAAATATTTGATGAAAGTCATAGAAATTAAGTGCCATTGCAATAACCACATCCTTTATTTTACCTTCCTACCTTCTTGACATGTGATGTTATTCGTGACTTCATGTGAGTTTATAAGGTGGTAAATGAAGTGTGGAGCGTCTTCAGAGATAAGGTTCCCCATACCTTAATCTTTTCCTCATGATCCAAACAGTTGATGAATTTTCATTGAACTTGACCTTTGTTTGACTATAACTTTCATTCATCCCATTGTCAGTTTATATTTTCTGCAAGCATTTAGAGAATTTTCAAAATACATGTAGTGTACATACTGCTAGATGTTATCTTTAAGCTTACAACTTTTGTAACCCTAAAAGGAAGTTCAGACCTAAATAATGGTCGAAATGCTGAAAAACAAAGCCTGCCTGTTCCAGGCATTGTTTAGAGAGAATAGAGATTTTGTTTTAGAAAAATGCTGCGGTATAATTTTATATTGGTGACAAATATGTCTGAATCTTGTTTGTCGCCTACAGCGATTATTTGCAAACCATTTTTAACGATTAATTATTTTATATTTCAGGTCGGAGTTCCCCCAGCACCCCGTGGCGTGCCCCAGATTGAAGTAACCTTTGACATAGATGCCAATGGTATTGTGAATGTATCGGCCAGGGACAAGGGTACTGGAAAGGAACAACAGAGTAAGAAGATTTATACATTTGTACAACATTATAACTAAGTTGCTACCAGGCATGATGCTGACTGCAAATAACATACACCTTGATCTGATTGAAGCCTGCCATGTATCTGACCAAGTACTTATACTTTTGAAACAATATTCCCTTGATTTATTCCTGGTCTTAGATGCAAACAATTGGTTCTTGTCATTAACTTCCTTACTGCACACATGCATGTGCTTTGATTCAGGATCATACTGCACACATGCATGTGCTTTGATTCCGGATCAGTCGAGAATTTGATTATCCTACAATAACTGGTAAAAAAATCAGGAACCAAGAATAAAATATGAATTTCAAAACCTGCGTGAGATCCTTGCCAATAAGTTTTGAATTAAAATTCCATATTCACTGTTGATAAACCTTGCCTTTGTGCAGGTGGACTTCGCTTCTTCACTCTATAAATCTAGCCCTAAATAAATTAGAGTTGGGCATAGTGATAGAGCGTTGAATTGGTGGGCTGGTGAGTTCAAGCCCCTATCAGAACCAGGTGTTGTGTTTTGGAGCATTACGTTAACTAAATACTGGTTCTGCAAAACGTAAGAACTTGTTTCACAATATATGTAAGATAATTTAGAAAAGTGGAAACTAACCCTTAACAATTCCTAATGTGCAAAAGCTATGATGTTTACATTTTTCGTCATCAGAATATGTTTCCGTAATAATCAGGAAACTATGTTGATTTTAAATCTGAGCCACAGCACATATACAATGTATTTAATTGGAATTCTGTGTAACCTTTAATGCAATGTGTTATGAAATGTGAATGTGTACTAAGGCCTGTCTCACTTACTTTTGTAAGCCTATGATTTCAGATGAAAATGAATAGATACCTACAGCATTTTTTTAAATTTAAAGAGGAATATTATTTACAAGGCTAACAAAAGTTATAATGATGATTTTAATGAAACACATAATTTTTCGACTTTTCGTAACCTGAGATTTTACAGTTATGATTTTGGCAACTGAAACTGGCCATAGAAGATCAGTGTGTTCTTGCGGTACCAAGATGACATGATGCTAAAAAAAAAATGTTCTCTTAGATAATACAAATTTTTTGTTAAAATAACATGATTTGTAAGAATTTATAAATTTATTTATTTTTAAGCTTCTGTTGTCAGCAAGATTTTATATCTCTATGGAAGAGATACTTACATTGTAAAATGAATTGTTGATATAGAAGAATCAAAATGCTGGTTGGAGTCTTGTGTCTGTACATTACAAAATGTAACATATCCCATTTTCTCACTATTTCCCTTGCCACTGACCACCCTTTGGTTTAGATAATATATGTGTTTTTTTTTTACAGTCGTGATCCAGTCATCTGGTGGTCTTAGCAAGGATGAAATTGAGAACATGGTGAAGAATGCAGAGAAATATGCTGCTGAAGATGCCAAGAGGAAGGTAAATAAAGATACTTTAACAACCTTACCTTGAATTTTGGTTGAATTGATGTGAAAGGCTACATAGACGGGGGGAAAATACATTGGTAAAAAAGCTGTGATGTTTACATTTTTCGTCATCAGAATAAGTTTTCATGACAATTTGGAAACTGTGTTGACTTCAAATCTGAGCTTTTGATTGACAGATTTAGTGCTTAAAGTACATCTCCCATTCATAATGACATGTCAAATCCACTTTAAAGATGATAAACAATTATTTAAAACAAACTTGTTGGTAAATAGTTTATATTTTAACTTATAAAGCACTGTAACAGAAAGAAGTTTTCTTGACAAATTGAAAAAGGGGTCCTCTGACAGTGCTTTTTTACCTTATTAAATGGAGGCCAACATTTGGTGGCTCCCCAATTAAAAAATCCATTTTTTTTTTTTTTTACTTATTGAGGTTAAAAAAACTCCCAGAATGGAAATAACTGAATATGAAGTATTATTGTAATATCTTAAGTGTTTTGCTTTATTTTCAAGTTTGCTAAGCTCTTAAAAAAATCCCAATTTTGCTTCAATCATGTTGTTTTATCCCAATCTTGAAGCTTATAGCTCTAGCCAATTTCCAGAAAAAGGCTCTGGTCATGGCAGAGTGGTCTAAGGCACTGTCTGTAAATAACCATTTGCTTCTCACTGTCGAGGTTGTCGGATAGAGACTCCCTCAGCCCAATACATTATGTGAGAAATTTTGCAAGTAACTTTTGCTATAATGGCGATATTACTCAGAATAGTTCTGAAGTCTTCTGTCACAAGTAAAGCTGGATATGTCATACATGTATATAACCCACCATCTGTGTTGAAAATGGTGTTAAATGTCATTAAGACAACAAAACAAAAGACACAATATGAAAACTATATTCGCTTCAAATCTGATCTTTTGATTGGAAAATTCAGTGATTAAGACAAACATAATGCTTGTTCATGTTCATAATGCCATGCCATGTAATAAAGAAGAAAAACTATTTATATTAAGAAAGTAATACATTGATATATAATTGGTAATAAAGGGTAAAAGCTGTGATGTTCACATTTTTCGTCATCAGAAAACGTTTCTTTAAGTTTGAAACTATGTTGACTTCAAATCTGAGCTTTTACATATAATGCAAGATTATATTACTAGAAAAAAGTCGTGATACTATAGCATAGTATTCCATTATCTAGTATTTTTGTTGAGTGGTCCGAAATGCTGTCATCTGCTTGACGATCTTCACTTCATCATTCCAACTACATCTGGGAAGCTTGGTGGACACCTTTGACTTTTGTCATATGTTGTCAGAAACTAACTTTTTGATGGATGACTCGAGCATTCTTGGAATATTTTGATGAAGCTTCATGTATAGACATTTTATTTTAATCCTAAATGGAAGCTTGGAATAGATTTGAAGCCAAAATGGACAACGGTCAATGTCACTCCAACTAAAAGAAGAAAAACGGTTTCTGTACAACAAATTAAGTTTTAGATTTGCGAAGTCGGCGAGCCGATGGGCAGCGTCAAGTTTTTCGTTTCCATTCATTAACTAGAGTATTTTTCATCAGAACTGAACCAAACTTACACAAAGTGTGAACCTCTATAAAATCTAGACTAAGTTCGATAATCAGCCAATACGGACCATTATCTTTGCCCTTAAATTAGTCAAAAAAATTAAAATTGCCCGTTTCCGCTCAATAACTAGAGTATTCTTTATCAGAACTGAAGCAAACTTACACAAAGTGTGAATCTTAATAAAATCTAGGCCAAGTTCAATAACTAGCCAATTCAGACTATTATATAGAGTTCTGGCCCTTTAATTAGTCAAAAATGCTAAAATTTTTCTTTTTTGCTCAATAACTAGATTATTCTTTATCAGAACTGAAGCAAACTTACACAAAGTGTGAATCTCTATAAAATCTAGACCAAGTTCAATAACCAGTCAATTCAGACTATTATCTTTAGAGTTATGGCCCTTTAATGAGTAAAAAATGCTAAAATTTATAGTTTCTGCTCAATAACTAGAGTATACTTTATCTGAACTGAAGCCAACTTGCACAAAGTGTGTATCTCTATAAAATCTGAGCCAAGTTCGATAACCAGCCAATTCTGATCTTCAGCCCTTTAATTAGTCAAAAATGCTAAAATTGATTGTTTCCGCAATCAAACTTATACAATTTTTCTAGCGGTGAAGTAAAAATAATATTGTTTTTTTTTGTTTTTTTATGAAGATACTAAATAAGTTTGGATTGATGTATTAATAAGCTATTTTGGTGAAATTTTGTTGATAGGTTCCCAAAACAAAAATTGAAGCTTGAAATTGTATTTAAACTAAATCACATTAAGGTTACTGTTACTAAAAATAAAAAAAAGCTGTTTTCGTTCAATATTCTTAAAAAAAAATTTTTTTTAATAAGATTTAATGCCATTTCAAACACATTTCAGGTCATATATGGCATGTCCAGTTTTACTGGTGGAGGAAGACCTCAGAATAAATCTGAGTAAAACCACTGTCCTTCTGCAAGTAACTGGCAAACTTTCTTGCTCATTAAGTTTTTGGACTGAGTTGGGTTCGAACCTACGACTACGCAGTGAAAGGTTAATGAGAAGGCACCTTAGACCAATCAGTTGTGGAGGACCTCCCACTCAATAATTTATCTACAGTTTACAAAATGAACATTCTGGCCATGTTCCTTACCTTCAAACTAACTTCCATGTTTGTTTGAACATCAATACATGGTACATTAAAATGTTCTGTCTTTATTTCTTGTAAATGTATTTGTTTACAAAATAAACTCTGAACATTATAGTTCTATCTTTCTGACTTCAGCAGTAAGAGGTTAATGATCTTGAGATGGCGCCTAAGACCACTTAGCCACAGAAGACCTCTTGCTCAATATTTTATCTACAATTCACAAAATTTTTACCATGTTCCTTACTCTTAAACAAACTTCCATATTTGTTTGGACATAATACATGGTACATTAAAATGTTCAGTCTTTATTACATGTAAATGTATTTGTTTACAATTTTTTAGTATTAATGCATAGAAATGGTCTAATAAACAAATGTAAACGTTGTTTACAAAATAAACTCTGGGCTTTATATTTAATAATTAAGTGATATATGTATTGTATATACCAGATTATATTGTTACCTTTTGAAATGTTAAATTTGTCAGTTTTTCAACTTTTTATCCATGTAAATGAATGGTAAGGCTAAATTACATATCATATATAGACACTTGTGTTGGTACATTTCCATTTGCTAGTGACATCTTAGTAAGTAATGATAACTTGGATGTATATTTGCAGGAAACTGTGGAGGCCATTAACCACGCTGAAGCGATCGTGCACGACACAGAGAGCAAGATTGATGAATTCAAGGATCAGTTGCCAGGAGATGAGGTTTGTCTTTTTAACTGTTTGAAAAAAATTAGTAACAATGAAATAGTCAAACCTGTCTTAGGCAGTCAGTCATGGAAGGAGCAAAAATGTTTTATTAGCTGGCCAGGACGAGAGCTATTGCCATGACCCCGGCAGCGGCGTTGGTGTCGTTTGTAGACACCCAGATTAAACTTTTGCGTTTAAGATATCTATGCAACCACTCATTGGATGTGAATGAAACTTTGCATGTGTGTTCATCATCAATAGAACACACAGAGTCAAGAACCATAACTCTGGATTGCACTTTAGTACAGTTATGGCCCTTTTTAGACTTAAACACCCAGGGGCGAGCTTTGTTGTCTTCTTAAAACTCTTGTTTAAGACAGGTTGTTGCTCAATACATGTTAATTGGCTGTGAAAGCATTGAAATGAGAAATGATCAAATAACAAATGTGGCTTCTTAATAGAGGTAACCACTTACACATTTGACTATTTAATATGAGCCTTTGCTGGCCCACCCAAGTAAATTTCTGTAAGAGACTTGCATATTTTTGTAGATACGCAATCAAAAATATTCATGTATGCTTTTATTGTGAAAATATTACTGATCTTTTTATGATAAAAGGTTTTAATATAAATTCCTTTTTGCATTAAAAGGTAAATGCCAACATTTTCAAATTTTCAATTAGTTCAATTATCATATTAAGATTGCTTTGCTTTTTGGAAGGATAGCTGTTTCACTCGGCAATACGAGTCGCATATATAACCTCCAACATTTGGAAACGACTAACCTGTTACATTGTTAAAAATCCACAGACCCTAAACAAAGAGACTATTCTACTAAACGTAATCTCTCAGCAGTCTAGTCAATGGAGAAGCTCAATCGTACAGTTCTTGTTATACCCCCGACAAACGAAGTATATTGGAGTCACCCTGTGGTCTGTCTGTCGGTCGGGCTGTCCGTTGCAATTTTCCTTGTCCTTTGATATTTTTTCTTGTCCGGAGCATAACTTGAAAAGTACCAGATGGAATTTCATCAAGCTTCATACAATGGTAGAATATAATGAGAGGAAGTGCAGTGTGCAAGAAACATAACTCTATTCTTGCTAATTACAGAATTATTGCCCTTTGATATATTTCCCTTGTCCGGAGCATTACTTTTAAAGTGATGGTTTTTGTCTGGAGCATAACTTTAAAACTATTGGATATAATTTAATAAAACTTCATACAATGGTAAACCATTTTCTGTCATGGCGGCTTTCGGGGGTATTCATCACCTTCAGTGATAGCTCTAGTTTTTAAGTTGTTTTATACTTTCTTTGGTGTAGCAACAGTTAACATAGATGTACATACAAGTCCAGATAGACAATGACCTTTATATTGTTCCTGTACAGGTTGAGAAACTGAGAGAGCAGATCACCAAAGTGCGCGAGGTTCTTGCCAACAAAGATGAAGAAGATCCAGAGAACATTAAGGAGAAAGTGAATGAGCTCCAGCAGTCATCACTGAAACTGTTCGAGATGGCGTACAAAAAGGTGAGTTGATAAAGAAGTTTTTACTTACTCCACTATGACATCTTCCATTTTACTTACATTGAATATTTATTTTTGGATAAAATCCATGCGCTAATATCTAGTCATTGTTTTTCAGTAGACAGTCAATAATGAAATGTGAAAATACCAGTGGTATGCCTAAACATTCAATAGCGAGTAAATCAGATCTATCTCCTGCTTCACATAATTATTTAAGGATATAAAACCTAAAAAAGCATCCAAGTGACCATAATTTTAGACTCTTTGGCTCAAGCAAACTTGCATTTGGTGTCGTAGATCTTGATTAAAGAATTTTTATGTATCCATTAAAAAAAAGGAAATGGAATGAAAACAGTCGGCAGGGTATTATTTTTAGAATCTTATGTTGGTAGTGCATCTTGACTCAATCCAGGCATAAGGAAGTCGAATCCCCACCCATCGGCAGTCTCTGTGATCATTTTCATTCGTCTTTCTGCTGAATCAAGTGGTTAAGTTGTGGAGATGGTTGTACTCGAGTACTGGTTAACCTTCCATGATCCCAGTGGTTAGATTAACAGATTGCCTGTTAGCCATTTATGGTATTAAAATGACATTAAATATTCAATCAAAGTTCTCGTACATCTGTCCGAAAATCCTGAGACCTATGGCACTTAATATCAATTGAAACTATCAACATTTGTTTCTGATTTCGCCCCAGTAGCTTTATATAATCCAAATAGTTTGGTAGTGTATATTTTACATTAATGTTGATTTTACAGATGGCTGCGGACCGTGAAGGAAGCAGCTCCAGCAGCAATGAGCAATCTGAAGAGAAGACAGAAGAGAAGAAAGAAGAGAAAAACTGAACAAACCGCCAATGGCAGTATAGGGACAGATAATCTTTCGGCCAATAGGTGGATTCAGCAACACTGAATGACTTGTTAACTCGACTTTAATGTTTTGAAATTTTAAACATCATAGCTAAAAATTAAGTTTATTGTTAATATATAAAGAAATCAAGTTTAAGGTCAGATTAAGTGTGAAATGGAGAGTTATTGATCTTATTGATATTACTTGTCTGTACTGAGATATCTGGTTAACATAGTTATATTTCATACACTATGAGAAACTATGGGCATTTCATGGTATCATTTAACAAATCCATCTTACATTTCATAAACTTTGTATGTAGAAATATGTGTAATTGAAATTGGGTTTGACATCAAATGATAAAAATAATTTTGAATATCACCTTTCATTACTTACAATCATAAATATTCATCATACAGTCGGTGTCACTAGTTTTGTCATGCCACATTTGAGATGACCAGTTGAGTACCAGTGGGACACTTGTGCAGCTGGAGATCATGTTATCTACTTCCTGCATTTTCTGTGTTTGTAGAGGTGCTTGGAACATGTGTATATGAAGGTATTTCAAAATCATTACTGTATGTTGTGTTGTGAGATATTGCACATTCATTTGCATTGATCAAATAAGGTCATGCCAACAAACAATTTGTAATACTGCATTTATCATGTGTGCATGTTTTAATTAGTTTATAGCAATTAATATTGTATTTCATCTTAGCAATATATTACTTTCACTTGCTAGGTCTCATATTTATCTGTTAAGCAGAATATCATTGTATGTTACTTCATTTGTAAATATGTTTCATTTAAAGATACTTTGTAAATTCGTATAAAACCATTACAACACATGTATCGTGAAGAGATAATGTATACGTTGATGCATGTGTCAGTACAATTATAGACGGCGGGTAGATAAGAATTCTGAGACTTCATTAAAAAAAATTTTTTGAAAACCATATTTAACAATGAGAAAAACCTACATATATAAATATATAATGTTTGGTCACTTTGGTCATGTAATATAGGACCTAAAGTTATACTAATGTAAATAAGTTAATTTAGATGAAGATTGAGATACTTGTGTTGTTTCTTGTCTGTGTCTAGTTCATTTTGCATTTCCATTCAAGACATGTTCTCTTGTTTGTTTCATTTTAAGCATGGCATAGTCACAAACAACAGTTTTGGTTTTCATATTTATAACTTGTTAAATTGCCATATGCATTCTGTGTTTTTCTGAAACTTTTATTTGGACACCACAGTAATATACTAGTGGAATGTAATGTAATGTTATTTAAATTAAGTTGTTGGTAGATGGGATGACTTTTTGATGTTTGTACTCGAGTAATGCATGGAATGAGGAAAAATGCACATTTTGAATGGTTTACTCGTATTTGTATTTAAAGCATTTCAATTATGTAGCCGACTCTAAATCTGATTTTGAGATAATCCCATAACTTTTTAATTATGAAAATTTGGATTACTTTATAATACATAAAAATTTCATGGTTACAGTGAATAGCGAGACGTTGAACTGACGTTATAACTGAATTTTTTTCTTCTTTCTATGCACTTTACAGATGTTAAGAAACTATGAAGTCTGGGGAAACTGTAGGATTCTACAGTTGTTCTGGTTAAGCTTCAATCTGGTAATTTGTTTATTTTGTTATTACTTTGTGACAACTGAAAATTCTGAAATGTTATGTAATAGGTATATGAATGATCCTCATCAGCAGTGAATTTCTCTGTCCTGAAACCAACTTTGTTACCTTACTTTTCAATTAAAAATATCATTTAAATGGCAGTTGTACAGTATGGTTATGCTGAATATGCGACCAAAATAAACTAGTAAAACACTTGCAGGGATGAAATTGCAAGAACATATATGTTAATATGCTGGTTTCAGGATAGTCAGAAGTATTGCTAATAAATTTATATCCTGAACGACAAAATAAAACCCCAAAGGGTCATAAAACCATGGAGGGAAATAATATTGACGGATATAGAATGGTATACTTATGATAAGTGTTTCCATATACCATAATGGTTACACACAAACAAATGCCTGTACCTCTGACAGGCATTGTTTTTGAACATGCACCAATAAAGCTGGAAAAAAAAGTTCATTGATTGGCTTGATTTCATTCGTGAACATTTCAAATTTTTACTTTGTCAGAGCCGGACCTGATTAGCTCAGTTGGTAACGCGTCTGACTATCAAACCAGGGGTCATGTGTTTGAATCCCCGCCCGGCAACAGTCTCCGTGATGATTGATATACGACATTGTGTCTCATTATCATTCGCCTCTCACCACTGATTCACTGATTGTCTGTTAGACCTCGATGGCATAAAAATGACGATAAATATTCAGTCAAACAATCATTCAATACTTTATCGGAGGAACACTTGCAAATTATAAGTATACCGTCCTACAGTAAAGTGGTCAATATTATTTTCTTCTGTTGAATTGGTATAGTTTTTATGACTCTTAAAAATGTTTTGGGGTTTTTTGTCGTTCAGTATATATATATATACCTGTTACGCATGACATTTTATGAATTTTTACTTGACAAAATAATAACAAAATATTTTTAGATACCATTAACAGATTGAGGCATAACTGGAATGACTGTAGAATGTGTTGTGACGTGTGTTTTCCCCAGAATCGAAGTGGTTTATGAGGGGAGGGAACGTTGATTTGGAGGGGAGGGAAGGATGATTTCGAACTATGAATAGGAGTGAGTTGACATTAAAATAAAAGAACTAGCCAGAAATTGTTGTTATATATTATTGACATATATATTATTGCCATATTCTATTCATCCAATTCTTTTGGGTCCTCTCTCTCTCTCTCTCCTGAGTTTGAGCTTCTGAGTCCAGTATTTTCGAGTCAGATATATTTGCAAGTTACAAGCAGAAGAGTCTTCTATAATGAACGACACAACACCACCCCCAATGTGTTTCTAAGGGTCAAAACTATACCAAGTCCATTGAGGGAAATAATATTGATTATTTACTGTAGGACAGTATACAACTAGTAATTGTTTTCATTTCTTACTGATTACACAGAAGTTTTCAGCATAATCGGTAAAAAATAGAAACAATTAATAGTTGTATACTGTCCTACAGTAAATAATCAATATTATTTCCCTCCATGGACTTGGTATGTATGGTTTTATGACCCTTAGAAATGCTTTTGGGCTTTTTGTCACTCGGTATATTATTCAGATTCATGTACATAGACTACTGGAATAATAAAAATAGATCCTATGCTGCCATTTTCTCCACCAGGGAATTAATTACCAACATTGGTTAAACAACGATGATTTATTGCTGTTCTTTGGTACTCGGGTTATTTACACTAACCTTTACACCAGAACCAGGTGCAATGCCATAATATGAGGGAAAGAATTGTGACTTTCATTTTCTAGTAAGCACTGAAGTGCATGGACACAAGTTGAGCAAACACGATAACTTCAGTGCTCATGATTGAAATTTAATGTTTCGCCAAAACCAACAATCTTTTATTTTATGATAGAAAACTGAAATTAAAAACATAATTTCGCTGTTTTGAACAGTATGAAATAAACATGTAAAACGTACAAAGAGCATCATAAAACATTGATTCTCTTAAGTATACATGTATGGCAATCAGAATTATCAGTGGAGGAAAACCTATCCATAGTTCGTTCCATGTACATGAATCTGGGAATACTCTTCTGCAAGTAACTAGCACAGATTCTCACTCGAAATCTTTGGACCGAGCTTGGCTCGAACCCACGACCTCGGCAGGGAGGGCAAGTTATCTATATAGACAATGCATTAGATCACAAAGGACCCCTCGCTGTCCAGAGGTGGTGCTATATAATTGAAATAAAGAGTCAACAAATAATCTGAAGTTTTATTGTTGCTATTGAATGAGATTGTGTTTGTGCAAAGAGAGTATATAAGATTATCAAACAAATAAATGGATGCTTGATCATATTTCACAAAATTTGCTCACTGCTGAACTCAGATCAGGGCGCTTGTTTCAGCTAAAGATTTTTATAAATACATGTGTAGTGGCATGTATGTAAAAAAATTGATATTGGGGTACAATCAGTTTTATTAAATAAAAATGTATCACTTTCAAAAATCCGCCCAGTAAATCAAAATGTCACAAAAAACAATTTTGAAAGGACAGAATCAATGCAAATTGAGTGTTGGCAAAAACATAAAGGTATTTTTAAAATGAAATTTCTTTTCTTTTTTTCTTTAAAATTATCACCCACCAAATTCCCTTTTTTGTTATGTTTCCAAATGTTGAACTAATTTTTGAAAATAAAATATTTCTATTTACTACTAAAAAATTGATACATTACTCTTTAAATCGTGTAAAATATACAAATACCTTAATAGCTGAAATGAATGCCTTGTACTTACTCAGAACATACCATTAATATATCAACATGATTAGTTTAAAACACCAATGAAATTTTATAACATGTATAAATCACAAAATCGTGAGCAATGTTTGGCAAAAAAGGGAAACATTGGCAATAATCTCCCTTGAGCCACATTCAGAAACCAACCCTAAACCATATAACCAACAGAAAAGTACATTGGCTTAATTTAACAAATAGCTTTGGAAGTCGAATGCTTGTGGATTGTTAATCTGCTAAATTCAAGCACTGTTTTTAACAAAATAGAACCACAAGAAACATTGAATGAGTGGAGAAAAATGTCGGAACTATTTTGTTAAAACTTGCAGGTTGAACCAGGTTTTCTATGAACCACTAGCAATGACATTAATCTTTGCATAAGACCACACATAAAGTAGTCCTGCTTGATAGACATTTTTCATTTTCATTCAATATGCTTTTAGGCAATTTGATGATTGGTTTTATGTCTAAAAAGTGATTCAGAATTTATGATTAAAAGTTACTTATTTGGGGCTCATTTTGTTAAAGATTGAAACCAATGAACAGATGAAACATTCTCGGGTGTCAAATTATTCATACAAAAATCTTAAAAAGACTTCCAAAGGTTAGTGAAACTCTAAATAGAATTGTTCTTGATTTAACAGAAAGTCCACAACCCTTGTATTAACTGCCAATATTTTGCTTCTCAGAAAATGTATACAAGAACGATTCACAAATGCTCCAAATTCATTTTGCGATCAGGCTCAAATAAATTACAAGTTGTTCCAGACTCTGCTCTCTGAAATTTCCAAAATTTATAAAAATTGTTTGGTTTTGTCCATAAGAAGGTCAAAGGGCACATAATGTCTTGTGTGATATTGGACAAGTATTCAATAAGGTCACAAACAGTGGTGGACAGTTAGTTACAACACTTGCATCAATTACTCAATTGTGGGATTTAAGGGCACATGAACATAAAAAGTTTTATATTAAACCAACAGGTCAGGTTCCAGGAACACTCTTCATTACAAGAACAACACAGAACAAAAAACACATCAACAAATGAAAATGCAGAATAATCCTAGAAAATACCTGCACAAAGGTTCAGCAATTTCTGTCCAGAGGCGGTATTCACCAACCATTCTCAAGAATATTCTTGAATTTAAACTCGAGATTGAATTTTGAAAAACATACTTAAGAGACCATTTTTTGAGATCAAAATAGGACCCCTGTGATTGGTGTTGCCATACGTTCCATGAGCTAGAGAGATTATATGTTTGCCATCACTCATTTGACACCACGGAACCATGTGGAACTATTCTCACCTAGAACCGAATTGCTTCTAGCAACACTGAAACATGTGGACTTAAGTCATGATTATGTAACGACTGACCTGCAATACAACATACAATAAATCCAGTGTGTCCTATGACAAGTATACATGTAGCTGTAATCCTACCAAGATGATTAGTCTTTTCTGACATTAGAATATTGATAACTAATATAATTCACAATCTCACTAGAACCTAATATTATAAAAGTACACAACTCTTGTAAATGAAAATAAACAGCTGGGTCAGTTTCACTTAACATCTCAAACAGATTTTCCTCAATTAAAAAAAATCAATTTCTCTAAATGATTGCTTGACTCATAATCTATTAAATGACCAGACATAATTAACATCAGAACAAATCTTTACTCTTTGGTAAGGGATATCATGCAAAATGTTCAATGTAAGTGAAGTTAAAGCATTTAAAAAAATTGTATTGAGCAAAATCTCAAGTTGAGATGTGTGGTGAACTGATTAAAATAAAACGCACCAACAAATGAATATGCAGAATGAACCTAGA
The DNA here is from genome assembly GCA_029582155.1 of Panopea generosa. Taxonomy (NCBI): domain Eukaryota; kingdom Metazoa; phylum Mollusca; class Bivalvia; order Adapedonta; family Hiatellidae; genus Panopea; species Panopea generosa. The sequence continues at coordinate 52,848,686 of CM055908.1, forward strand.
ACCTTGATACCTGCAGAACTGCAGAGTTTCAGCAAATTCTATCGTATTACTCAAATTGTCGCTTCCTATGACATGCATGAGTCATGGTGATTTTAATCGTGCCATCACTCATATGGCTCCCTGAAACCACACAGGGGTTGATAATTTAACCACAATAGTGAACATGACAAAAAATGATAAAATGAACATGACACCCATTCGGAGGATTCCTACCCCTCTGCAGAGATTGGCAGTGATTCTATTCTTAGTTGGAACCACACGGGCAAAGAAAAACAAATTTTGTAGACGGCCATCCAGGGAACATTCATATCAAGCTTATTTAAATTCGGTTCAGCCAATCAGAAAGCATCTGTAACCCTGGCAGCCATGTTTATTTTCCGATCTGAATGAAAAACATGACCTTTTATGAATTGGGTTTAACTGCCATTTTCAACACATTTCAGGTTATATAGTTATTGCATATTCAGTTTTAGCGGTGGAGGAAGACCGCAGAATGAATCTGAGTACAACCACCGTCCTTCAACAATTAACTGGTAAACTTTCTCACAAAGTTTTTGGAGTGAGCGCGACTAGAACCTACGACCTTAGTGGTGGGAGGTAAGTGATCTTAAGATGCCACCTTAGACCACTCAATCACTAAGTACCTCGCAAAGACCATTTAAGGAGCATTCTTGACAATTTTTTTCTCATTTGTTTCCATGGTTTTAGAGATGAAGAATATAATAGTAATTTTACAGATGCAGCCAAATGCTGGCTTAAACTCAAATGGTCGACTGAACATATTTTTAAAAAGACTCGTAAAGATTAAAAAAGATTCATATACAGATTTTAAATGAATGAAACAGACCCTTTATCAGTATATTTTGCAGGGTGTTGTTTCAGGTAGTGATTTCTATATTTCATTTTGTATCATGTGCTAATGTTATTTAACAAATATTACGAAATGTGTAACTTCTGCAATTAAAACAAAATAGTTATAATGTTTTAAAAATTAGTTTTAAGTCTTAATGATAGTTTGTCCATCTTAGCCAATCAAAACTCATTTACTGTATCATTTTTTTGTTCTCCACAAAAACAAGCATCATGCACTGATGATCCAAGACTAGATGAGAAATAAGGAATAAAGGTACAAGTAACTGATATAAGACAATAATGCACTTTGTCACCAAAAAATAAAGCAGTGACAATATAATTTTGATTTGATAACATTGTCACATACAAAAGTCGACTTGTCAATTACTGCAAATAAATGAAAAACTGCTGTCAGTCAAAAACTATTGATCAATCACACACAAAAAAAAACGATGAGAAAGAAATAGGTTTTTGAAAAAAGTGATGTCCAAACAATGCAGGCTGAACAGAATACAAATCATTTGAAAAATGATCCTAGGACTGACTCTACATGACAATCATATGGTATCATTTGGGCGTGGTCAGCTAATAATAATGTTTAAATGTTTTTGAGGGATACGAATCTGCCATAGGCAGGACAGATATAGACAGTCTAAGGTAATAATAATAATTCTAGTGAACAAAAGTAAATGAATAACAAAATCATCTAATATAATTTAAACAAAAACGAAAGAAAAAATCTCCTTCACACTTCTACAACTCAACATTATATTTGGAATGTCAGACAAGTACATGTAAACTAAAAGAATAAACAAGAGTTGCCGGAGGGACAGCGTGCTTGACTATTTCGATGCTGTTCTATAACAACAGCTTTTTCAGGAAATAAGTACCAAATGGAAGACAATTAAAACCCAGGGATGGTAAAATTAAACTGCATACTTTTCAGTTCTTCGGTCCCAGCTTTTGCTAGCAGTATATCAAAGAAATTATGGACGCAAACATAATCATTTTGATGAACCGACAGAATGCTTGATATGGGTTGCTGATTACACATCGAAGATAGACTCTTCCAAAAAACTCCCCTACTATCGGTAATAGTTTAGTCAAAATTGACCTCCTTTTGTACAGCAGGTGACAAAACAATCGGATTATCTGATCAAATGATATTGTAGTAAGGCGTATTTCACAGATCAGTAAAGTATGGAAAGGGCAATTTATGATTTTATACGACCGATAGTAAATATCTAGACCGATATTTGATTAAATTTTGAAAAGAAAAATGTTTTGAACAGAAGAAATCGGTCCAAAAACCGAAAAAACTGGCGATTTTAGAAGCCTTACCTTGTACTACAAACTTTCATCTGCTAAAAATTTAAAGGGAAATAATTCTGCCAAAATGCAACCAAGAGTTATGATCCTTATGTCTGTGAGTTCTATTAATGATGCTGAACACACATGTGAAGTTTCATTCATATCAAATGAGTGGTTGCATAGATATCTTACCTGATAAAAAACAACCCAGATCTATGGTTCTTACAGTGGTTGCATAGATATCCTACCTGATAAAAAACTTTAACCTAAAAAGCCAACGCCAGGGTGAGTACAATAGCCCACCTATTCTACGAATAGCAGAGCTAAAAGGTATTGTAATAGTAAAGTATTTTATCACATAACTCATGGTGCAGTAGTGTAATAAACCTGCAATATATTTCAGCAAGGAATTATATAGTGTGTGAAGTGCAACCGACTGGGATTTAGAGAATGCTTGCATGTTCATGCAAAATCTCGCAATGTCTTGTTTTCAATTATCTTAACTTCCGCTCATTTCTGGAACACAAATATATATTCTTACATTACCGAATGAAATTTTCATAAAAACAATACAATTCCTAGCAATTTGTGTTTGAAATTGTTGAAGTACTCCTATTACAATATTTGTATACTGCAGCTAAAATAACAAATTACGAGAAACTTTACTTCAAACTTCAACATCTTTAATGTAAGATCATTTTGCATGATCAAATCACTTTATAACACCGAAAATTACACACAATTTACATTTAAATAAAAGAAATCAGTTGCCTGTGGATTATGACTGATTAATTTGCAAAATAATTAATCCTTTGTGTGCTATTTGATCAACATTTAGTTCTGAGATGCAAGTCTCCTATCCTTCTATATAAGTCCTTGATTTCAGAAAATCCTGTGTAACATAGAAGCGTCCTATTTACAGAACCAATAAATTATTAAGTAGCTATTGAAATGGCTGCTTTGCAAAGGTCCAGAGTCTAACCCTAACCCTATTCCATTTTTTTTCCATTTTTATTATTTGCTAGAAGGCTTTAATGCAATTTTAACAGGTGATAAGTTATATATGGCACATCCCAGTTTTATTTGTAGAGGAAGACCTCAGCAAGAATCAGAACAGAACCATTGTCGTTCCACAGCTGGCTGGCAAACTTACTGACAAAGTTTTTGGACCTAGCTTGACTTGAAGCTATGACCCCAGAGATGAGAGGTCATTAGACGACAGCTACTTAGACCAATCAGCCATAGAGGTTCTTGAATCATATTTCACCCAACTTGTTTCATAAATTCAACATGAAATAGGTACAAATTATATGAGTCTTTATTTTATCCCTTGTGAAATCCCTTCCCTTTAATCCAAAGAGAAAGTCTTGAAGTACTGAGACGTGGGTCCTGTTTCACCAACATATACTTAAGAACTTAAAATCTAAGAAAAGTAGTCAGGTGATCATAATTTTAGACTGGTTTGAGTGAAATTGCATAAATTTCATGACATTGATTATGTTATAGATTTTACTAACCAGTCAAAACTTAGTTATGTTTTTTAAGTACATAGTTAAAATGTTGATGAAACAGGAGCAAGGGTAGTATTGCACTAAACAATGTAATTTTATGCAAATTCTGCACTTACATTGTCTAGTAAAACAGGCTCCAGCTTATTGAAGTCCCTTATAAAACTACGTATCGGTACTACTACTTTGCCTTGCATAACGTAACAAAAGGAACTTGTATGGTAAACATTACTGACGACAGTAGAGCAGTTTGTCTTACCAATCTTACAGTTGATTGGCTGATTCAGATTAAATGAAATAATTTTAATGAACATTTATTACAATTGAACGCTATTTAACCTTTCTAAAAAAACACCAGTTGTTAAGCATCAGTTGCTTAGAAAATGTTTTGACTGATATGCCAGTTTCCATTTGGTTGGGAAAGCACCTTTTTGGACCTGCTTTATTTTTTCAATGGCAAGTTTTCAATGACAAGACATGTTTTTGTTTGAGTTTAAGAACTTTATCCTAGTTATTTATGGAGTCTGTTCTTTAATTTTACCTATACATCCTCATTGTCAATTGCATTATGGGCACATTTTTCCATGTCCATGCAGTAACACTTAGTTTTGCATTGTGTGTACTATCAAAATGAGGATCAGAACACTACAAAAACAATAACACTTTTTTTCATTGATACAGAGAATTTAAGAAATGATGCGAACATTTGAAAGTCAAATTTGAAAATTCAATCAAGCCATGGGAATTACTTGAAATCATAAAAAAACATTTTACAAGTCCTGCATAGTTTACTTATTTTTGATATTAGCCTAGTGTAATATCACTTTTGATTCATTGCTCGGTGGTTTCTGTATAACAAATCTCTTACGTAAATTGCCAAAGTACTTTCTGACTTGTCTGAATATATAAATGATATTGATTAATCATGGTTAAATGGCGTTATTTTGAGATGTTACATATTATGATGACTCACGGAAACAAATATGCACGATTTTTTCTTATTCCTTATAGAGGTAATCTGTTAAATAAATGGTAAATGTAATTTTTTTTTGAGTTATGTGATAAAATAAATCTTACATTTGTGCTCATTTTTTATTGAATTTATTAAACACTTTTGTAAAAATGATATAATGCTCGAAACAGCCTCGCACAATATATTTATGTATAATAACTTGTTTAATCATTTCAATAATAAATAAGCACTCATGTAAGATCCTCGATATATTAAACTGCAATAATCATAAACTATAAAAAAAAAAATAAAATTGTAATGAATATATGTAAAATATACAGGTAAGGTTGTGCATCATAGCGCTAAAAAATAAAAAGCACAATATACAAATATGTTCAAATTATATGAAATAATAACTACATTAATCTCAACATTTAATGAGCAAATACAAAAGCAGGCTGGGCTTGAAAGTGACTATTGGAATAAAAATAAATTGCGAATGAAGTTGCATCATGTAAAATAAAATGAGATAAAGTTTCATGATCAAGTGCTTCCTGATTGATGCAGACATAATCCTTGCAAATTGTGTGTTGGCAATATGTTATTAACTTATTACATATGTATAAATTTGATATATTGAGTTTGTTCTCATATGGCTCCTATGTAGAGACAAAAGATACAATTATGTATGTTTTAAGTATTGAATTTGTTTCATATTGCTCCTATGTAGAGACATAGATATAATTATGTATGTTTGAAGTACTGAATTCGTTCTCATATTGTTCATATGTAGACATACTGAGTTTGTTCTCACATTGTTCCTATGTAGACACATAGATGCAATTATGTATGTTTTGATGTAGTGAGTTTGTTCTCGTATTGTTCATATGTAGACACATAGATGCAATTATGTATGTTTGAAGTACTGAGTTTGTTCTCTTATTGTTCCTATGTAGACACATAGATGCAGTTATGTATGTTTGAAGTACTGAGATTGTTCTAATATTGTTCATATGTAGACACATATACACAATTATGTATGTTTGTAGTATTGAGTTTGTACTCATATTGTTCATATGTAGACACATAGATGCAATTATATATGTTTGAAGTAGTGAGTTTTTCCTCATATTGTTCATATGTAGACACATAGATGCAATTATGTATGTTTGAAGTAGTGAGTTTGTCCTCATATTTTTAATATGTAGACACATAGATGCAATTATGTATGTTTGAAGTAGTGAGTTTGTCCTCATATTGTTCCTATGCAGAAACATAAATACAATTATGTATGTTTGAAGTTACGAGTTTGTTCTCATATTGTTCCTATGTAGACACATAGATGCAATTATCTACATTGATTGTAAAACAAGCTCTTAGCACTTATACACTCATACCTGGTGTTTTCCAGGGAAAATGTGTACTAAACATGTCTTGCTCAAGAACAACACCATTGGGCTAATGGGCTACCACAAGATTTGATCTGCTACTATACATTTCAAAGTAAATGACATGGCTCTCTTTTCCCTAAACAAAATTTAAAAAATACTTTTTCCTTCCAACACCCCTAAACTGCTAATTGCCCCCAATTATCCTAAAACTGATCTAAATATGTACAATTCTAAATATAATAGCATCATATAAATATGATTGTGCTCTGACAGACAGTGTCCCCTAATTGATTTTGTATATGACTCTTCAGGTTGTCATAGATACGCTGACATTTCCTTGGCATCTGTGAGCTCTGCAACAAATTTGGCAGCTTTTGTTGAAGCCCAGAATTTACCTCCAAATCCATCTCCAACATGGACTTGGGACTATCTAAGTCATTAACTTCTTCTGATGTTATGGTAATGCCAGCTGCTATTGCAGAGTCGCTCAAACTGTTCTGCATGTTTGGGTGGGAGAGCACCTTCTTGGACCTGCTGTATTTTTCCAAAATTTTATCAGCCTCCGAGTTTTCTATGACACGTTTTTGTCCAAGATCTAGTTCTAGAGTTTTCAGAACTTTATCCTTGTTATCCATGGAGTCTGTTCTTTTTACCCATACTTCCTCATTGTTAATTGCAGTATGGGGACATTTTTCCATGTCCATGCAGTAACATTGAAATGAGGTACTTGTATATGACTGCATAGCTTCTTCAGTGACCACACCAACCTTTTCCAACTTTTCTATATCTACCAAACCATCTGCAGCATCATAAGCATTGTTATTATCACTTGCAAGAAGCTTTGCTTCAGTTTCGTCACTGTTCTCTAGACTGCTACCACCAATCTTAAAAAGTATTGTACCTACTTTTTGATCATCATCTTTCTCAGTGTTATCAGATAAACCTTTGTTTGCATCAACCTTTGACTCTTCTATCTCTTTTTCCGAATGTTCATTCTTCAAGTTTTCATCTGATGAAGTTTCTTCTTCCATGGAAAATTGAGGTGATTCTAGTATTTGTTTTGTTTTTGTTGCCAAGATACCACAACTGCCGAGCATAACTTCTGCTTCTAACTCTGATTCTGTTATTTCTGGTGGCTCATCTATGGATGAATCGTCTCGACTGAATGTTCGTTTTCTGTCACGTTTTGTTACAATTGGTTGCAATTTAGATTCAGAATCTTCAAGCATTACTGTATCAACTTCATCAACTGGCAAAGTTGCATCACCACGGTAGAACAAGTTTGTTCCTGGCATTTTGGACAGAAGGCGCCCAGCTCCAGCTTTACCAGATTTTATTTTGCCAACAATATTTAAGGATTTAATGTTTAGTTTAGGCACAGCTAAATCGAAACTTCCTGTATTTGCTGATTTCTGTAATTTAGTTATTGTGGGTAGCCATGACTTTAAGCCAGCCCCTTTCGTGGCATTTCTCCTTTGAGGTACTGTTGATTTCAACTGGTCATTTCTGGACTCGTCCAGACTAGGTAGAGGAGTAGGTGAAAGTTTGCGGCCAAACATTGGTGATGTTCCTCTGGAGCTGGCCTGAGACGGGATGTCCGAGGAAGATATGTCACGCGGAAGTTTAATTTTGGACAGGGAATTCTCCTGGAGCTGCTGATGAATGTCCATTACTTCTCGGTGAGCTAAACTTTTCTTCCTAAAAACAAAAAAAAAGGTGGGAGTTAAAAAACACATTTTCTTTTTTGAAAGGTGATTAATTCTTATTTTAATATAGTACACGTTATATATGTTGTAATGTAGTCAGTTATACTAGGGAAGTAAGACAAAAATGAATCTGAGAAGAATCACTGTACTTCTACAAGTACCAGGCAAACTTTCTCACAATTTGGACTTGGACCAATATCCTCAGTGGTGAGAAGCAATACTACATGTTATATGTTATAATATATTCAGTTATACTACAGTCAAACCTCTATTAAGCAGCCACTTGTCTTAAGCAGCCATAACTGCTACTTCCCATTTCTATGCTTTGAGAGCAAATAAACCTGTATTAAGCAACAACCTGTCTTAAAAGGCCACATTTGGTCCTTCCCTTGACTGACTGCTTAAGACAGGTTTGACTGTAGTGAAGTAAGACAAGAATGAATCTGAAAAGAACCACTGTACTTCTGCAAGTAACTTGCAAACTTTATCATAATTAGGGCTGGAACCCATGACCCCAGTGGTGAGAAGTAACTTGAAACCACTACCTTCCATTGACTCATCTTTACGGTAACCAATCATTACCCCAAAAGTGTAATAAGAGTGAAACAAAGAAGGTGATTTTCCTTGCTACCATCATAAAGAATGCTGCAAACGTTTTGTTTTTTTTTTGAATGGGGTTTAATGCTTTCAACACATTTCAGGTTATATATGGTATATCCAGCTTTACTGGTGGAGGAAGACCTCAGACTGAGTAGAACCACCGTCCTTCCGCAAGTAACTGGAAACTTTCTCACATAAGGTTTTTGGAGCGAGCAGGACTCAAATCTATGACCTTAGCTGTGAGAGGTAAGTGATCTTGAGACAACGTCTTGGACCACTCAACCACGGAGGACCCCATATAATCATATAAACTCCAAGCATCATCATAATCTGGAACCCTGTATCGTAGAATGAATGGGAAACTACTCTCTTGTCTAAGCACCTTTTAGTGGTAACACAATGAATCTTGATGGGAAATTGTTCTACTGTCCTCTGTCACATGCTTCAATGTGGATATTCTCTAACATGCTGTATAAGGAGTAGTACAGGGCCCAGTTAGCCGAGCCAGTATTGCGGCTGACAATTCAGGGGTTGTGAGCTCAAATCCCTGCCAGATCACAGTCTCCTTGATAACTGATATACCGGTATGACATTGCGTCTCATTGTCATTTGTCTCTGATCTAAGTGGGAAAGTTATCAGCTACATTCAGAGATGGGTTGTGCTCAAGTACTGGATAACCTTACAGGTTCCAAGGAAAGACTGGTTAGGTTAACTGATCATCTGTTAGCCCTTGATGGCATACTAATGATGGTAAATATTCACACAAATAAATAAGGCATAGTATATTTGCAGCTATACATGATAATGGATAAAACCATGTTAAAACTTACTTGTCCAGTTTCTGTTTTTCCTCTACTGTCAGTTTCAGAGAGAGAATATTCTGCGCTGCTGCAAATGCCTCACACACCACATTCAGTTGTTCTGAAATATGATTTTTTAGTATGCTTAAATAAATATTACAATTTCAATATGTGAATGGTGTAATAACTCTTGCAAAAATATCAAGAAAAAGTTCTGCATCATATAGAGAATATATCTAAATATTAACCCATTCTACACTCAAGGAAAAAGCACCAATTACATGCAGGTAATTATAGTGCAGAAAATGTCATCCGTCATCATGTCATCAAATAATAACCCCAAAAGTGAAAATTCACTGAGTGTATTATATACCATTTAGTTCTCTTAACAGTATGCCACTCTGGTGGTCTAGTGCTCGCATGTTGAATTTTGTGGATTTGATCCCTGGACAGATTATACAAAAGACTTGGAAAAATGACAGTAGAAGCTTCTTCACTTGGGTGCTCAGCTCAGCATCTAGAGGATTGTTCTAAGTCTGGTCGGTGTCCGTATGATTTGACTGGGTTTGATTTAATACCATGTATCTGTGACACAGTAATCCAGCATGGCAGCACTCAGAATACTGTCTCAGACAAGCAGACACGATTGTGATGTAACAGAAAAAATATTAATAGTGAGACATAACACCATACATTTGTACAACAATAATCTCTAACTTGAACCAATCAAATTGTCACTGTCTCACTTTATGACAAGTTGACCGGAGAATATGCAGGGCACCAGCAAACATGGTTTAAACTCCCATGTTGTGGATTTGTTACATGGAGACTTCAAATAAATCTACCACTGTTGTGCAAAAACTTATCTGACAAATTCTCTCACAAAAAGGGTCTAGCTGAGCTTAAAGGTGCAAAACTTTCTGCCCTGGCAAGGACTTATCAGTAGGAGTGGTTAATGTACAACAGCTGTATTCTCTACCTGTTAGTTATGGTACAATATGCTAAAATTAGACCATTGTATGCAATCAACTACTTCAAGTCTGCTGAGTGTGTATAAACACATTGCAGTTTTTATATGGCAGTTGGGCTTTAATTAAGCCAGAGTTAAGTGATCATGAGATGGCGACTCAGATCATTCAGCCATGGACTATTGATCAGTTTTACAGTCATGGTGACAATCAGTCAAGTGTTTTTTCCTTGGGTTCTGTGGCCTCTTTTACATCAATATGTCCAAACACACTATCAAAACCAGCTATTAGAAGTTGCGGTGGTCTAGTGGTTAGCATGCTTGTTCTGATACCCAGAGGTCTGCAGTTCGAATTCCTGGTGAGAAAGCAAGCTGTCCTTTGGGGAGGGATGTAAAGCTCTTGGTGCAATGTTCAAGGATAGTTATACCTTGAGCACATAAAAGGCCTGACAAAATTTCAATGTTAATCCATGATGTAAAAACCAGAACACCAACAATTCTTGAAAATAAGGCTGCTCATTATACTCAAAAGGGTATGTAGCAATACAGACAGATAGAGACAGACAAATAAAACTAAAATCAAGATATCCTATATTTTCATTATTTTACAAGAAATTGGATAAGATAACATACACTACCATACCTTTTGCCTCGTCTTGTGTTTTAATTGTGATAACAAGATTGTTGAAGAGTCGCGTTCCAGGAGACCTGAACGAATGGAAGAAACCCTCATCGGCATAGTGACGGTAGTGCAGACGCATAATGATGTTCTTGGACTTGAACAGGGAAGGTTCAGCTCCTGTAAAAACAAAATCAGATAAATGGCCAATGCTGTCTTTAAGAAACTCACAGAAATATGTAGATATTAATCTCAAAGACTTAGTCTGAAACTTCACATTTTAGCAATTATTAACATATTTTATAGATTTAGCGGTTTTGAAAATATGAGTAAAAATTCTTAAAGATAAGAAAAATGAGAAATATCTGTATTGTATTCCTGTGTAAAAGTCCAATTACAGGGCCCCAGTGAAAACTGCTCCTCAGTTTTTTTCCTTTTTTGACCCCCAATGTGCAGTAAATGCTCTTTAAAGGAACCAGTATCAAGTGTTATGACTAAATAATGCTCAAAACATCAAGAAATACATGAGATGGATAAAAAAAAAACAACAACATTATCTCCTGTGTTACAATAGTATTCCTCTGTAAAAATAAAAATTCCATAACTTGACCCAAATTAACACTTCTACTTTATTTGAACAGTCATGAAAGCCATTCTCATAGTGGCCATTTATACCAAATATGAACACATTTGTAATTGATAAGAAGATTTTTAGAAATTCACATTTTTATTAATTTTTTGGTCCCTGCTGAACCCTAACGTGCAGTAAATACCCATGTTAAGACCCAGTCTCAAGCGTTATGATTAAACAATGGATGTCCCAAAAACCAAGAAGATTGAAAGAAATTCATAAAATGGATGAAAAAAAAACAACAAACATAATATTCCTATGCAAAAATCAAAAACCCTTTACAAGGCCACAATGGACACTAGCCATTTTATTTGAACACACATGAAACAACCCAGAGATCATTTAAACCAAATATAAACACATTTGGCTTGTAGCTTCTTGAAGATTCACATGAACAACAAATGTCATAAAGTGTATAACCAAGGACCAGGTTCACAAAGCCCCAAAATTTGCCCTGTAACATGCATTTCTTTTAAATACTTATTTTTTAGCACAGCTTGGTGTATTTGTATTAAATATTTTTTATAACTTATAATTTTAAAATATGAATATCTCATTTTTTAATTTCATAGAATGACTCCAAAGACAGTTAAAATGCTCATTTCCAACCAATTTTGTCATATTTTTTTTGCATTTAAATAGTTTTTTTTATTATGAAGACATTCTTGGCCCACAACAATATTTACCCGTGTCATTGTCCAGTACACTCCGAGTAATATGTGTAAATATTTTCTTGTGGCAAAGAGTGTCTTCATTGTTAAAATCACGCTATATTTACATAAAATGGCTTAAAATGTAGGAAAATTGCATATTTTCACTTTACATGTACACTTTCATAGTATTATATTAAACGAAAAATGTAAAGTTGAAAAATAAACTTTATCTTTTTTAAAAGAATAAAGTATAATTGAAATAAAAAAAAAATTAAGGTTTGATTTTATTGCATTAGACCTGGCCATTTTTGGGGGATAGACGACCTCATTCTTTATAATATTCCTGTCACATACTATAAAGTTATGTCAGCAATATTAACAGTCAGTGTTTTATTAAAGGGACATACCGGGTACAACAATTTTGATGAATTTTTATTCAACACTTTTTGGGAAGTTTTATATCTATCTGCTGCAAATATGACATACGAATAGAACAGTATGTACCCTAACCTTAACTTCTACATATTAGAAAGGGGTAAATGTTTGATTAACTGCCAGTACTAGGCATATACAGAAATAGTATCTTGCTCAAGGACACCATACAAGCCGTGGATCAAACTCACAACCCTCCAATCCTGGGTCTGATGCTCTACCACCAGACCATGCACTCAACTCCATTTGTGATACAAAGTGCCAAGTATATTTCAATTTTGTCAGTTTTTATTAGTAAATTGGATTAATTGATTGACTGATTGATTGAATATTAAGCATTGTTTTATGCCATCGAGGTCTAACAGACAATCAGTTAACCTAACCACTGTTTTCTGAGATCCTCAAAGGTTAACAAGTACTCTAGCACATCCCATCTCTGTAAGGAAACTGATAACTTTCCCACTTGAATAAGCGGTGAGAGACAAATGATAATGAGACACAATGTCGTATATCAATCATCACTGAAACTGTTGCCGGGCAGAGATTCAGACATAGACCCCACAATCGATAGTCAGACATGCTACCAACTGAGCTAATCGGACCTGGCCTAGTAAATTGGAAAGTATTTTGAGAAAATATCAAATTTTTGTTTAAATTTTTTTCTATTATAATTTCAAAATAAGCGTAACACCACCAGTTACACAAAACTTGATAATATAGTTTTCTATATAAAGTTCCATATAGTAACACTAGAAAAATATTTTCATATGCATTAGTACAATGATTGATTGATTGATTGAATATTTAGCGTCATTTTTATGCCATCGAGGGCTAACAGACGATCAGTTAACCTAACCATTGTTTCCTGGGATTAACCAGTACTCGAGCACACCCCATCTCCGCAAGTAACTGATAACTTTCCCACTTGAATAAGTGGTGAGAGACAAATGATAATGAGACACAATGTCATATATCAATCATCACGGAGACTGTTGCCGGGCGGGGGATTCGAACTCACGACCCCTGGATTGCCGGATAGTCAGACGCGTAACCGACTGAGCTAATTAGGCCCCGACTCCGACAAAGTAACAATTGAAAAATATGCATTAGTACAATCAAATTCAGTTTTTTTTTATGTTATCACCTTTTTTAACTGTATTTCAGCTATTTAATACTTTTCAGTGAACTATAAATCATCATTCCTGAGATCTGCTAGGCAGTTAACCAGTGCTGGACGCATACCTTATCAAGAGACTCATGATTGTAAAACAAAGTTCAAGATCAATCATCACAGAGATTTAGCCACCAGGCATGCATTCAAATTTACGACGCCTTAAAAGACAATCTGACACATTACTGACTGATCAAACCGGCTCTGTCAAAATCAGTTTTAATATGGACAGGCATCCCAGTACAAAACCAGATTTCACACAAAGATAATTAATATATATTTACATTCAAAGGTGTAGAAACATATTATTATTTATCTTTTTTTTCTTTTTATGTGCTATACTGATAAAAGCAAATTCATGGACTTGCACATGCATTTTGTAAAAGTTTAATATATGCATATAGAATATAATTACCATCTTTTGTTATGCACATATTAAACTCATCTCTTTCTATGTTCTGTGGTTAATCGCATAAAAATATGTTGTTGTTGTATGGTGTTTAACAGTCTTTGCCTATTAATTGTATCAGTACGCCAACATTATAGTGGTGTTTTGAAGTATTTTAAAACTTCTATAAAATACCACTTTTGTCACTGAAATACTAGAAAAAACAAGAATATAATTTTCATTTAGAACCACCATGATATAAGCACTTATGCAGGTAACTGGCAAACTTTCTCACAAAGTTGCAGAACTGTTTAAATCAATCATTGATGTATATTTATAAAATGCATACCTATCTCTATTTTTTCTATGTCTTCCAAGAATATTCTTTGATACTTATTCACTTGCTCTTCTTCGTCATCATACCTGCAAGTGAAATAGTTGCACATTATCAAACGCTTAATTGTGTAACAACGCAATTAAACATAATTATCTTAGATTTAGGTATACAGTCAAACCTGTCTTAAGCGGCCAGTCAAAGGAAGGAGCAAAAGTGGCCTTTTAAGGCAGGTTGTTGTTTAATGCAGGTTAGTTTGCTCTGAAAGCATATAAATGCGAAACAACAAATGTGGCTGTTTAATACAAGTGACTGCTTAATAGAGGTGACCACTAATACAGGTTTGACTGTACTTTCTTATGAATCTGAGGTATGACACCATATTACGACACACAAAATGTCATGAATAAAAATAAAATCAACACATAGTTACTGCTTAAGAATCATGCATTTCTGCTGTTCAATTCAGGGGTCAGTTTCAAACATCTCAAGCTGAGATTTTCCTCAGCTCAAATATCTCAAATTCACTAAATGAAAACTTAAGACCCATAACACATTGCAATATATTACAGAATCAGAAGTCATAACACAATTTTTACTGGAGTGGGACTCAAACATATACCCTCAGCAGTGGCAGTTAAGTGATCTTGATATGGTGCCTTTGACCACTTGGCTACGGAGGACCATTAAAATTTAATAGAAAATTCCACCTCATAATGGCAATCACTGTTATCCAGTTTTACAGTTTTACTTGTGGAGGAAGACCTCAAAATGAATATGAGTAGAACCATCTTGCTTCTTCAAATAATTAGCAATCTTTCTTACAATAAGTTTTTGCCCAAGCAAAGCTTAAACCAATGACCTCAGTGGTAAAAGGTTAGTTAGTAGTTATTAAATAAAAGGCACTTAGACCACTAAGCCATGGAGGACCCTGCTTTGTAGTAATATATCACACTTTGTTTTCAACTTGTCCACCATGACATATACCAATTTGTTTAAATTGACATTAACGGAACTGTTAAAGTCACTAACCATGCCACATACACCGCCCTCTGACTCAGCAACAATATAATGTCCATCTCTTGTCTGTCCCAGTCACCGTCTCTGAAAATAACAAAATGTTAATCTTGCATTGACAGTCATTATTTTTTAAGAAATAAATGTTTATTTTGATTGATTGATTAAATATATTTAGTGTCCTATTTATGCCATAGAGGTCTAACAGATGATCAATTAACCTAACCACTGTTTCCTGGGATGCTGAAAGGTTAACCAGTACTCGAAAACACTCATCTCGGCAAGTAACTGATAATTTTTCCACTTGAATCAGTGGTGAGAGACAATTGATAATGAGACGTAATGTTGTATTTCATCTTTATTTTGAAGAAAATACAATGTTTCACAAGTAGAACATTGACAAGTTTATATCTGGGTTATATTACAGGATAACCGCAGCATGGTCTAGTGGTAGAGTGTCCACCTCACATGCGGAAGGTCGTGGGCTCGATCCCCGACCGGGTCATACCAAAGACTTTAAAATGGTACTAGAAACTTCCTCGCTTGACACTCAGCATTTAGAGGAAATTCTAGGTCTGGTTGGCCTGGTGTCAATATAATGTGACTGGGTGGGGTATCATACCATGTGTCTGTGGCATGATACTCCAGAGTGACAGTGCTCAGAATACTGTCTCAAGTAGAAACCGTCGCAATATGATTGTTGAAAGTGATGCTAAACAACATACAACAACATAGTTACGAAGGTCATGATAGAGTGAACTATAATAATAAAATCCAACCCAATGCTTCACTGCAGCACCCGCAGAATGGAGCTTTACAGAGTTCTTTGCTTGTATCTTGGCCCATGAACTAGATTTCCTTACACACAACTCATCTATGGATTTATTTTCTTGCATATAACAATAAATTAATATAAAGTGAAAGTTGTTGTTTCTGTTGTATAAAATTAACTTGCTAGCTGGTTATCAAACTCTGCCAAGACATTTTTGAGAGTAAACACTGTGGCCAAGTTTGATGAAAATAGGATAATAATTTTGCCAGTAAGACCATAATAAATAGTTGATTGATTATCATCACTGCCCTCCTCCAAATTTTCATGCTGCCCCAACTCTTTTTATTTTCATAAAAAACAAAAAAAAAAACAAAAAAAAACTCCCCCTTTTTAAGAAAAATTTGGACGATAATCTAGCAATTAATTCATAAACATTGTGATCAAGTTTGATGAAGATTCAATAATAATTAATTCAAGTATGCTTTGCAAATTTATAACAATCAAAGGTCTTTTACCCAGCGGTTACTGAACAAGGCACATGCCACCTTTTTCAGCTCAGATATTATTACTGACTCAGGATATTTATAAGCATGCACACTTGCATCAAGTTCAACCCATATAACTGCAAGCCTTATAAACAACTTAAAAAACTTTTTAAAAATGCATATGGGACACAGACATAGATGCCGGCGCCAGGATGAGTACAAAAACTCCCCTTTTTATAGAATATATAACTACAAAACATGTTTTGACACCAATTTATGAATAAAATATATCTTATAGGTCAAATGTGTTACTCTTACATAATGCCATCGACTTAATGTTCCATGTTAAAATTACATCTGCATAATTTTATATAAATTGCTATAATGAAATTCCATCTTTCTATGCACAGATAATATATATATACACCACTCTATAAATCACTGCAAATAAAAGTTGTCTATTTTCTAGATCAGTAATTAATCAAAACCAAAACGAGGCGGTAGTGCAGTGGATACAATGTTGGCTGCTCATGCTAGAGGTTGTGAATTTGGTCCCGGGGCAGCTCGACCTGCCAGCCTCTAAAATACCAACACTCAATATTCTGGTTCTACCCAGAAAGTGGACTATCATTTAAAACTAGAATTCATGCTGATACTCCCAACAAGTTTGGCCAAGATCAGTTGATTCATTTTGGAGTAGTAACCTGGACAAGAAAGTGTAATGTATAGGTGGACGGATAGATGGACAGATGTACAGCCACATTGACAAATGGTGGTAATTATATATGTCTGTCACCTCCACACCTCATTAATGGTAGGTGCGTAAAAATAATTGAGCTATACTTTCCTTAACAAAAATGAAACTCAATTTACTAGATACTTTATAAGTAGGGTTAACAGAGGTTTATATATTTCTACTAAACTATACTTATGATAGACTGTATATTCTTATATATATTTTAATAATTTTAAAGACCAGATTCTAATGTTCACTTGGGAATTTCTCAAAAAAATGAAAAAAAAGACATATCTGTGCTAGTGTATACACAAGCAGAGAAGTACATGCTGCCTGCTCACACCTGGCGTGCTCGATCGTAGACTCATCCCGATGGCTTCCTTTGCATCAAAAACACTCATTACTGGTTTACCCAAGCAATGGATTTGAGAGCTATTCATCAAAGCTCTGCATGTACTTCTCAAATGAGCAAATGAGCTTAAGTAAATAGCATATAACAAATGTAAACATACGTAGGGTCTGCGTTGATGAGACTCCAACCTCCGAGGCATTCTTCCGGCTCCACGATCAACATCTTCTTACTATCCTCAATCAGCATCTTCACATTTTCTTCTTTCTCCATAAGTTCACGGACATCTTCCTCTGGGACCTTCAGTTTTCCCGAAAGGATGTCCTCAGATACAGGCTGCCCATGCGTCAGATCAATAGCTGCTTGGCGGTATGTGTCCTTGAACCTCAGGTAGTATCTGTTTGTACATTTTAAATTTTGGTTAAACAATGATTTTTTTATAAATCCTAGCAGATATTTCTGACAGTTCATTTGATGTTTAAGTCTTGAGGTGTTATTATTTGTTGAATATTGGGAGGGAAAAGTCAAGTCACTCGTCTTCAAATCTGAGCTTAACAAAAAACTTTAACCTAAGTTTTTAGAGCCATTTAGGTAAGTTAGCTACATACATTGTTTCTAAGATATAATATGAATGTGTTTATGAAGTTAAGTCACCATAACATGAGTAGTTCAGAAACAGAGAAAAAGCTGAGCTAAACATAAACTTTAACTGGGGAACAACGATGATGACAACGACAATGACAGCAACAATGGCGACGCCAACGCCAGGGCTATGACAATAGCTCTTCATTTTTTTCCAAAGAAGACAAGCTAAAAATTAAGTGATCCGAGCCACAAATTTTAGTCATAAACAGTCAAGTTGCAAAATGTTGAGTGTAAAGTTATTGGTGGTTTATTAGAATTTTATTGACTTAACTTCATTAAATGGTTATTTTCATCATCATGAAATATAAAGAAAGAAAATGATATCTAATGTTAAGTACATAATGAGTTTAAACCAGTCGCCTAATAAATAGAATGGCACAATCTTGATCCAGTGTCACCCCCTCTAAATTTGCAAGTACTTATTTTATGTGTTACACAATTTATAAATTTATTGCTAATTTTCACCCATTTTTTTTTTTAAAAAGTGTGAGGTGAGATTTTTTTTTTTTTTTTTATGAAAATAAAAAGGGTCTGAGTGGCATGAAAATTAGGGGGTGGGCAGGGACAATAATCTAGCAATTAATTAATTATGGCCTAAAATATGGCGTGATACTTTGCTTACAATAATCCTGTCACCAATCACAAATAGACACCACCATAACATGACTTAAATATCACTGGAAGTGTGACCCTGACATTTGAGATAAGGGTCTGGGTCTAACGTGCAACATGTCATCATGATCAATTGAGCCAAGTTAAATCACTCCATATAGTGACAGACCAGACACGAAATATCAAACAAATTGAAATTGTGACCTTGACCTTTTTGGAAAGGTTCTGGGTCTTACATATATCGATCAATTGAGCCAAGTGGTTTTGAAATCCATTCATGTATGACAAAGTTACAGACCGGATACGAAATCTCACATAGACTCAATGTGTTGTCAAACAAACTAAAAGTTGGACTTGACCTTTGGGGTACGGATGTGGGTCTAATGGCAACACGTCATCATTTTATGCTGATTAATTGAGCCAAGTGTTTAAAAATTCATCCATAGGTGACAAAGTTACAGACTGGACATAAAATTTCAAACAGACTGAAAGTGTGGTTAAACAAAGTTAAATTGTGACCTTGAAGTGAGAGTATTGGTGATATGGCTACACGTCATCATGTAATGTTCATCATATGTAGCAAATATTTACAAAATTCATCTATGCATGACAAAGTTACAAGCCGGACACGAAATCTTATACAGACTCAAAGTGTTGTCAAACAAACTCAAAGTGTGACCTTCACTGTTGGAGTACAGGTGTGAGTCTTACGCGCAACACATTGTCATGTCATGCTGATGAATTGAGCCACGAGTTTTTTAAATATATCGATAGGTGACAAAGTTACAGACCGGACACGAAATCTCACAGACTCAAAGTATGACCTCGACCTTTGGGTTATGGGTGTGGGTCTTACTCGCGACATGTCGTCATGTCATGAAATTTATCCATAGGTGACAGAGTTACAGACTGGACACGAGTCTGAAACAGACTGAAAATGTCGTCAAACAAAATTAAATTGTGATCTTGACCTCATAACACCCAGACTCCCACTTTAAAGTGGGAGTCTGGGTGTTATGAGCGCCACATCGTCATGTTATGTTGATCATTTGTAGTAAGCAATTATGAAAATCCATTTATGCATGACAAAGTTACAGGACTGACACGAAATCTCACACAGACTCAGTGATGTCAAACAAACTCAAAAAAAAAACCCTGATATTTTAAGTGCTCTGTTATTTACATATGGCAAATATGAGCTAAGTATGAGATTTCCTTCCCAGCATCTCATAGAAATGAAATTTAAACTCTAATTTTGAACAATGTAAGTTTTATTTCTAAAAGATTGTTAACAGTCAAATCCTCTAATCAACACCAAGGGCAGGCATGTCATCTTTAGTGTAACTTAACCTCAAGGAGTCAGTTAGAATTATAATAATATATTAGAGGAAGTGGTGGAGACAGCAGTATTTCCCCCCTCGTTTATAATGCAGCTTTTATCTCAGATTAACATCTCTTAACAAGGTTAACACAGAAAAGTATATTAATTATGATACAGTTTGATTTCCGTGAGAGAGAGAAAGATAGAGGGCAAGCAGGCAGGCAAAAAAATTAAAGGTTATATTATATTCTTGAATTTGGTAACAACTATTATTTTTTTTACAAAACTGAGTTATTAACTTGAAACCTAAACTCAGGTAGGAGGAGTATTCATTCACAAAATTGTCAAATTTACTGCCAAGATAACTTGTCAAGACTGAATGTTTTATAGTTATCCAGATGGTGGGTTGTCAGAATTATTTATCCTCTAATTAATAATTAACAGTCACATAGAATAATAATGTTGAAGTTTTTACTGTTTCATAAATAATTATCTGTTTATTTCATGACAGCTGTCATCATATTTGTAATGTATCTAATACACTGTACAAAATATGTGACATTGTAGTCATTTCATTATGGTACAGAAGCTGAACATAATGGTCAAAGGTCTGAAACTATGCTTGCATTCATCCCAAAGGCATTGTTAGCCAACAGGATGCAGATATTCACCACATATTCATTAAAGATCAAGTTGAAAGGTATTGAATATTTGCAAAGAATCTATGCCACCCCCATGCACAAATCCAAGCCCAACTAAATCCCTTACATGGAACCCTGAATCCGCCACCGAAGATTCCATTATACATGATGATCCTTTGGCCATTAAAAATTAATTGTTAGATTCTCATCCAAATTTTTCTAAAAAAGAGCGAGGGGGAGGGTGAGAGTTTTATTATTATTATTTTTTTTTTGTCTTTGTTTTTTTTTTAAAAAAAGGGTCAAGGTGACATGACAATTAGGGTGAAGCGGGGATGTTAATCCAGCAATTAATTTATTACAGCCTTATATATCTTTAAGTTGTACAAGCAGGATTTCATTTCTTTTTTCTTCTCTCATTTAAATGGTCTTTTAGCTCCATTTTCAACACATAACAGGATATATATGGCATTTTCAGTTTTATTGGTGAAGGAAGACCTCAGAACGAATCTGAGTTGAGTCACCATCCTTCTGTAAGCAAATGGAGCATCAAGTTTTTGGATACTTAAGATTATACTTGACTACTTAAAAGCTTAAAATATAGAAATGCACCTAGATGATCAAAGACCTTAGAATGGTTCTGCTACAATACTAGTGCTTTATCAACACTGGTTACAGTATAATGAAGTAATCAGTCAAAAACAGTTAAATTTTTAAAGGCTCATTAAACTTCTGAAACATCGTTTTGAGTTTTAATGTAAGTCAGTTTTACTCTTCCAGATGATAGAATACATGTTTTATTTGATCACTGAGAGACTTTGCAAACAAAAAAATAAAAATAAAGCACATTATTAGTTCATAATTAAGAATCAGTTTACAAATTAATGTTTGTCTCTTGCCTTCGGCAGAAAACGGGGAGCTATGAAGCTTGTTCTGAAACGCGTCAGTCGGTTTCACTTCAGAGAAAAACATAGTATGGAAAACTTTTGGGAATGCAGCCAGAAATTGAATAACCATTTGCAGTTAGATAGTTTTTAAGAACATCCCTTTTATTCCCATCAGTGTATTAATGAACTGGAACTCATGTGCTAATTTATTGCACAGAAGCGCCGAATCGTTCATATAAAATTAAAAACAAAATTACTTTTTTAATAACTGTACTAAACAAACAACCCTTGGTAGTCTCTCAATTAGTGGATCGTGATGTAATAGCGCGTGGGATAGTGTCAAGTGTATATGCAAGGGTGGATCCAGAGCAAGAGTTACCAGACCAAACTAGTATTCGGTACTCATTGTTTCTCAGTGCGTAAAAATAATATAATGCTTACTAAGCTGGATACAGTTTTATTGCAGACATCAATATTTATTTTTTAAAAAAATGAAAAACCCAATATCGATGCATAATGTTAGCCAAGCCATAACTTTTCTTATCTTGTTAATGAACCCCGTATCTAACAGTTTTAATCTTTACACTACCACTGCAGTTTACTAATTTTAAAAATAAACCTGTACGTCACTTAACTATATAACATTTCAACTGTGTTATAAAAAATCTTGATAGAGTAAAGTTGTCTTATTTTCTACCATTGTAATGTTATGATGATCATGAAATGATATATCTCTATTTTCTAAATCTTCTTTGTCCAATCTGAGAATTTAGTTAATGTGTGCATCAAAAAGCATGTATTCATTTATGTACTTCCGAACGTTGGCGGAGGTAAGTCAGAAACCAACCGCAACCGGGAATTAAAAAAATGTAAACAAAAGTTTAAAGCTTGGTCCGCTCGTTTAAGAAATACATTATTTCAATCAAAGTTTTCTCTCTTTTTAAAAAACAGTCAGTTAGGAGTCTACAGGAATGATTTTAGCAATACTATAAACATACATGTATTTTATTGCAGTTGTTTTTGGTGTTATCAAAAATTGTGCATTTTGGAAGTTTAATGAGGCTTTAAATAAAACAGGAAAATATAGGCAAAAATGAAGCCACAAGTGAAATAAAAAAAAATTTCATTTCAGATTGGTTGGGATTACCTTATTTTGTTATGACTTACTTACCTATTGGCGGAATTGACGCCATCTTTCATCATCCCTGTAATTTTGCGCTCACCAGTTCTTGTGAAGTCACCCTGCAAAGACAAAACAACAACATTTTATACTTAACGAGAACATTACAGGAACAGCAAGGCAGAACAAACTATAAATGCTTCTTGTATACCGGATAAGGATAAGGAGTTCCGTGTATTTTTACAAGATATGGCATTTTAATCCTACACCCGCTCCACATGCTCATCATACCCTGCATTGATGTTGGAACAATTTATGATGTGATGTAGTAAAATATATAATATGACATAATATATTTGATTGGATGTCTTAAAAGCCATTATGGTAAAATTTAACAATAATTAAAATAGATATTCAATGTGTTTGATATACAAATAAATAATCTTACATGACTTTTCCAGTTCAAATAGAAAATTCCATCCCTTGGGATAACTGTTTCCACTGAACTAGGCTCGAACTTTTCTATCCAAACCTCCAACTCATGTAAGATCCCTATACTCTCGACACAAATAATCCCATTGTAGCACAAGTCTAATTGTAGCAATGCCACTTGACTATTGAGTTTAACATAGTGACAGCAGTACTACTAAACTAAACTTTGCTTGATACTTGCTGTCAAGTTTGATTGATTGATTGATTGAATATTTAGCGTCATTTTATGCCATCGAGGGCTAACAGACGATCAGTTAACCTAACCACTGTTTCCTGGGATTAACCAGTACACGAGCACACCGCATTTCCGCAAGTAACTGACAACTTCCCCACTAAAATAAGGATAATGAGACACAATGTCATATATATCAATCATCACGGAGACTGTTGCTGGGCACGGATTCGAACTCACAACCCCTCCTGCTGGATTAATAGTCAGACGCGTAACCGACTGAGCTAATCGGGCCCGGCTTTGAACATAATCAGTTGAAAAGTTTAGAAGAACTGCTGACGATAATTATGATTAGAAATGAGTAGAGGGCAATAACTCCGCCATAAGTAGATGGAGCAGACTATGATGAAGATGAGAGCAACTGGATTTCATACTTATATTCCCAAACATGTTTGGTCAAAATCAGTTGAGAGTTTAGGAAGATTGACTAATTGATTGAATATTTTGCATCATTTTTATGCCATCGAGGGCTAACAGATGATCAGTTAATCTAACCACTTTTTCCTGGGATCCTGGAATGTTAAGCAGTACTAAATCCCGGAATGTTAACCAGTACTCGAGCACATCCTGACTCCACAAGTAACTGATAACTTTCACACTTAAATCAGCGGTGAGAGACGAATGATAATGAGATACAATGTCTATCAACCATCACAGAGATTGTGTCCGGGCAGGGATTCAAACTCGCGACTCTTGGATTAATAGTCAGACGTGCTAATGACTGAGCTAATCAGGCCCGGCTGTTTAGGAAGAATAGTGCTGATAAAATGATAAGATTAACTATTTAAAATAATGAAAGGGTGAAAACTCTATTAAAAATCAATGGATAGGAACATAGCAATAATATGTGCAATTAGACTTCATATTGGTACACCATGGCAAGTTTTGCTCAAATTAGTTCAGAAGTTTAGAAGGAGCAGAGCTGGGACAACAAAAGGTGACCGATTTACTATAAAAAATATAGTGTGCCAAAACTACTTCAAGAGTACATCAAGATTCAATGGACCAGAATACAATGATGATATACATAACTAGACTTCATACTGATACTCCCTAGCAAGTTTGGTGAAAATCTGTTCAGCAGTAAAGCTTGGACGAATGTTCGGACAAGGGCAACTCTATTATACCCCTTGCATAAATGGCAGGGCATAACAAAAATTAGAACTACAATTTAAGTGGCACCACCTAAGGAACAACATGATCTGCTATTATTTAAAGCTGAGTAAATATCTGAAGTAGTTGTAGTTAAGTCAACAATGAATAAGGGGTTTTGGGGTCCTCCATGACCGAGTGGTCTAATGCACTGTCTCAAGATCACTTCACTCTCTCGCAGCTATAGTGTTTGTAAGTTTGCCAGTTACATGTGGAAGGACAGTGGTTCTACTCAGATTCATTCTGAAGTCTTCCTTCACTGATAAAACTGGAAATGCCATATGTAACATGAAATGTGTTAAACCCCAAGCAAAAAAATAAAGAAAGAAAGAATAAGGGGTTGTATAAAAAAGTATCTTTTGAAATTTTCTCAATTTTAGTGTATTTTGTTTTGAAAAGCTCACATTATTATGACCTCATTTCTTAAAAAGCTTTCCATATACCTCAAAATATTCATATACCAATACACAGACTTCATTTCTTACAAATACTTTATCCACATTTATATTACAACTTAAACAAATCATGCTTAAAATCTTCCTGGAAAGAGCCAGTATGGTTACTAAGCATATAAGGCAGATAAAGTATTGAAGACACCACTGTGACATAGCTGTGGTGGAGGATCAAACCCATGACCCCCCTGCTCATGAGTTTGAGGCTCCGCTTCATCCACAACCTGTATATCAGCATTTAGTAATTTATGAGGTCTCATTTTACAGACCAACCTAGACTGACTGTACAGATAAACTATTCTTCAATAGATCATCTGTTATCAGGTAAACCAACTTGTAAATTATGGTTATTAGAGATGTATACCTATGCTGCAATTACTTGGGTACTCACTGGGCCAAACAATAGGGATTACTGGGATGAAGCCCATCAGCCAAACTGATAAGAAATTCACACACAGGCAATACAAGCTTTATAATTCTCTATCCGACCTTAAGTTGACAATTTTGAGGTAATTTATTAACGCAGTACAAAGCTTCAGTGACTTTTTATAAGTTAAGGATATACTGAAGAAAATGCCTATTTTTACATGCTTCAATGTATGAGGTGTAAATGTTACATACAAGTGTAAAACACTCTGGCACAATAAAATTACTTAAGTAGAATATGTCAACCCAGTCCAAATGTTTTACAGATTTTTTTTACAGAAAAATAAAGCTCAACTGTCAATTAAATAAATTTACACTCAAGCAAATATTATAGGAAAGAATGGGGTCACATGTTATCTTTTCAAGGGCAATTAAGAAGACACTGTCAATAGATAAAAAAATTGAGATGTTTATTTTCAGTTAAACAGAATTTGTTGTTCTTAAACATGAAAAATACAACAGAGAGTAACAGGTTGGTACCTTTTTTTACCAACACTTAAGTTTATTAGGCTAGGCTATGGAAACACAACAAAGAGAGCCGAACCTAATGAACTTTGCAGGGAAAACCGCTGTTCCAGAATTCTATTTTATCCTTTGGATCAAAAATACAATTGTGTAGGATTCAATAGTAATATACTGTACACTACTATGAAGACACAAATCAAAGTTTATTTCGCTAGTTCTGTTGCAAAAATTAAACTTGAACTTATTCAGTCGCCCCTTTGTTACGTCAACTAATGGCTGTTGATAGAATAAAATGATTTCGTTTTGACCAGTTAACAGGTCACTCTGATTTAATAGATGATAATATAATATTATAAAAGTGAACTTGAACATGTAAGAGGTTTTTTTGGGTCAGTCTCTCACCTGAATAAAGGATAAGATGGTACTGAGTCTTACTTTCAACAATTTTTCAGTCATATTGCAATGGTGTCTGTAACTTGTTGAAATAATATTCTAAGTGCTGCCACAATAAAGTATCATGCCACAGACAAATGGTAAGATATCCCACCCGACCAGACCTAGAACTATCCTTTAAATACTGAACGCCAAGCAAGGAAGCTTCTAATACTATTTTTCAAGTCTTTGGTATGACCCGCCCGAGAATTAAACCCACTACCCTCCTCCCCCCCCCCCCCCCCCCCCCCGCATGAAAGATGGATGCTCTACCGCTAGACCACCACTTTATCAATAATCTAGCAGCTTTATATGGCAATCAAATTAATGCATGTAGTTAACCATCACGCCTTCTACTAGTACTTCTTATTGATTTGTGACATTCATGTAATCTAACATAACATTTCGAAACCATCGATTTTATAAAAACAATATGCCTGACTGAAGCTAAAAATTACTATTCACGGGTAAGCGTTATAATGACAAACTTCTATTTAATTATTTTTTAATGAAGGAGTTATATGTCAAGAATGTAAATATATTTCAATACTCGTAATAAAATGAGTTTTAAATCAAGATTTATCAAAATCGAACACATGTAATCAAACCAAATAAAGGTCAAAATGATAACATAAAATGTCAAACCCAGAGGACAAATCAAACTACGGATAACCTGCGATATCTTTATATGACTTGCATCACTTTACATTATCTCAAAACTAATTTTTTAAGATCACTATCTACATTGTATTTGACATGATTATTTCAATATCTGGTCATAGTGATTTAAGTATCCATATGGCCATTATAAATCAATTGCTAGATACTCATCCAAACTTTTCTTAAAAATGGGGATGGCGGTAGGATTTTATTTTTAAATGAAAATAAAAAGTGTCGGGGGTGACATGAAAATTAGGGGGCGGGTTGGGATGATAATCTAGCAATTAATTTAACAATGTTGAATTTGCTTCTTTTTTTTTTTTTTGCTCATAATCAATCTGGACATTTGTTTGAATATTAAGCATTATTTTCATGCCATCAAGGGCTAACTGATGATCAGTTAACCTAACCGCTCTTTCCAGGGATCCTGAAATGTTGACCAGTATTTGAGCACACCTATCTCTGCAAGTATTTGATAATTTTTCTGCTTGAATCAGTGGTAAGAGATGAATGACTATGAAATGCAATGTGTATAACAGTTATCACGGAGACTTGTGTCAGGCGGGGATTCGATCTCACTGACCCTGGATTGATAGTCATGCAGACGCGTTACTGACTGAGCTAACTGGACTATTATTATCTGGAAATTCATATTTAAAAACTATTAACATTTTTTTTAATAAAACTAGTGGTCACTTTAGTTTTGTAAATAGGACTAAAAATTCTTCAATACAAATCGATATTTTTTCAGAATTTTATTAAACTTCACTGATAAAAACAGACGGAAATAGAATTTTTTTTTTTTATCATACATGATAAAAATGTGATAAATATGATGCCTGTCAACCGTTTATAAGAGTTCCCTTTACAAATAGAAACGAAATTAAGGATCTGCAAAAATTTCTTATTTGTATTTTGCAAATATCTAATATTCAGAAATAAAGTTAAAAAATTGCTATCTTTTTAAACCTATATATCATTTTGTTTGAGGTTTTGCGTCTTTTTTCAACATTATTTCATTTACATCACATAAACCAGTGGTAAGTGCACCTAATAATTTTTTCTGAGATCAGCAAGGCGTTAATCGCTACTAGACCAGCTGCAATTCACTAACTACTTCCCCAAAAATTCACAGGACCTGGTGGAAGATTTTTTGGTTAAGTCTCTTTCAGGGGCAGAAATGAAAATGGTTAACAAGTTCATGGATGGACAGGTGGACAACACCATATTATAATATGACCAATGAAATCTAAGAAAAACATTTTAAATCCTCTTAATAGAATTAATGTTGATGATACTTCAAAAGTTACAGAAGTAAAATATACAAATATTACAAAAAGACCCACACAACCCCCCCCCCCCCCCCCCCCCCCCCCGGACCAACTCTACTTAAACTTATTCATGAGCTTGGATAGATTTGAGTGATGTTGCAGAAAGTTTGAATTAACAAGCGGAAACTAATATCAGATTCATGGATAATTAAATTACTTTTTATCATATCGTCCCTATCTCCTTACAAATAATCACAATATCAAAGACAAGGTTATTGACATGAGCTTCATTAAAACAGGATTACTTTACCAAATAAGAGATTTTATGACTAGTTAGTCAGAAGGTTACTCCAGGCCTTCATCCTGGCTGGTAAATAGACAACAAAATGAAACAAGGGCAATAAAAAACTGGTACCCGTTTAACCTGCCACCTTTTTATTTCCAATTTTTTGGTCAAACTATTTTGTTGTGTTATTAACTTGCATACTACATAAACAGACATTTACATAGTCTAAATGTTCTCTCGTATTCAAGTCCAAATTTCAAGGAAATTGCTTGGATACTTTTTGAGAAAATACATAAAATTTCAGATATATAAAATGTAAAGTGTCAGGGTTAGCTGTTCCATTCAGTATATAAACAAATTATGACAGCAAGTACCAGTAAAGTTTCATTTGCGAAAATATTTTTAAACTAAAAATGTCACTGGTAAGTGTCGCATGCCCCCCAAATGGTCTGTGAAAATAACGATATATTTTATAAAAGGCAGCGATGTATCCATGAATATCAAGAGTCATGGACTAATGTTTCAGACTAGACATGCAATTTCATTTTTTTTTACATTAAAGTGTGACTTTGACCTTTATGTAACATTGACCATGACATCTAATGTAAAGGTCTGGGTATTTCTACAGGTAAATGCAGGTGACACATCATCACAACATGTTGATCACTTGTATCAAGCTATTTTAAAATCCCTCCATGTAAAACAAAGTTACAGACCAGAAATGAAATATCGAACAAACTGAAAGTGGACCTTTACCTCTGAGGTAAGGTTCTGGGTCTTAACACAACACTTCATCATGTCATGTTGATCAATTGATAAATTGAGCCAAGTGTTTTTGAAATCCATCCATGTATGATAAAGTTACAGACTGGACTTGAAATCTCAAACAGACTCAAAATGTTGCTGAACAAACTCAAAGTGTGACCTTGGCCTTTGAGGTATGGGTCTGGATCTTATGTGTGACACATCGTCATGTCATCTTGATCAATTGTACTAAGACAAAGTTACAGACCTGACACAAAATATCAAATAAATCGAAAGTTTGATCTTAATCTTTAAGGAAAGGTTCTGGGTCTTACATGTGACAATTCATCATGTCATGTTGATCAACACAGCCAAGTGTTTTGGAAATTTATCTATAGGTGACAAAGTTACAGGCCGGACATGAAATCTCAAACAGACTGAAAGTGTTGTCAAACAAAGTTAGATTGTGATCTTGACCTCTGAAGTGGGTTTCTTGGTGTTATGTCATGGTATTCATTTCTAGCATGTATTTTTAAAATCCATCTATGCATGACAAAGTTGCAGCCCGTACACAAAATCACAAACACACCCAAAGTGTTGTCAAACAAACTCCAAGTGTGACCTTTAAGGCATGGGTCTGGGTCTTACGCATGACTCGTCGTCATGATGGTGAATTGCGCTACGTGTTTTTAAAATTTATCCATAGGTGACAAAGTAACAGACCAGACATGAAATCTCAAGCAGACTAAAAGTGCTGTCAAACAAAGTATAATTGCGACCTTTCCCTTTGAATTGGGAGTATGGGTGTTACATGCGACACATTGTCATGTTATGTTGATCATTTGTAGCAAGTTTTTATAACAATTTATCTATGTATGACAAAGTTACAGACCAGACATGTAATCTCACACAGACTCAAAGTGTTGTCAACACAAACTCAAAGTGTGACCTTGACCTTTGAGATACAGATGTAGATCTTACGCCAGACATGTCGTCATGTCATGCTGATCAATTGAGCAACGTGTTTTTGAAATTTAGGTGACAGAATTAAGTTACAGACCTGACACGAAATCTCAAGCAGACTGAAGTGTCGTCAAACAAAGTTAAATTGTGACCTTGGCCTTTGAAGTGGGAGTCTGGGTTAAAACGCAACACGTCATCATGTTATGTTGAATATTTTAGCATGTCTTTATAAAATTCATCAATGCATGTCAAAGTTACAAGCCGGACACGAAATGTCACAGACTCAAAGTGTTGTCAAAAAAACTCAAAGTGTGACCTTGATCTTTGAGGTATAGGTGTGGTTCTTACTCGCGACAAGTCATCATGTTATGTTGATCATTTGTAGCAAGTATTAACAAAATTCATCTATGCATGACAAAGTTAAAAAAAGGGACACGAAATACCGGACGGACGGACACTGCGATTACTATATGCCACCCCAAATATTTACCAGGCTTTCGAAAGTTTGTAAAATGATGTAAGCAAAATGAATTCCAGATTTTTTTTATACCTTCAAATTTTACAGTAGGA
Source organism: Panopea generosa (assembly GCA_029582155.1). Classification (NCBI taxonomy): domain Eukaryota; kingdom Metazoa; phylum Mollusca; class Bivalvia; order Adapedonta; family Hiatellidae; genus Panopea; species Panopea generosa. The sequence continues at coordinate 52,879,729 of CM055908.1, forward strand.
AGTTTGTTAACTTTACAAACATTAATGAAACTGGGCCTCATTATATTGGTGTGCATGTTACATAGCAGTATGTCTGGAGGATATCAAAGGCTCTTCAAAAAGTCACTTGAGGAAAGATAGCCTGATCAAGCCATAGTCTCTTAGGGAACAATTGACCTGATACAAGAGCGACTATCACTCCACTCACTGACCACATGGTGTTGTTTGTCCAAGTAAATACAATGTTATACAATGTGGTGTTTACGTAGGACACCATTTGCTTGTCTAAGGAAAATATCTAAATCTTAGTATTTATAGCTTAAGAAGGAATATTCCATATGAAAAATATAAACGACTGAACAGTAAATTCACAATTTTATCTCTTTTGGGGCCTTGTGTTACAGGATACAAGATACAAGAAACTTTATTATGTATCAGATGTATAAATATATCACACTAGCTGTAAAGCTATTTGCCAACAGTAACAAAGATGCATTACACGTTTTTAACATAACAGTCTGTTTGGATAAAATTATAGTTATAACAGATAAGATGACGGCAGATAATAGGGGAATTAACATACGGTGCAATTTTGAACTAAAAGTATAAGATAAAAATTTAAATGTATATATATACATACAAATGCATAAACCATACACATACATGTACACATATCATATATTATATATGTATATACATTGCCCATATATGCACATATACATATAGTTTTAAACTTGTTGGCAAGAGTAAAATTGAGATTTTTTGTTTTTCCATAGAATATTACAAAAGTTTATGGACACAGACAGACAACAAACACTGGGTAATCACCATAGTTCACAATGAGGTTTTCCTCAGGTGAACTTTAAAAAAATATAATAGATGCCGTTTTTGAATAACTTGATTTGTATGAATATTTATCATAATTTTTTTCATCAAGAGCTAAGAGACAATCATTTAACATAACCACTCATTCCTGGGATCCTGGTAGGTTAACCTGAATATATACTTTGTACTCATCCATAACTGCAATTAACTGATGACTTTCCCACTTTAATCAGCAATGAGAGACAAATTACAGTGAGATGCCAGGTAGGGATTTCAAACTCAGGACCACAGGATTGATAGTCCGACTGATTTAATCAGCCTATACTGGGATTTATATGTTTATTTACCGGTATATATATTTTATTATATATCTGTGTTATACATTGACTTGTTTATATATTTGTTTATGTTATACATTTATTTGTACAAGTTCTTGTGCTATACATCAATTTGTTTTTTGTTATAATTTTTTAGTTTTATACATAATTCTTTTTTATACATTTAGGTGCAAAAACTTTTTATTATAATAATGTCTTCTTGTTATACCTGTAAACAGTTGTGTTTTATACATGAACTTACCAGACCTGATTAGCTCAGTTGGTAACGTGTCTGACCGACAAGTCTCAGTGATTGATATACTACATTGTGTCCCCTTTTCATTCATCTATCACTACTGATTTAAGTGGGAAAATTATCAGTTACTTCTGGAAATGGGGTGTGCTCAAGTACTGGTTAATCTTTCAGGATCCCAGGAAACAGTGGTAGGTTAACTAATCATCTGTTAGCCCTCGATGGCATAAAAATGACACTAAATATTCAATCAATATTCAATATACATGAATGTGTTTTGCACATTTATTTGTTCTATACATAAAATTTCAACCGAAAGAAAAACTTGTTATAATGCAAATTTTTAATAAATCTGGTTGAAAATATTAATTTTAAATTTTGGAGGTATAGAATAACTTTCTTATACCAAGTTTAAAATTGCACGTTTTATCGGAGAGTGACCTTAATACTTTGAAGTACAAACAGGTTTCTTATGCATGAATTAGCCATTAGTAGGGATAGACATAAAAAGAGGTTTGTAAATTTCCAAGACTTGTGATAACAGATAACCTTGTCTTCGTCAGGAGAGAATTACAATATACCTGAATGGTGACAATTCAGAAATGAAATATTTGAGAGAGAAATAACATTCACCTTTAGAGCAGCAGTCCCTGCATATTGTTTACTAATGGCGTCACCTGTGTTAGCCCACACCTGTTGATAAATCTTGCGGCAATTCTCTGGAAGATTCTCATCTGGTGCCAGCAGTCCAAGCTTGCGACACTGAAAAAGAAAAAAAATCTGATATATCTAATTTTATTGGTAGACGAAGACCTCAGAATGAGACCAAGTAGAACCACTACCCTTCTGTTAGTAACTGGGAAACTTTCCCACATAATGTTTCAGGACCTAACTCTGCTTGAATCCAGGATCTCAGTGGTAAATGACCTTAGATGACACATCCTTAGACCACCTGGCCACAGAAGAACCTAGCTGGCGGTACATTAATACAAATCCAAAACTTCATGTTTTAATAAATTTGACCTTGAATTTTATTACATTATTTATTAATTCTTTACTTATTCATGTTAAAGATAATATTTGCAAACCATGTTCATAAAGATCAGCCAGTGAGTATTGCTAGTTTGGTTTAACCCTTTACTTCATATAGACGTCTTTAATGGACACCTCTAATATTGAAAGCATTAATTCACCACGTATCAGCTATGGGTAAATTATGTTTATATTTACTGACAGAGTGGAAAATAGTGCAGGAAGTGTTCAGATTGCTTGATACCTCTTCCTGCACTGTTTTCAATGGCCTTCTGTGATTGGTGTGGGAAAACGCGTATCTATGGAGTAAAGGGTTAAACAATATTTATTTGTTATCAACATATTACATATTCATATATTCAATAAAGCGAGATACATAACAGAATTGAGAAGAAAGCTAATTCTAGGTTGTACAAAAGTCTCTCTCCTGTTAAACTTTGATTGTGAAAGAAGTTCTTACAACTCGAGCAAATCATGCTCTAAGTATTTCTGCAAGAACAAGTACTGAGCATATGCGAGTGCTGTTAACAAGAAACTGTGTTAATATATGACAATTTATGCCAGATGTCAAAACATCAGATAAGAACACTGCAAACTACCTTAAAATGTACAGTAAAGTTTTTATAAATTTGGAAAATTTGGATATTTGTAAAAAAACTGGAACTGATTACATCAAAATTAATGTCTAACTGAATTTGAAATTTGATAAACTTGTAATAGAAGTAACATGATATCTGACAGCCTATCCAGTGTTGTTAGTTTTCAGGTGATTTGTTCAAGTCATTTTCACAACAGATAGACATAATGTAAATAATGAAATCTAAAAATATCTTTAACAGAGTTCAAACAACCAGTTATACAGTCATTAATAAAATAAGATCAGGTGAGAGAGCAGGTCACTGTGTCTGTAAGGACAATGTGTATTTTTCTGCTAAACAAAAATTAATATTGTTGTTTCAGTGAGCCAGGCGCAATTAGCTCAGTTAGTTACACGTCTGACTATCAATTGAGGGGTTGTGAGTTCAAATCCCTGCCCGGCAACAGTTTCCGTGATGAATGATATACGACATTGTGTCTCATTATCATTCGTCTCTCACCACTGATTCAACTGGGAAAGTTATCGCTTACTTGTGGAGATGGGGTGTGCTCAAGTACTGGTTAATTCCAGGAAACAGTGGTTAGGTTAACTGATCGATCAGTCTGTAAGCCCTCGATGGCATAAAAATTATGCTAAATATTCAATCAATCAATAATTTTTTTTAGTGGGGTTTAACACCATATTTAAAAATGGTGTTTTAAGAGTCCATTTTCAACACAGTCATATTGCTATTGAAAGAAGAATTAAGGCCTCAGAATGAACTAAAGTAACTATCACGTTCTTCGGCAAGTTTACTGAACGGAACAGCTAACCCACCATTGTGGAGTTATTAGAATATGTAAATAACATAAACATTTATGTATTGATTTTGCAGACTTATTGTTCTTTCTTATTCTAGTCCAAATTTCAAGGAAATACATAAAATGTCCGGTACATAAAATTTCGGGTGGCAGGTTAGCTGTTCCGTTCAATATACAATTAAAGTAATTAGCAACCTTTCTCATATAAAATTTTGAACTGCCTTAGGTTCTAAGCCATGACCTCTGTTATGGGAGATAAATGTTTTTACGATTATTAGATTATACTATACTAGAACAAACAAAAGCAATCTAACTGAGATAGTTACTAAATGTATTTTGTAAGAATAGAGGGGTGAGGGTGGGTGAAAGTTTTAAGTTTGCTTCATCATAAATGCAAGTTTTATGCTTTCTTTATCATAATAAGTAGTTGTGTTCATTTTTTAAAAAATATAATTGGAGGGTTGGGGAATATTATAGGGGGGGGGGGGGGGGGGGGTTGAAAATATGATGCGGGTGAAAATATTATCTGACACTGGTACTTAAAAACTTAAATGATCATGGTTTTAAAATAGTTCCAGTAAAAAATCTTCAATGGAACTGTTCTAAAATCATGATCATTTAGCTGCTTTTCTTTTTACTAAAAATGCATATGAATTCTTAGACAATGAATATATAATAGATAAATAACCAGACAAAATTGTAATATTTTTTATATATATAATTTTTTTTTATATATTTCTAAATTAAATTAAACATTAAAATTGAAAAAGTAATAATATTGCGTGAATTAAAAATGGTTATACTTTATACATACCTGTGTTTCCATGACGATTCTGGCAATGGCTGTCTGTACAACATTAGTACGGTCTAAACAATCAACACAGTTTACACGGAATACGCCCCTCTGTTCACAGATCATTCCCTTCCTGTCCACCCTGCCCGAGAAAAAACATTATAATAAAATACCAGAAAAAAATGGTCAAGATGGCCCTGACTTAAGCTCACCTAAGGAAGGAAAAGTGGGAAAGGAGCACTTGGGATTTATCATTCATATTGAAAGATTAGTTTTGGTTTTATGGTGTACTAACAAAAAAAGCTGGGCCTGGCTAGCTCAGTTGGTAAAGTGTCTGACTGTCAATCCAGGGGTCATTAGTTTGAATCCCCACCCATGATAAACTTATAGATCAGACTGAAATCTCAAACAGACTCAAAGTGTTGTTGAACAAACTCAAAGTGTGACTTTGACCTTTGAGGTATGGGTGTGTGTCTTACTCACGACACGTTATGTTATGTTGATTATTTGTAGCAAAGTTAAAGACAAAGTTACAGATCAGACATGAAATGAAAGTATGACCTTAACCTTTGAGGAAAAATTCTGGGTCTTACATGCAACACTTCATTGTGTCATGTTGATCAACTGAGCCAAGTGTTTTTGAAATTTATCCATAGGTGACATAGTTACAGACCAGACATGAAATCTCACACAGGCTCAAAATGTCATCAAACAAGGGTTAAATTGTGATTTTGACCTTTGAAGTGGGAGTCTGAGTGTTACGGACGACATGTCATCATGTTATGTTGATCATTTGTAGCAGGTATTAACAAAATCAATCCATGCATGACAAAGTTACAGGCTGGACACGAAATCTCACACAGACTCAAAGTGATGTCAAACAAACTCATATTGTGACCTTGACCTTTGAGGTATGGATGTGGACTTGCGACTTAAAAATTATCATCATGTTAGGTTGTTCATTTAAAGCAAGTATTAACAAAATCCATCTGAGTATGACAAACTTAGAGGTCAGACACGAAATCTCACACAGACTCAAAAGTGTTGTCAAACAAATTAAAAGCGTGACCATCACCTTTTAGGTACGGGTGTGGGTCTTACTCGCAACACGTCGTCATGTTTTGTTTATCATTTGTAGCAAGTATACATGTATTAACAAAATCTATCTATGCATGACAAAGTTACAGACTAATACCCGATGGAAGGACAGATGGACGGACACATGCGATTACAATATGCCACCCCAAATATTTTGTGGGGGGGTATAAAAACGAAGAACCAAAACCATTAAAACCAACACTAAACAGATTATGTGAAAATTGACACAAGTTACTTAGGCCATAATAAATTAATTGCTAGATTATCATCCTCAACCCCTCTCTCTCCTTTTAAGAAAAATTTGTAGATAATCTAGCAATTAATTTAAAACAGTCTTAGTTTTTCTTTCACATGTCTTTGAAATGAACTGTGAACTCAAGACCTTAATAGTGAGATGTAAGTGATCTTCAGATGTCATCTCAAGACAACTCAGCTATTAAAGAAAAGAAATTTACATAACTGTTATGATTTTGCAATTAATGACACTTAATACACAAGCCAATATCAGTTTGGAGATAAAACCAAAGACTGCATTGCTTTAAAGTCTATATTTCATCCTATTAATGCAATAAAGTACCATGTGTATATGAAACAAGAAGGCACTTGGTATCTTTTTTGCACCAATGGTACAATTTTCTCTTCAACTCCCCAAACTCAACAGGTTTCATGTTTGTTAATGATTAATTTTGTTTACAATTGAAACTTGAGATAATATTTATCTTTTGATAAAACACCAAATGACAGCGAAATCAATATGATATGAGTCACCTATACTGTATGTGCCTATAACAAAATTTATTTTATAATGAATGTTCCAGCTAAGAATAGAATCACTGTCGATCTCTGCAGAGGGGTAGGAATCCTCTGAATGGTTGTCATGATCATTTTATCATTTCTTGTCATGCTCATTATTGTGGTTAAATTACCAACCCCTGTATGGTTCCAGGGAGCCATATAACTTATGGCAAGAACAGGATCACTGTGGCTCATGCATGTCGTAAGAAGCGATAATTTGAATAACGCGATATAATTTGGTCGGGCGGTAGAGCATTTGTCACAGGATTAGCTGAACCATCTACATACCGGAAATGTTATGACAGGTATTATAAAAGAGAAGACAATATCAAATAAATTCATTTAAGCAATGTAAATTAGGTGTTTGAATGCTGTTTCGGAGAAGAAAGACTTTATTGCGATATTCCTGATTACGTTACAGGAAGAGTTCAATATAAAATAGTTCTAATGACAACAAACAGAACTCATGCATTGGGACACAGGTTAGTATGTATATAAGCACCACCTCTTGGTAACACAATGGTTTGATCCTCCGGCAAGGCCATGTATGGTGTCCCTGGGAAAGACACTTTATTTGCATAGCTCTGGTTCTTTGAGAAATATTTGTCTAAGTTATAAGAATTTTACCATCAGAGTTTGTTTGAATATCTAATATCATTTTTATGCCATCAAGGGCTAATGGAAACAGATGATCATCTTTCCTAGAATCCTGGAAGATTAAACAGTACTCAAGCACACCAATCTCCCCAAGTAACTGATTACTTTCACATTTGATTCAGTGGTAAGAGAAAAATGACAATGAGACACAATGTCGTATATCAATCATCATGGAGACTGTGGCCGGAAGGGAATTAGAACTCACAACCCCTGAATTGATACTCAGACAAGCTCTTGACTGAGCCAATTCAGACAAGTACAATCAATGTAAAATGAATAAGTTTAAACTGAAAGTATTCTAAACATCCACACATGATTGTGGTCCAATGATGATGATCTATGATTATAAAGCAATCAATATATTCAATGCATATTTCATCCTTTTGAGATCGTTCTATGCCAGAAAGCGTAAAATATATTGTAAAAAATTCAAATTGATATTTCTATGGATAATTTTCTATCATGTCAATAAAAACGTCATCCGTAAAAATAAATTTTTGCAATACTTTTTGTTATATATAACCACGAACATGCGGTATACAATACCTGTACCTTTCAGCCATTTACCAGAGTTATGCCCCTTTCAAAAATGGAAACAAAATATAGGGTCTGCAATTATACTAGAGGTTCTCTATTCATATCTGCATTGTGTAGATAAACATATAATTTTCAGAAATGAATGAATGAATGAATTAATAGGGTATTATGGCGTACCAACACATTATAGGTTATTCGACGCCAACAGGAATGAAGATTCCAGGTTCACTCTACATGTACACAATCAACAAATTAAGATACAGATTAAAAAAAATACACCAACAAATGAATATGCAGAATGAACCTAGAACCTTGATACCTGCAGAACTGCAGAGTATCAGCAAATTCTATCGTATTACTTAATTTGTCGCTTCTTACGACATGCATAAGCCACAGTGATCCTATTCTTGCCATCACTCATGGCTCGCTTGAACCACACAGGGGTTAATAATTTAACCACAATAGTGAACATGACAAAAAAATGATAAAATGAACATGACACCCATTCAGAGGATTACCAACCCTCTGCAGAGATCGACAGTTATTCTATTCTTATCCGAAATCACACGGGCTTATTTTCAGAAATAGTCAGCGAAAATTTATCTCATCAGATTTTCATCAGTATCAAGGGCAATTATTTTTTTTTTTAAAAATATTTTTTAAATTATTTTTGTTATGTACAGTATACCCCCCGAGTGAATGTCCCCAGGGTGATGCATTTTTAAAAAGGTGTGTGTGTGGGGGGGGGGGGGGGGGGGTACACTTTATTCTGGCACAAGAAATCAAAATTTAAATTTTGTATGAGGTATGTATAAAATGTGAAGGTGAAAAATGTTGCTAGTAATTAGGAATTAGTTCTAAATTAAAATGATGTTCCTATGTTTATATGCAATCTTTAACTTGGATTAAAACTTTGTTGTGTTTGTTTGGATGTTTAATAACATCATTTTTAAAACTTATTATTTATCTGGATAAAAGACTAGCTTCCAGAAAGGTCAGTCATTTTGTTTTTCAAGTGGCGGTGGTGATGGGGGTGGAGAGGAGAGGTAGGAATAATTTTTATTAGTGAATATGTATTAAATCAATTTCAACATTGAAATTTGTCATTTTAAATATGACATTTCAGAAAAAATATTCCATCTTGATATATACATTTTCATGGGTGTAAAAATTGTTTTAATATCTGAATATGCATTACATCATATAAACACTGCTGTGTGAGTCCTTTTCATTACATGTATTAAATGTTTAACAACGTCTGACTCAATTTAATTCCATCATCTGTCACCATTACATGCTCATCAAGACTTTAAAGTGACATTATTAACTCCATAAATTGACATGGGCTATTTCTCTTCTGAATAAAATAACAACAGTTTTGAAAGATTATTTCAGATAATTAATGTCTACCTGCAGTTGAAATTAGTCATCAAATTTGTTAAAAGGAGTATATCAGGAAAAAATGTTACAATTGTCTCAAAAAAAATAGATTAGTTTTAAAATGGATAAAAACAATCTCATTTTCATTTATATATAAAATCCTAATGGTTTAGTGCCAAATCCAATAAAATGTGACAAAATTACTTTTAAATTGAAATAAATCCCCATTCTAAAAATAGACAGCACATAAATACTGCTTGACGACCTTCGCATTGTGATTCCAAACAATTTTTACTAAGTGTAAACCTGTACAATGGATGAAACTGAAATCATAATAAAATCATTGACTCATTGAATATGTCACAAACTATGTATGCCCGTTCAGATTTTTTGTTACGCCCCTCTAAACTGAAATCTTGGATCCGCTCCTATGTATAAAGGATCAAATTGAAATCAAAATGAAATCACCCAACTCATTTACTACACCACAAAATACGTTGCAATTTTAAGTGGGAAAGCTATTTCAGTCTAGCCTAGGCATGTAGCCCAAGTTAGAAAATCCCTTTTTAATACACTATTTTGGCATATTTAAATAGATATCCTCTTGGCAATATGGGGCCAGTGATTAAAAAATTGTTAATTACCAATTTTAAAATTTTGAAAATTCCTGATAAATTTCTGTAAAGTCACTCTTTTACACCATAATGAGTCAAATTCTTTTTTTTACAAAAATACCTAGTAATGTGTGTCACCAGAAGTGTTTCTGCTATTGCTCAGAAACCAACATTTTACCAAAATATTAAGTTGAACATGGCCATTATTCCTGTAAATTTTTACCAACATTGACAAATATCGAACTTGACACGTACAATCAAACCTCTATTAAGCAACCTTTTGTCTTAAACAGCCACTTTTTCCATTTACCATTTTTATAAATATAGTTTTAATCAACCTGTATTAAGCAGCCTTCCTTATTAAGGGGTAAGTTTTGTTCTTTCCCTTGAGTAGCTGCTTAAGACAGGTTTGACTGTATATTATAATTATACAGCTTACCCACCCAATATTAATTAAATACATCGATCCCTTCAAAACTTTTTGATTGAGATGATTTTTTATGCCATTGAAACATAATTATATCTATTAAGAGTTAAAAAGTATTCAAAGATCCCGGTGATAAGCTTCCCTTTACATAATTATAATGTTAATTTTACTGTTTAGAGAGGTAAGGTATCTGCAGTGAGAGGTAATGTACCTGTTTAGAGAGGTATGGTATCTGTGGTGAAAGATAAAGTATCTGTGGTGAGAGGTATGGTATCTGTAAAAACTTAAGAGAACAGAAAGAAGCTTACCAGCAATACCGCATATGTTTTATAATGTCCTTGATTCCTGACGTCAGAATTGAAACATTTTCAAATTTCATCCCGCGGCTGAAAAAAAATTAAAAAATATTTTCCTTAATCTTTAAAACGCACCTAGTTAACATTTTTTTTTAATGTGGTTGAACGCCATGTTCAACACATAGATATGCTTCATTCAGTTTTATTTGTGGAGGAAGACCTCATAATGAATATGAGTAGATCCACTATCCTTCCCCAAGTAACTGGCAAACTTTTTTCACAAAGTTTTTGGAGTGAGTGGGACTCAAACCTACAACCTTACTGGTGAGAGTTAAGTGATCTTGTGGCCACAGAGGACCCTTTCTTAGAGTAGTGCATACAGGGGTATTTAAGAAAATTGGAAAGGCTTGTATGGAGGAATAAAAGTATAATATTTAGGTTAACAATATCTATATATAGAAGGAGACCACAGTCTTAAACAGAGGGCAACAAATCCAACAAGGTCAAAATAGAGGGATAAAAGATCAAAATTTAGAGAAACAATAGGCTTTCATAGAGGGAACAAATCTAGTAAAATGGCAGTAAAGTTTGATATGGAGGAAGAAAAGAGTAATAATGGAGGAGAGAATAGGTCATTATATAGAGGGAGTCTAATATGGAGAGAAACCGATAAAACAAGAAAATATCGATGGATGCTCCCCAAGTGAGTGTTTGACTCTGTACCATATTCCCTTAGTGCTGATGGCTACTTGGTTGAAAAATACCAAACTGCATAGCAGGAACAATATGTGGCTCTGCACTTGACAGAACTCATTGTTACGCACTTGGTAGCGATGCATCCTAGCAAGTTTCATAAAATTCCAACCAGAGGTTGTAGAGAAATAGCCCGGACTAGAATTTGGTGACACACGGATGCACGCCGCATGAAGCGGCGATTATATGCTTCCCCCCCTTTGGGAGAGCATAAAAAGAAGATGACAACAGGCTGATATAGATTAAGGAGATATGTATAATATAGAGTGAGACAATATCAATGCAGAGACACCGAAAACTCTTATACAGGAACACAAGTATGAAACTGAGGGAGATAAAAAAACAAGAGTTGTCAGAAGACAACAAAGCTCGCCAATGGGATAAAACTTACCACCAATGCAAAGATTGAGATTGGAGGCAAATACCAAAAAACGCAAAAGTTTAACCTGGGTGTCTACAGACGAAAAATCAAGTCTTAAAGGGCCATAACTCTGCCAAAATGCAACCCAGAGTTATGGTTCTTGTCTCTGTGTGTTTCAATGATGATGGTGAACACACATGCAAAGTTTCATTCATATCCAATGAGTGGTTGCATAGATATCTTACATGATAAAAAACTTTAACCTGATATAAAATAATGTAAAAAAAGGCCATAACCGTGCCAATATGCAACCAAGAGTTATGTTTTTTGTCTCTGTGTGTTTCAATGATGATGGTGAACACACATGCAAAGTTTCATTCATATCCAATGATGAGTGATTGCATAGATATCTTACCTGATAAAAAACTTTAACCTGAAAAATTAAGTTGAAAAAGGGCCATAACTGTGCCAAAATGCAAACCAGAGTTATGGTTCTTGTCTCTGTGTGTTCCATTGATGATGGTGAACACACATTTGAAGGTTCATTCACATCCAATGGGTGGTTGCATAGATATTTTAAACTTAAACGCAACTAAACTCAAAGTTTAACCTGGGTTTATAAGTCCAAAAAGGGCCATAACTGTGCCAAAAAGCAATCCAAAGTTATGGTTCTTGTCTCTGTGTTCCATTGATGATGATGAACACACATGTGAAGTTTCATTCACATCTAATGAATAGTTGCATAGATATCTTATACTTAAACGCAGCTAAATGCAAAGTTTAACCTGGGTGTCTAAGTCGAAAAAGGGCTATAACTGTGCCAAAATGCAATCCAGAGTTATGGTTCTTGCATGTTTGTGTTCCATTGATGATGGTGAACACACACACGCAAAGTTTCATTCACATCCAATGAGTGGTTGCATAGATATCTGAAACTTAAACTCAAAAAGTTTAACCTTAGTGTCTATAGACGCCGACACCGCCGACGCCGGGGTCATGGAAATAGCTCTCCTTGGACATCGTCCCGGCAAGCTAAAAAGATCAAAGGGACATAACTCAGTAAGAATTTTTTCCATCTAAAATACAAAACAACAGGCTCATATTCAAACCATGTACCTGCTATACAGCAAATTTCATTTGAAGCGACTTAAAACTGTGGGAAAAGTTGCATTTAAGCAAGATTGTTGTTCCAAAGTTAATATTAAGTTGAACAATGTGCCATAACTCAATAATGATAATTAATTTTAATCGTAATGCGAATAGTACAATCATATTTTCAAACCATGTACCAGTTTCAGTTGAAGCAGTTTAAAACTGTGGGATAAGTTGCATCGCAAGGTCATTTGTCCAAAGTGTATCGAGAACCTAAATAAATAATAATTTAATGATCAACAGGCAAACAAGATAAAACAAGAGCTGTCGGAGGGAAAGTCGATCAACTTTTCGAATATTTGTCACAGAAGTACAAATTTGATTGAGACTGATGACAAATCAAAGCAAATAAGAGTTATCTAACTTACAAAATTGACAAAATTGAGTAGGTATTATAACTGCAATATCTTGTATGACGTTTCAATCAAATACATGCGGTGACTGCTGAGTAATAAAATTTCTAAGTGAAACAAAGGCACTAATTTGCAAAAAAATCTGCCAAGAGTTATACGAGTGTTTGTTGAGATATAGACTTGATGGTACTTGCACGTAAAACTTTAACCAGAATTTCCAAGTCAAACAAGGGCAATAATTCAATCAAGAGTTATCTAACTTAGTTATTGTAGTAGAGTTGACGACTGGGAAGGCTTGTGTAAAGTTTCAAGTCGATACATGAAATGGTTACCGAGATATGGACTTGATAATACTTGCAGGCAAAACTTTAAACAGAATTCCTCAGTCAAACAAGGGCAATAATTTGCATTATATTCAGGCAAGAGTTATCTAACTTAGTTATTGTAGTAGGGTTGATGACTAAGAAGGTTTGTGTAAAGTTTCAAGTCAATACATGCAATCATGGTTACCGTGATAGGGACTTGCATGCAAAACTTTAACCAAGATGTGACGCCGATGCTTAGTGGAGTACACTAGCTCTCTTTATTATCCGAACAGTCAAGCTAAAAATGGAATTATCATTTAAAAATCGAAACAAGAGGGCGAGAATGGTCTTAAATCACTCACCTGTGGCACTGAAGACATTAATAATTCAATTTGGCCAGTTCAAGAACTTGTCCAAGATATTATGGTTATATAATTATATGTACTATATAATTTTAGTGAAGATCCAATGAAAAATGTGAGTCCTATAGTGCACACAACAAAAGTGTTCACGGACAGATGACGGACGATGGAAACCAGGCAATCAGAATAGCTCACCTTGAGCTTTGCTCAGGTGAGCCAAAAAAAGGGGGATACTCACCAATATTCATGGAAGTCAAATGTGACATAAGTGACATCCTGAGAATTATACTTGAGCACATTGTTGAGGAACGCATCGCCGATTGCCTTCTCTTTACCAGTGAGTTCTGCCAGTGTGAGAACGGCGATGGACTTGTACAGAGTGAGCTGTTCATCAGCATGTTTCTTGAAGGCTTCGTAGGTTTCTGCTTCACCTGCAATAACAGAACGATTACCGTATCATTGCGAGTTCCTGATTTTGTGATATTATTAAAAGCCCTTATAAAATTAATGAACACTTACACACAGGCAATGGTCAAACATTTTTTAAAGAATTTATTTACTGGTAAAACTGTATGCAGGCAAACTTGTGCAAGTGGTCACCTCTATTTAATAGCCACTTGTCTTAAGCAGTCACAATTGTTATTTCCTATTTTTATGCTTTCAGAGAAAATAAACCTGTATTAAGCAATAACCTGTTTTAAAAGGCCATTTTTGCTCCTTTCCTTGACTGACTGCTTAAGACAGGTTTAACTGTAAACCTTTTATAATGTTAAGGTACATAATGTTAACAACAGAACAGAAACAAAACGGACTATATAATTTTCACTACATTGTATACTACTCTATGGCATATTTCATCCTTGCTATATTTCGATGTCAGAAAAATGAATTACAACCCTGTCAAAATACTCTTACTTTTTTTCTATTAATTTCTATATATACTTTGTTTTGAATAGGGTTTATCGCAATTTTTACACATTTCAGGATATATATGGCATATCCAGTTTTCTTGGTGGAGGAAGACCTCACATAGAGTTTTTGTAGCGATCAGGACTAGGACCTAACAACCTTAGCGATGAGAGGTAAGTGATCTTGAGACGGTACCTTATATATATACTCAGAGTGTCCTCGGTGGCTAAGTGGTCTAAGGTGCCATCTCAAGATCACTTACCTCTCACTGTTAAGGTCCTAAGTTCAAGTCCTGCTCGCTACAAAAACTTTATGTGAAAAAGTTTGCCAGTTACTTGCGGAAGGACGGTGGTTCTACTCTGTCTGATTCAGTCTGAGGTCTTTCTCTACCATTAAAACTTGATATGCCATATATAACCTGAAATGTGTTGAAAATGGCATTAAATCCCAAACAAAAAAAAAATTAGACCCTGGAATCCATACATTAGAGTAAGTCCAGTCTTAAAACATTGGTTGTGCACATGTTTTTAATTTTTATCTCAACCAACAGATGTGCGCACAGATTTTTTTTTGAAATATGAAGCTATATTCGTAATGTTTATGAAGACCAATGTAGATATTTCAGGGTTTTTTTCATGTCCCGCGATAAATTACAGCCAACAATTTGATAATTATTGTTAATTTAAGTTAATTTAATAACTCTTTAATTAATTGATTAATTAATTAAGGTATTGAATCAATAAATAAGCACAATTGTATGTGCCTTACATGTTGATAAAGCCTCCATTTGTAGCTTTTATGTGTAATTTGCCAATATACTCCCATTTAGAAATTCACCAAAATGTAACAAAAACTACTTTTAAATGAAATCCCCATTCAGAAATATTGACAGCATTTAAATACTGCTTGATGACCATCACATTGTCATTTTGAGACTTATTATGTCAAAACAAATACTACAATATTATGTAGTCTTTTTTTTAATTTAACGAATTTCTCTCACAGATGGTAGTTTCTATTGTAAAATATTCTTTACTGGTGGTCTCACCTCCCTGTTTTATAAGCCATAATTTGACAATAATTATATTAACACCTGTACAGTCATAAATATCATGGTTGAAGTTTAATGAATAAATCCATATTTTACATTATTATACCATGAACAATGTTGTTGTTGTTGTTGTATGGTGTTTAGCATTGCTTTCAACAAATTTTCAGTCATTTCTTGACAGCATCTTCTTGAGGCATGCGAGGTGGATGCTCTACCACTAGACCACTGCTGTGGTCTACCATGAACAAGAAGGTTATACAAAATCAACAGGTAGAAATATTTTAGGCTAGCTCTCACTGTACAGAAACAACAAGCCCCTACCACCCCCCCCCCCCCCCCCCCCCCCCCCCCGCCAAAAAGTTATCTATTTAAACATGCCAAAATAAATATCCCGCTTAAAATTTGTGGCTATTAAATGTGTCATTTTGATTTCAATTTGATCCATTATACAGATTTACATTTTGAATGTGACAATAATATGATTAAATGAACACGACAGTCAGTTAGTTCAGTCTCAGGACTCCTGGATTCTGTTTCACCATCACTTTAAGTAATTTTATCCTCAATGCTTATCAGTATGTGTATAATTTTTATAATCTCTCTCCTCCCCCTCCCCTTCCCATTTTCTCTCTCTCTCCCTCTCCTCTCTCTCTCTCTCCCTCTCTCTCTCCTCTCTCTCTCTCCTCTCTCTCTCTCTCTCTCTCTCTCTCTCCCTCTATCGATCAAATGAAGTCCAACTGAGAATGAAACATAGAACCTCTTTGTTAGCAACAAACTTTTGTACATTAACATTAATTAACTTCAAGGTAAAATGTTTCACAAACAAATAAACAATTACTGACAATATAAATAATAATTATTGCAGGACTTTAAATTACTAAAAAAATACTTCTAATGACATGTGGCCCACAACAGCTGTTTAAATGATTGAAGACTTGTTTACATAAACTGATAAATAGTAAGAAGAGAGAGAGAGAGAGAGCTACTGAGTGTTTTAATTTTATTTTAATTCAGAGAAATCAGGTAGGCAGATGCACGCGGACCGAGAGATAGAGACAGGGCAGGGCAGGGCAGGGCAGGGCAGGGCAGGGCAGGGCAGGGCAGGGCAGGGCAGGGCAGGGCAGGGCAGGGCAGGGCAGGGCAGGGCAGGGCAGGGCAGGGCAGGGCAGGGCAGGGCAGGGCAGGGCAGGGCAGGGCAGGGCAGGGCAGGGCAGGGCAGGGCAGGGCAGGGCAGGGCAGGGCAGGGCAGGGCAGGCAGGCAGGCAGGCAGGCAGGCAGGCAGGCAGGCAGGCAGGCAGGCAGGCAGAGACAGACAGACATACAGACAGACAGACAGACAGACAGACAGACAGGCAGGCAGGCAGGCAGGCAGAGACAGACAGACAGACAGACAGACAGACAGACAGACAGACAGACAGACAGACAGACAGACAGACAGACAGACAGACAGACAGACAGACAGACAGACAGACAGACAGACAGACAGACAGACAGACAGACAGACAGACAGTGCAAAATTCGGTTTATAAACTTTATATTTGTCAAAAAGTTTGCAAGTTATTGCTAATGGACAATGGTTCTACTCTGAGTCAACAGTAAAACTCTGTAAAAATTTGTTAAAATCTGAATTAAAAAAAAATTGAATAGGTAAAATTGACAAATTTACCTTATCTTTGCCTGTTAACAAAGCTGCCTCATGCTTCCCTCTCTCTTGTGTATACATGTACACAAGCAAGAACAAATCATGATAATGTTTTACATTTAATTATATTGAGGACATTTACAAAAGCTGTACCAAAATAACTTAACTGGGTAGATGTACATGGTATACATAGTTTCATTATACAGTCTATTAATGCTAAATGTTTATTGAACAGCCTTCTTTTCATTAAAATGTGATCAATGAAGCATATTAACATTACTCAATATTCCTGATTTTCATGAATAAAATGACTTTATCATGGGTGGCAATCTAGTTACACGATCTGGAGGGTTCACCAATAATTGGGGGACAGTCAAACATTTTAAGTTAATTAAACAAATATGCTTTTATTTAACAATATTTCATGCACAGGGGCTACTTGAGCTCCTGGCCTGGGAGGACCCCTGAACCTTGTTACTGTCAGCTTATGAAAATTTTTAATGAAAAATTGTCATTGTAAAAAGTCATTTTGATTACTGTTAAAATCTGGTTAAAATTGTCTGTTATTATCATTCTTGGCTAGACGATCAGTACTAGACACACCTTATCACTGCAAGTCACGGACAACTGCCCCACATATTCAGAGATGGGAGAGCATCACAGAGACTTGGTGGGGACCCGTGGACAAATTAAAAAGCTCATCTAAAATTATGAAGCTTAAAAGAAAGTAGTGTGAGTTAATGCATGCTTCCAAGGCCATTATAAATCAATTGGTAGACGTTCATCCAAAATTTTCTTAAAAAGGTGGGGGTGAAGAATTTTATTTTATTTTTTTAAAACTTTGTGAAAATAAAATGAGTCGTGTTGGCCTTGATAATTAGGGGGCAGGCAGGGATGATAATCAAACAATTAATTTATTATGGCCTAAGGAACCATGCATTTGATAATTTATTATTTTTGTTTTCCTCAGACAGCAAATTGAATATCTAAATAATGAATGGATGAATAGGGTTTTACGGCGTACCAACACATTTTAGGTTATTCAACGCCAACAGGAAGGAAGATTCCAGGTTCACTCTACATGTACAAAAAACAACAAATTAACATACTGATTAAAAAAATACATCAACAAATAAATATGCGGAATGAATCTAGAACCTTAATACCTGCAGAACTGCAGGGTTTCAGCAAATTCTGTTATATTACTCAATTTGTTGCTTTTTACGACATGCATAAGCCACAGTGATCCTATTCTTGCCATCACTCATGGCTCCCTGGAACCACACAGGGATTGATAATTTAACCACAATAGTGAACATGACAAAAATTGATAAAATGAACATGACAACCGATTCGGAGGATTCCTACCCCTCTGCAGAGATCGACAGTGATTCTATTCTTAGCCGGAACCACACGGGTGATATCTAAATAACAATCAGCTGTCTACTCAGCCTAATAAGAAAGATAAAATGTCCTTACAGACCCCTGTAAGCATCATTGTGTAATTATATTTGACAAGCTTACTACCGTATGTAAGTTACTATAATAGTTCTTTCTTCATACATTTTGACATTCATGCATGCTGACAATGCAACACACATAAATAATGGACAGAACTGTTATGATTTATAAATTTTTTGTTACAGGGACAAATGAGGTATTGAAATAAAATGTTACTCTGAATGGTTCATGCACCAGATCAATCTCTCAACCTATGAATGTATAAACATATTATAAACATATAATTTATTTATTTATTTATTTTTTAATGGGTTTAACACCATTTTCAACACATTTCAGGTTATATAATTATGGCATAGCAAGTTGTTCTGGTGGAGGAAGACCTCAGACTGAGTCAGACTTAGTAGAACCACTGTCCTTCCGCAAGTAACTGGAAACTTTCTCACAATTAGTTTTTGGAGCAAGAGGGACTAGAACCTACGACCTTAGTGGTGAGATGTACCGGGTAAGTGATCTTGAGATGGCGTTTTAGACCACTCAGCCACGGAGGACCCCATATAATCATTTAAACTCCAAGCATCATCATAATCTGGAACCCTGTATCATAGAAAACATCTTTTTATATATTGTTGTTGTTGTCGTATGGTGTGTGGTGTTGCATCCAATAATTTTTCAGTTGTCTACAGTAACACAGCTACACTGGACTATCATGCCACAGATGGTATGATACCCCAACTAGTCACATTATACTGACAATGGACTGACCAGACTTGGAACTTAAATCCTCTTAAAACTGAGCGCCAAGCTTCTGGTTCAATTTTTCAAATCTTTGATATATCCAACAACCTCCTGCATAACAACAACAACAATTTTTAAAAAGTGTGTACCTTTAACTGTCATAACAAATGAGACAATTAATGTCTTGTTGGTAGACCAGCAATAAAAGCCACCAAAAAACATGAAAACAATGAAGACATAAATTATGAATATCATGTTTAGGTTTGGTGTATCCATTACCTATGGCAACACAATGTTGTTTGTCCTGAGACCATGTTTCACTCTCATGTTACAGAACAACAATATATTTACACCCAATAGGTGCAAAAAGGTACCAAGTACCTTTTTATGTCATACTCCTTATTGCACGGATGGAATGATAATTTATCATATGTTTTTTACTAAATATAAAATTGTTTTGTTTACATCTCTATATTGAATCTGTCTGGGTTTTTTTTAGTCAGTTTGTTGTTTGTTGTTAGTGTAAAACAATCAGAAAATGTCCGCTCATTCTAGGAATCAAACCCAGAACTGTTAGCCGACAGTGCAAATGCTGAATTAAGTGAGCCAGCCAAACTGCATACCCCCATATATATTAATAGCAATTTAACCTAAAAGTAAACTATTATAGAAATCTTAATCTTTATACAAATAAGGCCTTACCTACCTACTCACTCAAAATTGTAGCAAAGCGTTTTTTTTGTTTTTTTTTAATGATTTCTGTCCATTTCTAAAAAAAAATGACTACAAAAAAAATAAAATCTTGCACAAAAAAAAAAAAAAATAGCTACCTACCTACCCACATGAGCACAGCAAACAAACATTTTTTTAAGGATAGCCTAATCAATCAGTTTCCTTTCCTTCTCTTTATGAATCCTTGAACAAAGCATATTATATATATATATATATATATATATATATATTTTTTTTTTTTTTTTTTTTTATGGTGACTTGCATCACTCTTGAACAATCGCAACAACTCAAGATATTTACCACTCGAGTTTCAGGGAGGATTATGTTCATTTAGAATACAGGACAAAAGATCCCACGGACAAAATATCCCATGCCTTTTTTGACAGGGTGGACAAAAGATCCCACATCATTTTGACAGGGTGGACAAAAGATCCCACACCTTTTTGAAAGGGTGGACAAAATATCCCACACCTTTTTGAAAAGGTGGACAAAATATCCCACACCTTTTTGAAAGGGTGGACAAAAGATCCCATATTGATCCTGGATTTTTGTCATAAGGTGACAGATAGTAAAGGTGTTGAGTAAATGTTGATTTACTTCTTATTAAATGGTTTTGTAGAACAATATTGTATAAAAAAAAAGTGACAGACAGTAAAGGTGTTGAGTAAATGTTGATTTACTTCTTATTAAATGGTTTTGTAAAACAATAAAGTATTAAAAAAAACAAAGATTAATAAAGTCAAATTTATTTCCATTTAATTTAAGTTATGAGTAAATATATAGCACACAAAACATAGCAACATTTTGTCAGCATTTTCAAAATTCTAAAGCTGCAGTGAAATTGATTTTGTGTCTTTTGGGAGCTGGGTACTATTTCATAGTTGAAAACATTTTGACAAAAGGAGAAACTGCTAATAATGAACAATTTCTTCTTTTGCCACAACATTTTCAAAATTCTAAAGCTGCAGTGAAATTGATTATGTGTCTTTTGGGAGCTGGGTACTATTTCATAGTTGAAAACATTCTGACAAAAGGAGAAACTGCTAATAATGAACAATTTCTTCTTTTGCCACAACATTTTCAAAATTCTTCTTTTGCAAGCTGCAGATGCACCAAAATATGTTGACAGTGTACTCATTTTAGTTAATGTAGTTATATACTTACAGCTAAGTCTGTTATTACAGCTCCACAACATTGTTGGCCTTTTTTTTCTGAACAGATCCAGTTGACTGTCGACTTAGTTGATCTTTTCTTAGTGTAAGAGTAGCCTTGGAAGCAGAGCTTCATACATCCTTTATTAATTTCAATGATTTCCATTTTGACAATATGACAAATTGTTATGGTTTTATACATATATATATATGCATCTGAATATTTTATTTGTCACAGTTTTTGTAATTAACAAATTTTAAACTTTAATTGCCTTTAATCTACATTTAAAATAGCAGGTGATAACTTTCTTCTTTCATTATAAATTATCCAATTAGAATTTTTAATTGGCTGTTTACTTGAAATTCACACCCATAATATGCTCAATGTTTTATTTTTCACAGTTTATGTAAAGAGTTTAATTAACAACATCTATCTACATTATTTGGCTGTTTACCTTTAATATGCATAAGGAAAACTTTAAATCTTGGCAAACATGTAAGGACTGGTTTTTTTTGGCCCTAGTGTCCACCCTGCCAAAATAATGTGGGATCTTTCACTGACTGATATATAATATTTAATAAGTGGGATCTTTTGTCCACCCTGCCAAAATAATGTGGGATATTTTGTCCACCCTTTCAAAAAGGTGTGGGATCTTTTGTCCACCCTGTCAAAATGATGTGGGATCTTTTGTCCACCCTGCCAAAAATAGCGTGGGATCTTTTGTCCATGGGATCTTTTGTCCGGCTCCCGTTCATTTAGAATAAAAACGTTAATTCTATTTAACGATAGCATAGTTTAAGAGCTATTTTTTATCCAATTACGCAGTAAAGTGTATTTTTTATTTTGATTTTCAATCGGAATGGGTATCATGCAGAGAGTATTATGTGAGATTTTAAGCAAAATTTATCGATACTCTATATCAAAATATTAAAAAAAACCTTTATTTCTATTGCAAAATTGAACAAGAGTTGTCAGAAAATAACAAAGCTAGCGGATGGGATAAAACTCACCACCCATGCAAAGACTGAGATTGGAGCCAAACACCAAAACTTAATTAAATGCAACTAAACGCAAAAGTTTAACCTGGGTATCTGTAGACAAAAATTAAGTCCAAAAGGGCCATAACTGTGCCAAAATGCAACCCAGAGTTAAGGTTCTTATATGTTTGTGTTCCATTGATGATGGTGAACACACATGCGTAGTTTCATTCACATCCAATGAGTGGTTGCATAGGTATTTTAAACTTAAATGCAAAAGTTTAACCTTGTTGTCTACAGACGATGGCGCCGCTGCTGCCGATGACACTGGGGTCATAACAATATAGCTCTCCTTAGACTTTGTCCCAGCCAGCTAAAAAAAAATTGACACTCGGCTGAAAATATTTCGTTTTTAAAAATTATAAACAGTTATATTCAAGCTTATAATTACATTTCTCATGACAATTAATATTATCTGCATGTACAGGTGATTTTTATTTACCTGAGAACCCTTGTTTACATAAACAGGTATCTTATTTTTGACTTGGGTTTTTGCAGGTTTAAATGTACATGTTAAAACTATATTCACCAGGCACAATTTACCTGCTTTATCTATATCAAAATGTGGTGACCGTATCTCATTTGCATTCAGATTTGAATCGACTGTATCTATGTAATAGTTTTTAATAAATACTAGATGTAAACAATTTTATTATAAATGTTTGTTTTCACATTTTTCTAAAACCTTCATTTTTTTGCCAATTTTAAAGGACAGATATGTTGCTAAGGAGGTTATAACAAAATATCTGTACAGTAACATGTGTGTTTTATTTCTAATATTACTAAAATGTACAGTAAACTTAAATAGTGGCAAGTTTCATAAAATTCTATCCATTGGAAAAAAATGACAAAACTATAGAAGTAGTCTTTAAAAAACAAAAACATTTTTTACGTTGTACATATTTTGTGTTATACATAGTAGGATATATTTATTTTACGCCGATTGTCAACGAGGTCTTGCAGCTTATGCAAATAATGCTGACTGTACATAAGCTTAAAACCTGACACTTGATCAGACCACATGTTGATATAAAAGATGTGGGATCAGGTAAATTTGAATTAGTATTGTCTGGCACATTACACTAAATCAAGAATTAATTCAACGTCTGGTCCAAGAGAACCAAGACATCAAAGGTTGAATACCCAGTCCAGGGGAATTGAATACCTCATATCCATGCTTGAACTTTTTAACATTCAGATTTCAGTTTTGTCGTGGGGAGTGAGGTGGCAGGTAATGGGGCTTGAAACTATTTTCAACAGATTTAGACTTAATTTTTTACTTATACAGCACTCAGTTTTATTAATTGAGAAAGACCTCACACTGAACCTGAGTAGCTTACCACAATTATAAACACAAGAAATTGGCATTTACTTTCTTACAAAAAATATTTCAGCTGAGTAATACTCAAACCAATGACCTTATAGAGAATGTACAGTTTGAAAACAATTGTTTGCTTAAAACATAAGTGATTTAAATGTAGAAAATTTCACAAATTAGAATTAAATAAAGTATCACAAAAAAAAAAGAATAAAAAACTGTCAGTCAAAACATTAAATATAATTTGTCATAGAGCATTTAAGTAACAATAACTATTAAACAATCAAACAAGTTGATAATTCAATCAACAATCTGTATCAGTATCTACTCCACAATTTTCCTTAGACAAGCTAACAGTTTCCAAGTAAACATTACAATCATGCAATTACTAGGACAGACAATGTCATGTCGCCAGTGGGCAGAGTGATAGCCGTTCTGGTGCCAGGTCAGTTGATGTTAAGTTCTGACATTTATCAATGATAGTTTGACAGTTTTTTTCCATACATAAAAACTGTTCAAAATAAGCAAGAGAAAATACAGACAGGTAAATTGGCTTGGCCATTACTCCATTATATACGATTCGTTGTCATGTTATGCTGACCCTGGTGTTGCATACATCACTTTGTCTTGTTATGCTGGACACTTCTATGAAGTTGTTTGAAAACTGGTTCATGCATTTTGGAAGTTATAGACAGACCAGACATAACCAACAATGCAGTATGTGAGCTCATTATGTCTCTGCTACCTTTGAGGTAACCACCCAAGTTTTTTTTGCATGTGACAAGTTGCCATGTTATGTTGTACACTTTTTCGAAGTTATTGAAGATGTGTTTGTGCATTTGATAGTTACAATGGCAGACATGACCAACAATGCAAAATATGAAAATTCATAGCCTCTATATGCCTGTAAGTGACCTTGACATTTTTAAGTAATCTCCCAGGTATTGCATGAGAGTCGTCATATTGAACTCTCCAGTGAGGTTATATGAAAACTAGTCCATACATTTATAAGTTATAGCCTGCAGAACTAACCAACAATGCAGAATATGGAACACACACAATCCTGTATGTGACCATGACCTTTAAAGTCACCGCCAAGATATGCAAGAGACATGTCATCATTTATACTGAAAAATTTTCTATGAACTTATTTGAAAACCAGTCCATGCACATTAATGGAAGTTACAGACCAGACATGACCTATGACCATGCAAAATTACAATGTGTCCCTTTAAACATTACTTTAATCAGCAACAGCTGTACAATTTACACTTTATATCTAATCTTGATCATTGTTTGTTCAATGATCAAGATTATAGAGAACATTTTAATCAAAAGATATGAAACAGAAACATTGACTGACAAGTATAGAGTGAGCAAACAAGTCATGACTGTATATTTTGTGCTTTGTTGTTGCTACAAGTTTTGGCACCTTTCACTTTAACACACAAAGAACATGTCCAAATAGAGGTGTGTGGCTTGTTTAAGTGCGGAAGTATGGCAGTTCTTGTACATGTAAAGGCCATTATACCCACCCCTGTTGCTATTTTTCTCCGAGCAGAGAAATCTGGGGAAAGAACTGCGACTGCAAACCTACTGTAAATAGATCCACTAAGTAAAATTTGCTACATATTTACATTATCATACATTGAAGTAATGTATGAATTTCATTATAATCATTAACAACAGTTAGTTTAAACTTGTCTATTTTACTTTGATTGTGAAACAAGTT
Organism: Panopea generosa; assembly: GCA_029582155.1. Lineage (NCBI taxonomy): Eukaryota > Metazoa > Mollusca > Bivalvia > Adapedonta > Hiatellidae > Panopea > Panopea generosa. The sequence goes on from CM055908.1 coordinate 52,905,188, forward strand.
CTTACATTTAGACACATCACGCTCGAAGTCTTCCTGGGTAGAACCAATACTAAGCATATGCGGAAAAAGTGTCTTGCTCAAGGACTTAAACTTATTCATTTTGCATCGTTTTTAAAACAAGTTCTTACAGCTGAGACAAATCATGCTCAAAGTCTTCCTGAGTTACTAAAAACCCATACTTCATATTTATGTGGATAAAACATCTTGGTGGTGACAGGGTATTGAACCTGAGACCCTCCATTCCTGGAATGTATACTCTAGCACTATGTCAACATATAACCAAGCAAAGGACATACTAAATTGTGTTACACTGTTGAAGCTTTTATCAATTTTGACATGGTCTTTGGTACACTTCGTTTTTGTTTATTTGAAAACGACTGTAAACTGTAAACATTCTTTCATTGGTACAGGTATGGAACTCAATCATGAATTGTTTGCATTCAAAACAGTTATAACCCACTTTACATGGCTATATTGTCCAATGATGAACTTGCCCAATTATCAAACTTTGAACGACTGTATATTGTTAGACATCTTTATTACATACACATTTACACAAAGCCTATTGTTTTGTCCCAGATCTTCACAATGTCATACAAGACATGAACAAAAAATTGGATATACCGTAAGTATGTTAAAGGGACCAAGATAATTCTAAAATTGAAAAACACGAGGGGTAGTGTAGTGGATTATAATGTCATGGGTATGATCCCAGGCTCGACCTCATGGTCATGCAAAAACAATACCCAGTACTTGTACCACTAAAAAAACAACTCGAGAGCAAATCTATGAGCTTACATTGCAATCAAGCTAGAATAAAAATGAAAAGGGTTAGAGTGGCATGTTCAATAGGGGCCAGGTGGTGATAATAATCTAGCAATTAATTTATTATGGCCAAATGCAATTTACATTAATTGTTTCTTAAGAACATGGTATAATGATACCTCTTAGTAAGAAGTTATGTGCTGGCTCTAAATCTTATTCTATTTAGGAAAGAGGCATATGACTATGACTCGTAAATGGTAGAAAGGCTTCCTATTTCATACGTGACAGAAAGTATCACATATCTTTTATATGATTCTTTATTTTTCACATACCACTATAATTAACTGATTTAGTCATTTGAGAAAAAGTGTGACATCATATTAGCATGTGTATTTAATTACAGTGTATGAATGTTACCACTCCAGGCCGCCACAGATGGAAAATATCTCACACCTGGTAAGAAAGAGATAAGTATTTATAATCTTTATCTGGTATGCAAGAATAAAAGAAAGGGAAATCTCACCTAAGAGGTCAGTATTTCATACAGAGATGAGGCTCAGCCGGGGCCCAGTGCTTGCATGTAATTCTGACCCAGAGAGGGAGATTTTACAATCCCACATGGATAAATTTATGATTTATTATTCCCCCCCCCCCCCCCCATTCATTGCATGCAGTTAAATGATATTTCCATAATAAAGTCACTCCAAAAATATCCTACATTTAAGATATTTTTTTTAACGCAAAAAATTCAACAGATATGATAATTAAGAAATTGGTATTTTAAATAAATACTGAAAGTTTGAACAAGAAATAACACCTTGCTCCTGTTTCACCAACATATACTTAAATACTGTGATTTCAATTCGATCCGCTTTACATGTAGTAAAAATTGTTTTGTCTTAGAAAGAGATCGAATGACATCAATCAGTATTTAAGTGCTGTCTAATTTTAGAATGCGGATTTCATTTCAAGTTTACCACTCAAATTTAAATATCGATTTTGTCACCTTTTGGTGGATTTTATTTACCAAACAATTCGGGTGCTTTTTGTCTTTTTTAATATTTGTTTTATATTTTAAGACATTTGTAGTATTTTTTTCTGACATAACGGTACTCCTTTTAAATAATACACTTTAAAATATGTTTACCCTGACCCTGTCTACATATGTAAGCAAGATGTCATAAAACCATGAGTTGGCGTCATTATCCTGACGTAACGTTTAACTCTTTCCGTGGTTTCCTATAATAAATCAAGTTTTAAAATATTTTCATAATAGCGAAAATAAAAATACATGTTTGGAAATTGTGGATAAAGAAATGAATTTCATAAGTAAATCATAATTCCAGATTTTTTTCCAGGTCTCATGAGAATGATGTCACTTGTCATGGAAGACAGGAGAATACCTGTATCTTATATGAGTAGAAATGGGAGAAAATTAATGTTATTTTATATTTTCAAAAAGAAAACTGAATTCTAAAATATACACATACAAGTTAGACTATTATAAATTAATTTCTAGAGTGGAATCCAAATTTTTCTTAAAAAGAGGGATGGGAGAGGATTTTTTTTTTTATGAAAATAAAAGAGATTGGGGCGGTATAAACATAAGGGGGCTAATGGGGATGATAATCTAGCAATAATAAAATAGTAAACCTTCAATACAGAGCCACAATCTGTAGTTGAAGTGTCCCTTTAAACCCCGTCTCTGATTCAAGTATAACTAATGATGAACACTTTCAATACAGTGCCACAATTTGTAGTTGTAGTGTCCCTTTAAACCCCTTCTCTGATTCAAGCATTACTAATCATGAAGACCTTCAATACAGAGCCACAACCTGTAGTTGTAGTGTCCCTTTAAACCCCTTCTCTGATTCAAGTATTACTCATCATGTAGACCTTCAATACAGAGCCACAATCTGTAGTTGTAGTGTCCCTTTAAACCCCTTCTCTGATTCAAGTATTACTAGTCATGGAGACCTTCAATACAGAGCCACAATCTGTAGTTGTAGTGTCCCTTTAAAACCCGTCTCTGATTCAAGTATTACTAATGATGAACACTTTCAATACAGAGCCACAATATGTAGTTGAAGTGTCCCTTTAAACCACTTCTCTGATTCAAGTATAACTAATGATGAACACGTTCAATACAGAGCCACAATCTGTAGTTGTAGTGTCCCTTTAAACCCCTTCTCTGATTCAAGTATTACTAATGATGAACATTTTCAATACAGAGCCACAATATGTAGTTGAAGTGTCCCTATAAACCCCTTCTCTGATTCAAGTATTACTAATGATGAACATTTTCAATACAGAGCCACAATATGTAGTTGAAGTGTCCCTTTAAACCCCTTCTCTGATTCAAGTATTACTAATGATGAACATTTTCAATACAGATTCACAATCTGTAGTTGTAGTGTCCCTTTAAACCCCTTCTCTGATTCAAGTATTACCAATGATGAACAGTTTCAATACAGAGCCACAATATGTAGTTGTAATGTCCCTTTAAACCCCTTCTCTGATTCAAGTATTACTAATAATGAACATTTTCTATACAGAGCCACAATATGTAGTTGAAGTGTCCCTATAAACCCCTTCTCTGAATGATGAACATTTTCAATACAGAGCCACAATATGTAGTTGAAGTGTCCCTTTAAACCCCTTCTCTGATTCAAGTATTAATAATGATGAACAGTTTCAATACAGAGCCACAATATGTAGTTGAAGTGTCCCTTTAAACCCCTTCTCTGATTCAAGTATTACTAATGATGAACAGTTTCAATACAGAGCCACAATATGTAGTTGAAGTGTCCCTTTAAACCCCTTCTCTGATTCAAGTATTACTAATGATGGACATTTTCAATACAGCGCCACAATATGTAGTTGAAGTGTCCCTTTTAACCCCTTCTCTGGTTCAAATATTACTAATGATGGACATTTTCAATACAGAGCCACAATATGTAGTTGAAGTGTCCCTATAAACCCCTTCTCTGATTCAAGTATTACTAATGATGGACACTTTCAATACAGAGCCACAATATGTAGTTGAAGTGTCCCTTTAAACCCCTTCTCTGATTCAAGTATTACTAATGATGGACATTTTCAATACAGAGCCACAATATGTAGTTGAAGTGTCCCTTTAAACCACTTCTCTGATTCAAGTATTACTAATGATGGACATTTTCAATACAGAGCCACAATATGTAGTTGAAGTGTCCCTTTAAACCCCTTCTCTGATTCAAGTATTACTAATGATGAACATTTTCAATACAGAGCCACAATCTGTAGTTGAAGTGTCACTTTAAACCTCTTCTCCAATACAGAGCCACAATATGTAGTTGAAGCATCCCTTTAAACCACTTCTCTGATTCAAATATTACTAATGATGAACATTTTCAATACAGAGCCACAATCTGTAGTTGAAGTGTCCCTTTAAACCCCTTCTCTGATTCAAGTATTACTAATGATGAACATTTTCAATACAGAGCCACAATCTGTAGTTGAAGTGTCACTTTAAACCTCTTCTCCAATACAGAGCCACAATATGTAGTTGAAGCATCCCTTTAAACCACTTCTCTGATTCAAATATTACTAATGATGAACATTTTCAATACAGAGCCACAATCTGTAGTTGAAGTGTCCCTTTAGACCACTTCTCTGATTCAAGTATTACTAATGATGAACATTTTCAATACAGAGCCACAATCTGTAACAAAAAACTAATTTGTAAAAATCCTTGTAGTTAATTTTAACACATCATTGATTTTTTAATTCATCTGTCAATATGACAAAAACACAAAGTACCATAATTCTTTTATAGAGAGATTATACAATGACATTACTTCTTTATACTTAATGATTTAGCAATAGGTGTTAATGGACACACACACACATACACATACCAAATAAAAACTGTTAATTTGAATTCGTTATACAGGTAGCACAATAAACCTGGTCACATGACCAACCGTCCAATGAACAGGGGACAATAAATTACTGCAATCATACCACAAGTTGGCTTATACTCTCTCATATAGTTGTCTACACAGGATTTCACCAAAATCATGATTTCTCTAAACAGGATTATCCTTTTAGGATTATCTATAACTTTGACAGGTATGAAGTTTTATAGCATAAAAAAAAAAAGTTTGTTATATGACTAAATTGATAAAAATGTTTATCTAATAAGAAAGTTTTGTTTTTTTATAAAGTTTAAGTCCTACAGATGCCACCTTGGTATGCCCTGTACAAGTTATTGTAATCAGCTTTCTATCAAAATAATTCCCATTTATATGATTTTTTTTTAATTGACTTTATTTTTATTATATATATACCGGTATGCATCACCAATGTAATATTTAACTTTTTAAAAAAAGATCACTCTCTTTATTATTGCTCATCAGGTTTATATAATGATTAAAAATGAATGCATGACTTAATTTTAGTTACCGCCCCATTTCAGTTAATGACTCAGTAATGAATATAAAAAAAAAAAAATTAAATTAGATTTATTTGTGAACTTTGAACATTACCTTTATTATGTATTATTGGATTCCATCGGTTAATATTTATAGTTAATATTTTTAGTTTATAATATTTATAGCTAATATTTATAGTTTGTGATATTTATAGATAATATTTATTGGTAAGTTTATGATATTTATAGTTAATATTTATAGTTTATGATACTCATAGTTAATATCTATAGTTTATGATATTTTAGTTTGAACTTAAACTTGAATACCCTTAAGCCTAAGTTTCAATACAGAAATGCACATTCACATTTCATTCCCATTTAACATGATGGAATAAAGGTTGTTGTTGTTGTATGGTGTTTAGCGTCGCTTTCAACAATTTTTCAGTCATATCGCAACGGTGTCTACTTGAAACAGTATTCTGAGCGCTGTCACACTGGAGTATCATGCTGCAGACACATGGTATGATACCCCATCCAGTCACATTATACTGACACCGGGCCGACAAAACCTAGAACTCTCCTCTAAATGCTGAGCGTCAAGCGAGGAAGCTTCTAGTACCATTTTTAAAGTCTTTGGTATGACCCGGCCGGGGATTGAACCCACGACCTTCCGCATGCGAGGTGGACGCTCTACCACTAGACCTCGCCGCGGTCCTTGCAATAAAGGAATCAAACTAGTATTTTATTAATTTATTTCTAGCTTTAGCCCTTTACTTATTAATAATACAGATAAATTCAGCACTCAATACAGGCGTTGATATTAATAATAATTTACTGTCAGATCGAACAATGTAGACCCAAAATTTCATGAAGAGCGCATAGTCCAGTGGAAGAGCATTGGACCCAGGATCTGGGGTTCATGGGTCTCATCCTCTTTCTTGGCTATGTGTGGTGTCCTTGAACAAGACAATTTATCTGCATATGCTTAGTTCTGGTTTTACCCAGGAAGATTTCAAATATGATTTGTCCAAGTTGTATGAAATTGTTTCACAATCAATGTAAAAAGTAAGTTTAAACACTAGAAATGCATCCATGGGACACAGATTTCCCTGCTTTGTAACTACATTGTAGACACCAATAAAGCCAAATATCAAGTTTCATCAAAATCGGTCCATTAATAAAGATTTTAGAGGTTGGAAACCGTCAGCCAATAAGAGTCCAGATCAACTTATTAATATGGGTCAATTCCATCCATAGTCAAACTTGACCTGGGTCTTGTTGATATAAAGCCATATATAAATTGTCATCAAAATTCCATAAATAAAGACTTTAGAGGTCGGAAACTATTAGCCAATCAGAGCCAAGAACACCTGATTAATATGCAAGGATTTTGACGGAAATTAAACTTAAGCTGTAGTTTATCACCATACATCTTTCTACCAAATATGAATCATATCCATCCAATCCTTCAAGAGATACCGAGCTGAAACCAATTTTTTGACAAATGTCTATAATCTTAGTCCAAAAAGGGGCATAACTCCATCAAAAATCATCAGACCGGATTGACATACGAACTTGACCTGACTTACCTGAATGTGATGTCACACCAAATTTGGTTTAAATCTGTTTATTGAAACTAAAGATATAAGTCGGAAACCATTTTCGTACGTATGAGAGCAGCGATACTATATGCCCAACCATTGAAAGTGGCGGAGGCATAATAAACACCCAAATCGGACTGTAATATTACTCAGAGACTCTATCTGGGTGTATAATGCTGTTTGACAATGGCATATGGGTGTCTGAGGCCGCCAGTGCAAGTTAAGTGTCAATGTTGGTCTGTTTTTCAAACTGAGTTGCTTCAAGCTAAAAACTTTCATTTTATATCTAAAATCTTCGACCTTATCTGGGTGTTCACTGTGTGACTTTTGTATCATGGGCATGATGATGTCAGTGAATGCAGTGCAAGTTGTGTGTCATTTTTTTTTATGCATAAACTTGTATGTATTTTGCATAGTAAATGGAGTTAAAACCATTTATTAACATTTTTTATAATAGGAACATTTAAATATAAATAAAAATACTGGCAAATCATGCAAATTTGCAGTGTAAAGTTTATCTTTTATTGCATTGAACTTAACATATTGAGAATTATAAGTTAAAGGATTTTCAAAATGGCCTAGTTTAAGGACGTAGGCCAATATGAATGTCAGAGGAACAATAACTGGTTTCCCAATATAAAATCATTTGATTAATGACAATTTCATTAATTAACATACAACAAATTGTCAAATCGGACCTTTTCTGGTTCATATTGGGTCATCCTTAAAAATATATTTAATTGCTGTGCTCCGACCCAGTATTTTTCATGTGGGTAGGTAGGTAGCTAATTTATTTTTTTTTTTGCCAAATTTTGATTTTGCATAATTATTATTGGGCAAGCTTTTGTACAAATAAGTATGTTTCTGAAGAAAACAAGTATTTTCTAAAATATAACTGTATATGTTGTTTGTCCAGGTAAATACAATGTGGTGTTTACTTAGAGACAGTTCGCTTGTCTAAGGAAAATAGTACTTTAGCAAACAATATTGATTGCTGATTTGATTATCGACTTGTTTGATTAATAGCTTGCTTCAGGTCAATTGAATGCAACAAAACAATATACATGTATGCATATTTCTTTCTCATTGCATGAAGTGCAGCAGTGTAGATACACAGACAGACAGACAGACAGACAGACAGACAGACAGACAGACAGACAGACAGACAGACAGACAGACAGACAGACAGACAGACAGACAGACAGACAGACAGACAGACAGACAGACAGACAGACAGACAGACAGACAGACAGACAGACAGACAGACAGACAGACAGACAGACAGACAAATAGATAGAAGACAGATGGATAGCTTACATTATTAAATAATCTACATGACATTGAAGGTATACAACTGCTTTCTTTTACATTTGCAAATAATAATGCTTGCAATTTAATTTTATCAATTCAATATCTCAGTTTAATTTGAAGAAGACAGTATAGATAAGGTGATGAAAATAAGTGACCAGTAAAATATATTACTTAATTAAAATACAAGTTCTTTATCATCCTGGGATACCCATGGGTGTCAATTCCGATACTCTCCATCCATTACCCGTGAGAAATTACACTAACTCTGTGTCGAAGAACAGAACAAAATACAGCTACATAAGCATCTTATCAAAACAGCCTTTGCATGAAACTAGCGTTGCAATTCGATAACCTTCCTTTTATGAAATCATGATGGAACCAATCATATTGCTGCATTGTGTCTTGGTAGAAACAATGTAAAGCTAGCTAGTGTAATATCCCATGGGCGATAAATAGAGAGCATTGGAATGGATTACATGTGGGCATCTTCATGAGGATGATTCTTCATATAAAGGGTGTTATCATTTCATTGTTTTCTTAGATGTTATAATACATGTGTTATCTACATGTACCACTTGTTATCTGTGGCATGTGTTATCTACATGTACCATTTGTTATCTGTGTCATGTGTTATCTACCACTTATGATGCTGATGAAGATTAAATATCATAATCGACACTTAATACAACAACCTTCACCAAACATGTATATGCTATACACATGTAGTTATATTTAAATAACACTGATACTCTTGTTTATACTTTAAAGGTACAGTAGTATAAGTTTGTAGGAAAAAAATAGCTATAATATAGTCTAATTGATTGATTGAATATTTAGTGTCATTTTTATGCCATCAAGGGCTAACAGACGATCAGTTAACCTAACCACTGTTTCCTGGGATTAACCAGTACTCGAGCACACCCCATCTCTGCAAGTAACTGATAACTTTCCCACTTGAATCTGTGGTGAGAGATGAACAATAATGAGACACAATGTCGTATGTCAATCAGCACAGTCTGTTGTCAGGTGGGGGATTCGAACTCACGACCCCTGGATTGATAGTCAGACGCGTAACCGACTGAACTAATTGGGCCCGGCTACACAGTCTAAAAAAAAAAGGAAGTTATTTTTAAGAATGAAAACAAAGCATCTCATTATAATTATTTAAGAATGATTTTTATTTCATGCTTTTTGATGAATTAAAGATATTTCTCAGTGGATTATTTATGGTATTTCACTGTTTCAAACAGGTTTTATTTGTCCTTGTATGATATAAACTTTAAAAAAAAACAAACTTTTTTTTTTATTAATCCAGTAATATCTAATGGAAAATTGTCAGAGGTCAAAATAAACAAAGCCACTCATGAGAATATATAATTCAATCTTACACCAAAACAAACAAATATCCTCTATATGAATTGCAAATCAGAACAAGAACGATATTTCAATCATGGTAAAATTTAAATCCCTATTTTGAAAATAAACGACCATGATGTGGTCTAGTGGTAGAGCATCCGCCTCACATGCGGAAGGTCGTGGGTTCAATCCCTGGCCAGATCATACCAAAGACTTTAAAAATGGTACTGGAAGCTTCCTCGCTTGACGCTCAGCATTTGGAGGAGAGTTCTGTCTGGTCGGCCCAGTGTCAGTATAATGTGACTGGGTGGGGTATCATACCATGTGTCTGCGGCATGATACTCCAGTGTGATAGCGCTTATATTACTGTCTCAAGTAGACACTGTCGCGATATGACTGAAAAATTGTTGAAAGTGATGCTAAACACCATACAACAACATCAAAAATAAACGCCAAGTACCTGACCACCTTCATCTTGTCATTTAAACTCTTTCTTTCAGAATTTTATAACTGACTGGGAACCATTATTTTTCCGAAAATTAAGTTGATAATTTGTAATAACGAACATTGACAAATATTAAACTTTACCTGTATTTTATAATTATAAAGCTACACAATAAAAATATTAATAAAATACAAAGATTCTTTCATAAGTTAGTGATTGGAAGTCTGATTTTTTTTATCTTGAACAGGCGCACAACTGAGCGGATGCACAAACAGACTGTCTTAAATGTCACTTGACTATGCTTCAAACAAAAAAAAAATTAAAATAACAATGTAATGGAATGATTACACTGTTGAAGGGATACCTATCATACTATTTACAGCTTTGTAGACTTCCAAGATCCCACATATGTATCCCTCGGTCATTTCACACAAGGCATTTACACGAGATACTAAACATTAAACTTCAAAGTGAAATTTCTCATCCTTAAAGTATCAGTGACTAAAAAATATTACATTTCTCAATAAAAATTTCCGGTTATTTAGGCTTCATAAAAATGATATGATCAGATATATGAATTAGTTTGTATTGTTTTGCTGTTAAGATTAATGATACACAGATGTAAAATTAGAATTAATTTTAAAGATGCCTCACCAGACTCCCGTACATTTTATGTCTGCGAATTATCCAACTGCAAATAGTCTGAGAAAGAAACTTATGTACCTTGAAGGAATTGCTATGATTTTCTACAACAATATTTGTGATTTTCTAGAAATAAGTGTTTATAAACAGTTGTACTCGCGATTAATTTTAGTGAAACCTATTCCAGACAGTTTCCGAATGCACTTCGCTCATAATTTCACTGAAATTACAGGTTATTTGGGCCTCATTTAAATGGTATGATCGTATTTTGATTCTGTTAAAATTAATGAGCTGAAAAAAGGTACAGGTGTTTCATTAGAAATTAAACTTTTTAAATACCTACCAAGTGAAAATCTAGGTCCAGACGGATACCTTCCAAGTGAAAAGTTAGGTCCAGATGGATACCTACCATGTGAAAATCTAGGTAGTGAATATCTGATACCTACTAAGTGAAATTATCTGGGTTCAGATACCTATGAAGTGAAAATTTAGGTTCAGAATGATACAAACTAAGTGAACATCCTGGGCAGATGGATCTGCCCCAGTGAAATCTGTCTTGTCAGAAAATGGAGTTATTAATGGACACACACAATGTCATGTAGTAGTCCTGTTTCTCAAAGTTATCGTTATTTTTTGGTTATTAATGTTAGATGTCATATCTTATATGACAGCCACAATAATTCAAAACAGTTGATAGGTACATGTTGTCTGAAGCAAATCGCGATAATGCAGAATGATGTTCTGTAATTTCACTTTTAAAAGCTAATGGTCCATGTAATTGTTATACTCATTTGCGTACCATTCATACTGTTAGCTGCCCTGTCTTTTAGAACTATTTACTTTTGTTGAATAGTCACAAGATGTTTTGCACGAGGATGTGCCAAGTAAATGAACTCCAAAGGGGTTCATGTAAACTTATTTTTGCGTCAAAGTCCATATCTCATGAATATTTAAGAAATGTGGTCTATTCCTCATATACCTATACAATCAATGCTCCAAGTCTAAACCATCATGTCCCATTTATCAATTATCAAGCACAAAATATAGGCAAATCAATTAATAATCCCTAGATAATGGAACAGCAAAAGTCGAGTCTATCTTGTGTTCCTATCTCTATTTCAGTCACATTAGGTCTTACTTACAAATTACCTCCCCTTAGTAATGGAGGAACGATTATTGTGCTGTGTAAATCAGTTGGGCATTATATTTGTTGAAAATGCTTAAAATAGTCATATTTCTTTGTACATATGAGAACATTGGAACATTTTCATGAGTTCTGCCAAGTTTTGATTACATTGGATCGTGTTGGATGAAGATACAACAATTTAACGATGCGTAGTTATATATTGCCGCAAATGGGCAGAATTGTCAAAAATGAAGGGGTGTCATCAAAACATCAAAACTGTGAAAAAACAACCTGGTCAAACCCATGATTTTCCTGCATATCTGAACTAACACAGAGAGGACAATTTATGGAAACAAGACACTTTTAGAACCATTTGGCAATGTGTTCAGTGTTTCAGAAGTACATGTCTCTTTATGTAGAACAGTGCAAAATTAATTATTGTGTGAGATGCTTAGAAACAGGAATCTGAAGTTAATAATGAAAGTTCATTGAAAAATTAAAAACAAAATTCTTTATGGATTCAATGAAAAAGTTATATCATGCATGTCATTATTTAAACTTATTTATTTCACTTCGATTATGAAACAAGTTATTAAAACTTAAACAAATCATGCTTAAAGTCTCCCTGGGTAGATTTAATTTAAGTGTTTTGCTCAAGGACACCACACCAGGACCCTGTGACCCTGGGTTCAATGCTCTATCACTGGATCATGCACTCCATTTTTTTTTTATTTATCAATGGATGAAATCTTCTTTTCTGTAAATGACAAGAACCTTTACTTATAGCTAATAACGCGGCCACACAATGTAAGTCCGTTTTCAATGTCATGAATTAAAATGATTCGAAATAACTTAAATTTACTGTAATTTGAAACACAAACATTGAACTACTGTTTATTAATTCAGTTGCATAGCTTTTCATATTTCTTTTCTCTGAAACTAAAAATGGAAAACTTACTCTTTTGTTATTTACTAGTCCGTATTTAAAAATGTACCACTCAGACAATGGACTTCGTCCTTTTAATTATTTATTTATGCTTATGAGTTGCTTTGTATCCATTTGAAAATAATCATATTTTTTAAGACATTTATAGTGACTTTTCCTAATGCACTACCTATAAAACTTAATGGTAGCTATATAAATGTTAACTGGCTTTTAATTGATGTTCTTCTCTCACCACTGATTCAAATGGGAAAGTTATCAGCTACTTGCCAAGATGGCTGTTCTTGCGTACTGCTTAGCCTTACAAGATCCCTAAGAAAACGCAGTTAGGTTAACGTACTGTCTGTTCATCCTTGATTAAAATAAAAGGGATATTAAATATTAAAAAAAACAAAAACAAAAACAAGAACAACATTTACAATGAAATATTTACATAATTAAAATAAGAAAATTAAATTACTTTTCTCCCAATCCCCATCAGTTCAATATTGACCTTTAAATTTTGCAATGATTAATTGAAATACAATTTTTTGTTGGAGAAATAACGATGAATACACAAACAGGATATAAACACTTTTTTAATCTCATGTGGTGAAATATTATCCAAATCAATCAGAACTCAAAGTTTATAAAACTTTACTTCAATTGCCGTCTTTAATAAATGGTTTGTCAATAAAGTAAAATGTTGTATAGACGTGCGTATATGGGGTGTCTACCTAACAGTACAGGAATTTGAAAACACATCAATATTTTTACATTATCTCTTCTAACTCATTTTTACTGCGTGACTTGGAATACGGTTAGATGTGAAGAACCATAACTCTATCTTGAATAATGGCAGAATTATTTCCCCTGCTTTACTTTATTTTTGGTTAACAAATTTTCACTAAAATATACATAATATATGAACATGTATTTAACAATAACTGCAAGATGGACACATAACACACAATCACTAAAATCAAATAGGTTTATAAAATTACGTATGAAAACATTTATTAAAGAAAACAAAGCGATACATTCACTATCTTCAGCAGATCATATCTGCTTTAAGTTTAGAATTATTTATTTTACTTTGATTGTGAAACAAGTTATTACAACTTCATGCTCAAAGTCTTCCTAGAAAGAACAAATATTAAACATATGTGAAATAAGTTTTTTGCCCAATGACACCACACATAGCCGTGGGGGAGGACTGAACCCACAACCCTACGATCCTAGGTTCTGTGCTATACCACTAGACCACGCACTCTGAATGTGAGATTTACTAGTTTCTTCTATGTTACACAGAAGTTTATGACAGATGCAAAGGAGAGTAACAATGTATATAAAGAAATAATTAATATACACCATAAATATTACTGTATGACATTTTGATATAAATACATCCAATACAAAATACCATGACCACATTGTGTGAATCGGAAGTCAAGTTGATTTATTACTTTGACATAAGTGTGACCAACTGACATTCCAAGATAATAAAAAGGTTGCAGATTTAGACAAGTCAATAATATATAAACTATATATATATATATATATATATATATATATAGACCTGGGATCAAACCTATGACCTCATGCGTGAGATCCTGGTAAGTGAGCTTGAGACATAGACACCAGCCTTAGACCACTTGGTCATATAGAACCTCTCAAGCCCCGCCCCAATATGACTCACCCATTTGCAAGATTGTTCTGTTATTTATAGTTTAAATCAAAAGCACCATCCTTCTGCAAATAAAACCATAATAAATTAATTGCTACATAATCATACCTGCCCGCCCCCTAACTTTGATGCTGTCGTACCCTTTTAATTTCCATAAACAAGAAATGTCACTGTTAAGTGTCACATGCCCCCCAACATGTCATGATGTTATGTTGATCATTTGTAGCAAGTATCATTAAAATTCATCTATGCATGACAAAGTTACAGGCCAGAAATGAAATCTCACATTAACTCAAAGTGTTGTCAAACAAACTGAAATTGTGACCTTGACCTTTGAGGTACGGGTGTGGGTCTTACTCGCAACACGTTGTCATGTTCTGTTGATCAATTGTTGCAAGTATCAACAAAATCTATCAATGCATGACAAAGTTACAGGCTGGAAATGAAATACCGGACGGAAGGACGGACGGACGGACGGACGGACGTTCTCACAAATGGATATTTAAGTGGCTTCTTTGCATCAATCGTATTACTTGTGTGGCTAAAATTTTAGCACGTAAGAGAAAAAAGCCACCTAAAAGCTGTTTTTTAAGTGTCTAGAACAGCCTCGTAATGTTTTTTCAACAGCTTTTCAACTGTCAATAAAAATTACTAACCCTAAACCCTAGACACTTAAATACTCATTTGTCCACCCGGACGGACGGACGCTGTGATAACTATATGTCACCCAAAAAAATTTTTTGGGGGCATAAAAAAAAATAAAAAAGATAAAAAATTAAATCCTCACCCCCACTCCCCTTTTTTAAGAAAAAGTTGGATGATAATCTAGCAATTAATTTATAATGGTCTAACCAACAAATTTTCTAACATAAAAGATTTTTGGACTGAGCTTGGCTAAAACCTACAGACATTCTAATAATACTAAATAAAGTGATATTGAGATCTCTCATCAGCAGAGAACTCTGTAGGTTGACTGAAAGACAGCTGTAAACCAAAACTGATATAACTAAAAAAAAAATGTTGAATCCTTTACAGTTGTCTTATTCAATACATATAAATCATATTCTTAGTTTAATTCAGTCAGACCGCCTTGAGGTCAACAGGACAAAAGAATAATTTTTCAAATGTGAAACCTGGTTTTAATTTTGATTTCTGGCAATTAAATGGTCGCTTATTGGAAAAAAAGCGCAACCAGTGTGAATTCATTTAGTTTGAAGATCTATATTTTGCCAATGTTTTTAAATTAGGAGAGCTGACTCATTTTTAGCAGCACATTTTTATGCAACTTTACTTTTATCTTATATTTATTTGCATGTACAGGTTTTTTTTATAGCAACAGAAAACTTTTAAAACCTTGTGCATATAAGGCAGAAATGAAAGATAGATAGGAAAAAAATATTCTTTAAACTTCGTCTTAATTGACTGTGTAACATTATAAATTAGAATAGAACAGAACAAAAAAAAAAGAATTGACATTATTTTAAGCACAAACTTATGGTAGAAGCTATTCCCAGTTCATAATACTTGACATTTTATATTTAGTTTAATAAATCCTTGCAGTATCAAAGACAATATTGTAAAAGAATTATATAAAATGAACCATTAGTTTAGGTTTTTGTAATACTAACATAGAATGTGCGTAGATTTTTTTTTTCAATGTGCATGTGACCAATTGTTTTATATTTGCTCTAAAGAATCTTTAAAAAAAATGACGTGTTTCAACTGTTGAATGTTGAGTTAAACAGTCAAGTTGAAGAGTTGAGTAACAAAGTCAAATACAGAGTAAAAAATGAAAGTCAAGTATTGGGTAAGAAAGCCAAGTGTGGAATAAGGAAAATTGAGTAAGAAAGTATAGTGCTGAGTGAGTAAAAAAATTAAGTCAAGTAAAAAAAGCCAGTGTTGAATAAGAAAGGCAAGTATTGAGCAAGAAAGAAAAAAATGACACTGTGGGATAGCTTTTATACCCCTGAATATTTTGTGATCCCTACATAAAGATGGAACACAATCAGTTACCGATACAAACACATTGTAGCTAAAAACTTTATGAAAGATTTTATTAATTTATTCTTTTTTGTTTGTTATTTTGTTAATGTCCCATCTGACTTTTGTAGAATATAAACCATGATTATTTTATTTCTTTCTGTACTTGCAGGAGCAGCAAACTGGGGCTATGTTGGCGAATCAGGTAAGTCAAGTGTACTTAAAAAACTCCAAAACACTTTCACCCTTCCAGTGACGGTTGATTTATTGCTTTATTCTTCATCTTTAAACTTTCGTTATCCCACTTTATAACAAATGCACATAATTTAAAAAATTAATGCAGTCAAATATGTGATATGCAACCAGGTAAGGAAACCAGCAATAGTGACCTTTTAAGACAAGTTGTTGCCTATATTTGCTCTTAAAGCATAGAAAAGGAAAATAGCTAATGTGGCTGCTTAAGACAAGTAATCGCCCAATAAAAGTGACTGCTGACACAGGTTTGACTGCATTGCAAAAAAAATCAGAGAATTTACATTTTTCAAAATTTCACAATTTTTCATACTTACCAGTAGTCATATTCAACTAGACACAGTTCATTATGTGCATTATCAAACTGCTTCTTTAAAAAAATAATAGCTATGACCATTTTAAGTTAATTGCTAGATTACCAGTATTATCAATTTTTTTCTAAAAAAGGGGTAGGAGTTATAGGGGAGGATTTTATTTTTTAAGAAAAGTCGGGGCATCATGAAAATTAGGGAGCAAGCAGGGATGATAATCTACCAATTAATTTATTATGTCTTATCAAAAAAAAAAAACCTTACTCAAGTGCCAGAGTACTCAGTTATTTAATACACTGTATTTCTCAAATTGACCAATGATAGCTGATATATAACATATAAATTATGTAGGAGTAGCAAATGTTTTACAAATTGATAACAGAAATATTGCATGTTGAACAGTTTAACAACTTTTATAATGCTCCACCAAGGTTGTTCCCCCACCCCATAAATAATGTTTGCATTTTTAAACAGGATGACATTCCATATTTGATACTCAAATTTTTTTACACATATTAATCAAATAAAACCCCACAAAAACTTAAAGGTTTCATACAACTGAGATGATAAATTATCAAAATTTAAATATTTTGCAAATTTGTTGTTTGACCACAAATCATTGATTTTGACTATAGCTTAGTTTGCAACATGTTTGACTGTTAATTCAGGGGTTGTGAGTTCGAATCCCACCCAGCCACAGTCTCTGCAATGATTGGCCATGCACTTTGTAGTCTGAATATATGGAGAAGTAGTCAGTGAACTTTGTACAGACTGAAACTCCCACCTCTGAATATATGGGGAAGTAGTCAGTGACTTGCAGAGACAAAGTGTGTCTATGACTCTCAGTACTGTTTAACTGCCTAGCAGATCCTCGGAAAAGAGTGAAAAGTCTGAAACTCCCACCTCTGAATATATGGGGAAGAAGTCAGTGACTTGTAGAGACAAAGTGTGTCTTTGACTCTCAGTACTATTTAACTGCCTAGCAGATCCTCGGAAAAGAGTGAAAAGGTTTGGAGACTGAATACTGTTTTAAAAAAAGACAGAAACAGACAAATTGTTTTTGTCAATATTTAAGAAATATATGACTGTTTTGATGATCTCAGGATTTCTGAGATCCATCTATCTGTCCCTATTTGATAAAAACATGAATAAGTGAACCATACAGTAAAAAAAAAAGCATGGGGCACTTGAGGTAAAATATATGACTGACTCAATGCATTACAATACACCACTTGTATAAGATTGTCCCCCAGTTGTATTTCAAATAGTAAGACATTTAGCTAGAGACACAAGGAAGTGGTCACAGTGTATAATACATCATATCTACTTGTCTTGCCTTTCAAGAACAAAGTGTTGTATGTGGCCTACCAACAAACATGAGTAACATTAGCCCGTTTTGTCTTTTTCAACATCATTAATTTTATCTTGTTTTTAACATGTTCCCCCTTTGTTGAAGGGTGCACCAAAATTCATGACACTCAACTTGTACCGTATCCATCATAAACACTCTCTTTATTGCATTACAATTGTCATGCATTAAACAAAAGCTTGCAATGAACACCCTATATAAAACTTGACAATGATTCATATTAACAACATTAAATATTTTAATTTTTAGATATTGCGTGCAGTACAGAGTAGACAACTTTTAATTGTAGCAGTTGAAGTTGTATGGTGTTTATAGCGTGCTTTTCAACAATATTCAGTCATATCGCAACTGTGTCTACTTTAGTTGTTGTATGGTATTTTTAAAGCATTGCTTTCAACAATTTTTCAGTCATATCAGACGGTGTTTACTTAAGACAGTATTCTGAATGCTGTCACATTGGAGTATCATGCTGAAGACAAATGGTATGATACCCCACCAAGTCTCATTATACTGACACCAGGCCAACCAGACCTCCTCTAAATGCTTCGCGTCAAAAAAGGAAGCTTCTAGTTTCTTTTTTAAAGCCTGGCCGGAAATCGAACCCACGACCTTCCGCATGCGAGGCGGACACTCTACCACTAGACCATGCTGGGGTGTGTCTACTCAGACAGTATTCTAAGCACTGGAGCCGGGCCCGATTAGTTCAGTCGGTTACGCGTCTGACTATCAATCCAGGGGTCGTGAGTTTGAATCCCCAACCGGCAACAGTCTCCTTGATGATTGATATACGACATTGTGTCTCATTATAATTTGTCTCTCACCACTGATTCAAGTGGGAAAGTTATCAGTTACTTGCGGAGATTGGGTGTGCTCGAGTACTGGTTAATCCCAAGAAACAGTGGTTAGGTTAACTGATCGTTTGTTAGCCCTCGATGGCATAAAAATAACACTAAATATTAAATCAAAATTAAAAAATAAATCTAAGCACTGGAGTATCTGATGTCGCAGACACATGGTCAGTCACATTATTCTGACAACAGGCTAACAAGACCAAAAACTATCCTTTAATACTGAGCACCAAGCAAGGAAGCTTCTTGTACCATTTTTGAAGTCTTTGGTATGTCCCAAATGTATAAACATTTGGCGAGGACAAATAAGATTAAAGAAACTAACTTTAACATTCACTTGATTTAAAGTATTAAAAAAAATCAGGTTTAGCTTAAAGGGATCAAACTAGCGATATTTTGCATGGATATCAACATCAATTACTGAAATTAAAGTATTGTCATATTGTGCAGTTTTTAAATTCTAGATAGAAATATTTGGAGACTTCAAATGACAACTGGTCTAGTGGTAGAGTGTCTACATTGCATGCAATAGATCATGGGTTTGATCACCTACCAGGTCATACCAAAAACTTGAAAAAATGGTACCAGAAGCTTCCTAGCTTGGCACTCAATCAGAATAAGAGTAAAGTTCTAGGTCTGGTTGTCCCGGTGTCGAGTATAATGTGACAGTGTGGGAATATCATACCATGTGTCTGGGGCATGATACTTGAGTGTGCACCAGACAACACTTAGAATACTATCTCAAGTAGACACTGTCGTGATATGACTGAAAAAAGATAGAGATGCTAAACATGAAAATACAACAACAAACTTGATGCCCCTTTAAAATATTCAAGCTTTTGAATTTGATTTATTCAGGTTGCACTCTACTCAATGATCATCAATATGTATTGATCCGGATCATATAAATTTCCGAGTGCATTTTTTGCCAGTGGAGACTATCAGGACACCATTTAAATATAAACAGTAGTGTTGATCTTTTTAATGTCTTTCAAAAGAAAAAAAAATGGTAATGAGTTACGTTTTATGACTTGAACCTTTTAAGATGGCAACTTTTAGCAAAAAAAATGTTTTGATACGAGTTTATGAGGTGTGAATTTTAAGATGTTAAATAAATTGAAAAATGATATTTAAAGGTAATTATAAAATATATGGTTTTATTTCATTGACAGAAATCACAAAGATGTGATGTAAATAAAAAAAAATTACATTATTGGAGGAAGCTGATGGGTTATTTTTTACACCATTTTCACCTTATTGTATACAGGCTATATACATGTATATTATTGGAGAAAGACCTCAGTTGCTTATATAAGAATCCAAGAAGAACTACGGTCACAAGGGGGTGACCTTTGTGGCTGAATAGTCTAAGGCACTGTTGTCAAATGACCAAACTCTCACTGCTGAGGTTTAGGTTCGAGCTTTGCTTGGTCAAGAAAGTTTGGTGGTTCTACTCTGATTCATTCTGAGGTGTTCCTCCACCAATAAACTGGATATGCCCAAAACAACATGTCATGTATTGAAAATGGTGTTAAACCCAATTCATGTGATTTCCCAATGTTAGTGCCAATATTGAACAAATGTGGTGCTTAATGGCAATTCACTTCTCACCACTGAGGTCATGGGTTCAATCCCAGCTCAGTCAAAAAACTTTATGTGTGATTGGAAGGATGGTGGTCCTGCTCAGATTCATTCTGAGGTCATCCTCCACCAGTAAAACTGGATACACCTTATATAACTATACAACCTGTCATGTGTCGGAAAACAGCATTAAACAATACTGTGACAATTACATGTACAGTCAAAGCTGTACAAGCGGCCATTTCTATTATGCAGCAACTTGTCTTAAGCAGCCAAATTTGCTATTTCCTATTTCTAAACTTTCATAGCAAATTAATCTGTATTAAGCAACAAGCTGTCTTAAAAGGTCACTTATATTCTTTCCCTTGACTGACTGCTGAAGACAGGTTTGACTGTAACTGGATGAAACTTTTTACATAATATTTGGACCCAATTCAGACTCGAACCCACAGCCACAACAATGAAAGGTGAAATTTATCTAAAAAAGACAACTGATTGATATTTTGTGAATGCTCGCATATTCACACAAAATCTCGCAATGTTTTATTTTCAATGCAGAATGAAATTCTCATCAAAACTACCATTTCCAGCAATTTGTGTTAAAAATTGTTGAAATACTTCTGATTTCAAAATTTATATACTGCAGCTAAAACAACAAAGAATTTTGAGAAATTTTACTTTAAACCTCAATATCTTTAATTCAAGATCATTTTTCATGATCGAAACATTCTAAATTATCTAAGATTACATTTTATGTACAAGAAATTAGTTGCCTGTAAATTATGAATGATTAATAACCGAATAATTAATCTTTCGTGTGCTATTTTATCAACATTTAGTCAGGAGATGCAAGTTTCCTATCCTTCTTTACAAGTCCTTGACTATATAAATATACATTCAATATTTTGTATTATTCCTACTTTAAATGACTCAATGGAGAGTAGTGATACATGTCTTATTCACCTGACCACGGACAATTTCGGAAATATTTTTTGCCACTTTGGAGATTCGAACCCATTCCAATTATATGAATATAATTACATTATCCACTCAAGTGCAATATAAGGGAAGCAACTGCTATTATTTACTTAACCAAGTTATATACAAGAGTTATCTTTCTTTGAAAATGAATTGAAGTGCGTATTCGTCCATCTTTCCCTGATCAATTATTTTGTTACAAAGACAACAATAAGAGGAGTGTTTATTACCTTGAACTCTTTAACCCATTGTTTATATCTTGGATGACCACTTCACCACTTTTGGTTGAATAAACACTTCCCCATATGTGCTGTTTAAAATTAGGAAAAATACCGTCTGCCGATACGTCGGAAAATGCGGTTAGTCTGTGTACGCTGAAAGCTCATTGTTCCACGTTGATAAGAGCAAGCGTCCAAGTGATTGAAAGTGAAGAGTAAAGTGACCATAAATTCGGATATTCTAGTACGCAGACTAGTAATTTCATATAGATTTTCAGCTTTTTTTCATCCTATGTCGATTATTTCATTCACTCTCAAATAATTCTTAACCATTTTTTCGGGGATTTAAACAAGATTTAATGTTTTTTCCAGGGCTTTATTGGTTTTATTGTATTTTTAAATGTTGTTAAATTTGCTTTTTTTTTTATCTTTTATTATAAACGCCCAACCTTGTAAAATGTAACGCCCCCGGGGGCGTTAATCAGGGAATTTACGGTATTTGATTTTTTTTACAAAAACACCATAGGCGGATCCTTGATTTTTGTTCAGATATGGGTCCACCAATTTTAGTGCGCAGAAATGTTGTCATTCAATCAATATTTGGAAAATAGAATGGGTTTAAACCTATATATTTTACTTTGAATATGAATCAAGTTATTACAATTGTGCAAATCATGCTAAAAATCTTCCTGGGTAGAACCAGTAGATAAAGTGTCTTGCTCAAGGACACCATACATAATCCTGGCAGAGGATTGAACCCATAACCCTCCGATTATGGGTTCAATGCTCTACTACTTGACCATGCACTCAACATAAAAAAGGGGTCTGGAGCCAGCAGAAATTGATTGACTGAACCTAAAGTTTATAATAAAACATTTTCAAAGGAATGGGATTTTACACCATTCTTAACACATTTCACATATATGGCATATCCAGTTTTACTGGAGGAAAATTTCAGAATGAATTTAAGTAAAATCACCATACTTCCACAAGTAACTGGCAACCTTTGTTACAAAAGTTATTATGCAGTTTTTTAAAAAATGCAAGTCTACAGGGTACAAATTTAGCACTTGCTTATATACTTGCAAGAATGAAAATTGATTTTGTAGAAATTCTGAGCACTCGAAAAAATATTTCAAATGCAATTACTTTCATGGCCAAAAAAAAGCAAATTCTATTGCAAGCATTATTTTTATGGTTGTTTGCGTCTTCTTACATATTTTTTCATCTCAACTGAAAAGGCACCAGAATATACAAAGATTGATTTGCTCAAACTATTAAAAGAAGTCTATTAGGATTTTTTCAAAATTGGCTAAAAACATCTTTTTTCCAATATATTTTTCCTATATTATTATACAATTAATGTACTCACTTACTGCGTATTGCCATAAGGATATCTTTTGAAGAGAATAATATATCAGGAGTTTTCAAAATTTTAAAACTGACTAAAACATTTTTTTCAATTTAGCATGCCTATATAAAGATACTTATTGACCCCTACATTGGATATTTATTCAAATATGCCAAAATAATAAAAAGGATTGTGTGGAATTAAATTTAGTTTCAAGTGTACCACTCTGATTAAAATATCAATATTGTCACATTTTTGGTTGATTTGACATACTAAACCATTTGGATTTTATTTATTAATGATAATGAGATGTTTTTTATCCATTTAAGAATAATTTTATATAAAACATTTAAAAGTTTTTTCCTGATATATACTCCCTTTAAACATGCCAAAATATTGTATTGAAATGGGATTTCCTTACTTGATGTGTGCGTCAACAAGGAATAGAGAAGTAAAAGGCAACTGATTGATATCTTGTTAACTTACATATTTGTGCAAAATCTCGCAATATCTCATTTTCATTTATCTTAACTTCCATTCATCTCAGGAACACAAATCAAAATTCTTTGCAGAATGAATTTCTCATCAAAACAATACCATTCAAATTGTTGAAGCACTTCTGATTTCAGAATTTGTATACTGCAACTAAAATAACAACAAATTACAAGAAATTTTACTTTAAACCTTAAAGAAATCAATTGCCTGTAAATTATGAATGATTATTTACCAAATAATTAATCCTTTGTGTGCTATTTTATCAAAATTAAGTCAGAAGATGCAAGTTTTCTATCCTTCTATATAAATCCTTGGCGTCAAGATTAGACTACGGTAATATACTGATTTCCCCATAAAATTGCAATGAATTTTGTGCGAAAGAATTGCAGTTCTACTCAGATTCTTTCGGAGGCCTTATTGCACAAATAAAACTGGATGCCAATTAATTTATATTACTTATAAAGTATGTCGAATATGATGTTAAATCCCATCCCCCCACACACACAACATCCACTCAACCCCCACCCCCACACACCACCTTCAACACCCCCCATCCCCCCAAAAAAACACCAAAAAAAAAAAACAAAAAAACAAAAAACCCAAAAACCCAACAGCAACAACAAAATATTCTAATAAAACAACTATTTCATTGAATATATAAACAAAACCTAACATTCAGTCTTCTTTTTTAATGTGAGGGTTGATTGGCAATTATAACAAAGAAGACGCAGACAATACTGTTTTTATGTTTACAAATCATTTAATTGCCTGAAGGATTGTATTTATTTCAGCTGTCATTAATTGGTCATTATCGACACATTCAGTAATGACTGACAACTGACATGTGTCCAAATTACCACCATACCACTATACTCACCAATGAAAACCCCTCTGGTTACGTAACAGCCAGTACGACTCCAAAAAATTTTTTTTTAAAAACTAATTCTAATTCACATGTTTAAAAAACATTTATACTTTGATTTTTACATTAAAAAAATATGTGAATATATCTTGATTTTGAGAAAGATGAATATGTTGAAAAAAAAAAGTTATTCGTTATCATAAACAAGTTCCCAAATCCTGCTATCACTGGTAACAAAGTAATTAGAATGACCATCTTTTAAGTAATCATTTACAAAATTGAGCAATCAATCACCCAACTGTCATTATACATGTGATTGTACCGTCCATTGTTTCTCTTTATTTGAGCAGTTTGTGTACATCAATTGATATATAACAGTTCTAAAGCTAATTTTAAAAAAAATATATATTCATTTAAATAGAAAATGTGCAAATTAAAGCCATTTGACTATCTCGTACTTTCAGCTTTTCTGCTGGCATTTTTTGTGTTTATTCTGCTGGATGTAATACATTGGTCAAAATCGCAGGTAACAGGTACTTGAATTAATTGTCATTTTTATTTCATTTTAATTATAATTTATTTAAAGCAAGCTTATTTAAATTAATTTAAAATTTGTATTATATATTATATGGTATATACCTATAAAATAATGGAGATGAAGATGATTGAGTTGTAAGATTTAAGCTTAATAGTTTATTTATTATAGTTATTTCACTTACAGGAAATACTGAAATGATAAATTAAGCAGTTTAAAGACATGGTGCGTTCTTGTACATTATATGCCAAACATCTGCCTAAAAATTGGCAACAAAAGAAACTTGTACACACTCATTTAAAGGGAGTATATCAGGATTATTGAAAAGTTTAAAATTGGTTAAAATATTATATTCAATATATTACGCCTATATATTCTCATTGAACCCATATTGCCAAATGGATATCTGTTTACACATGCCAAAATGATATATTGGAAAGGGGTTTCCTAACCTGGGCTACGTGTCTAATTTAGACTGAATAGATTTACCGCTTAAAATTGTGACATAATTTGTGACGTTTTAGTGAGTCATGTGTTTTCATTTTGCTTTCAGTTTTATCTATCATATAAGTTAACACATACAAATTTGTTTCACCTTAGTCAATATGACGATGTGATGGTCAGTAAGCAGTATTTAAGTGCAGTCTATTTTAAGAATGGGAATTTCATTGAAAAACCAATTTTCTCATGTTTTGGAGGATTTGATATATCAGACCATTTGGATGTTGTTGCATTTTTATGATAATGAGATGCTTTTAATCTGTTTTAAAAATAAATTTTGTTTTTTAGACATTTAAAGCGTCTTTCCTGATGTACTCCCTTTAAACTGATTTCTTTTCCTTCAGTTGTGAAGCAAGTTATAACAGCAATACTCTACCACTGGATCACACACTCAACATAATATAAGTACATGTTAACTGAGCTCTCTTTCAATACCAGAAAATAAATAAGAATCTATTGGATAATATAATAAAGTCAATTCTATAAAGACAAATTCTAAGGTTGCACAGAATTGTTGTTGTGTGCATTTCCACTTATCTCTATGTATATCTTAATATACGAATTTATGAAAATATGAAATTATATTACCCCAACACAATTATGACACATTGCCGAAATTTTGTCTCTGTTTTATAAATACATATACAGTAAGTTTAGTAAATCAAAAAGCATAATATTTTGTAATATTTTAATATTTTGACCATCTATGACAGAAAGTGTAAATGATGGAACTAATTCAATGTTTAATAACTCATTAGACAACCAGATACTTATAAGTCATAAAAGATTCCATTTTTTGAAAATGTGAATAGTAGAATAAAAAAATAACAGATTATTTTACAATATACATGAGATAACTAGACATGTGCCTATAGGAGACTGCATGACGCTCCTGCTGTATGGTAGTAAATGTTACCAAAAATTAAGTAAAAAAGGGGCCATAACTCCTGTAAATTTGACATTGACTAATATTGAACTTGGTTTGTGTTTTATGATTATACAGTTACACACCAAATTTCAATTAAATACTTGGCCTCATTCAGAAGCTATTCATTGAAAACCAATTTGACGGCTATAGGCATGGATGTACACATGAACAGACAGACGGGCAGGGGTGACACTTTAAATGCCCTGTCAACATTCTTCGAATAGTGAGGCCATATCAGTAATAGTAAAGATTGCAATTATGGGCGATCGCAAACTGATATTGCGCTTGGTGGAGTGTAATAAACATATAATAAATCTAAACCCAGTGGAGATTTCTATTTAAACGTGTTGTAAATTTTACCTTTTGTGGAGTGTTTCTAAATATATGTACCTAATATATCAAGCAATCTCAAATATAGCTATAGATACAACAGCTCTCTGTTATAAATTATTTTTTTGATAGTTTATGACTTAACAAATCTTTTTATTAAGTGTGGTAGCTAAATATGGAAGCTCTCAGAGTGTTACTTTAAGTTTAAGAAATTGTTAACTTTTTATTTTTATAAAAACTAGTGAAATCAAGCTAGTTTTAAGAATAGGAGTAAAAATTCTTTAAATATTTCTTTTGAACTTCTTTTGAATTTGATACCGATAAAAAAGGATTGAAATAAATATGTATTAAACCTTGACTTTTTGTCATATAATTACATGTATATCCAAAAATATGCAAAATATGATGCCTTCCGAGCAATAACAAGAGTTGTGCCCCTTAACAAAACAGAAACCCATTAAGAATGTGAACACACATAGGATCTACTAGGTAATTCAATTTTATATTTGCATCATGGAGATTTTTTTTCAGAAACGGAGCTTATAGGTGAGGTGAAAATTTATCAAAATACCAATTTAGACTTTTTTAAGGGTTTTTATTCATATTTTCAGAACTAAGCATCACAACTTCACTCAAGTTTTATGAAAAAAAAAAAATGCTTTCTTACATATGCAAAAGATGAGTTTCCAGATAGGTCTAGTATAATACTTATTGATCAATTTCATATGGCTATAGGTATATTAAATTATTGATTGTAGGTATATTAAATGATTGATTGATTGACTGAATATTTAGCATCATTTTAATGCCATCGAGGGCTAACAGACAATCAGTTAACCTAACAAATGTTTCCTGGGATCCTGAAAGGTTAACCAGTACTCGAATACACCCCATCTACGCAAGTAACTGATAACTTGCTCACTTGAATCAGTAGTGAGAGACAAATGATAATGAGACACAATGTCGTATATCAGTTATCACAGAGACTCCTGGCTTGCCTGGCATGGATTCGAACTCACGACTCCTAATTTTATAGTCAGATGCATAACCGACTGAGCTAAATGGGCCCAGCAAGTATACTAAAGATTATTGCTTACAAAATTCATTAACAAAATAATAAATTTCAACTTCTTATTGAAATATATGTCAAACCTGTGAAAGCGGCCACCTCTATTAAGTAGCCATTTGTCTTTTGCAGCCATATTTGGTACTTAAAAGTTCTACGATATCAGAGCAAAATTTAACCTGTATCAAGCAACAATCTGTCTTAAAATGTCACATATGTTCTTCCCTTGACTGGCTGCTTAAGACAGGTTTGACTGTATTAACTGCAATTGTGCAGATGCAACTTTATGTGTTACAAATATTTAAAAAATAATATGTTTCATGTCATGGGACCACTATAAAAGATGTTCTGTATGTATATTGTAATGTATGTGATATGAAACATTACAAGTTTAAGCTACAAACAAAGAAATATTGAATTTTGAACCTGTGTCACAGGTGTAAAGTATTATTTGATGTGTGACACTTTTCAGCATTTTTGTATGTGACATATCAAAGATATATAATTACAGAATAGAATCTGAATCCAATGCTGCTATCCAAACCAAGCAAACTTAAAGTTTATTGCAAAATGTGTCAAAGTTTGTGTATATGATCCAGGTATAATATATTATACAAATTGTTTGACGTACTCATATAACAGTCTATGTGAGATAAGATATCTCTGATGTGTTTGACCTTTATCTAACATGGCAAGATTTATGTTTTTTACTTCAGGACCCCTAAACTGGGCCACTCTGTTCCCTGAGGCCTGCTCTGGGCGGTACCAATCCCCCATAGACATTAGCACACAGAACACAGTTTACAATCCCCAATTGAAAGATTTTGCAATCTTCTATGACCCTCCAGCACCAGGGTCCAGATTCTATGTCCACAACAATGGCCACTCAAGTAAGTATCATTTAATGGAATATTGTTATTAAAAAGTGGATTGATAATAAAACTTATACCAGTACTGCAGTGATGGTGTAGTGGTAAACGGTGTTTAAACATGCATGACCATCGTTTGACAATGGTCCTCACACAGGGATACCATGGGATTTAATCTGACTTTGGCAGGACACTCTTTATATACCAGGTATAAAGTGAAATCAGTATCAAAAACAGTGATTTCAACCAATATTGCATCCCTTCAATCACTCACTAGCAAAGTGTATTCTATTGAAATATGTAAAATATACAAATATGATCACATTGACAAAACTACATATTGAAAGGGATATAGACGTAATAAGTGATGTGTTGGAGTCTCTGTTTTGCCAAGTGATTGTTTACTAGATATTCCAAGAGGTAACCCACTTATATGATGTTTTATAGGTAAAAAATTGGCCAATCCCCCATTTAAATCCACCTTTTAAGAAAAGTGCCAAAGAGTAATATTATGTTAAAGGACTTGTTGCATGTAACTCCATTTCATAATGTTATAGAATTAAGTATGTTTCAATCGTAATTATACTCAAATCTGCTATACAAGGCATAAAATGTACTTCAGTGAGATGAATTCTTTATCTCGAAGTCCCGAGGCAATCTTTCGTTATTTTTTTTATTTTTTTGACACACTTGTTTTGAACCTGCTATAAATCAACAAAAACACTACAATTGAGAGCAAACTTTTCAAAACAATTAATCATTAGATGAAATGAAATAAAAAGGACATAAAATTCTATTTAATGGTGAAAAATAAAACAAAATCTGTGACATTAATTCCTTTGTAGGATAAGCAGTATAATTTAGCCCGATTTTGTCAGAATCGTAAAGTGTATTTGATTGCTAATATGCCATAATAGTCAAACAAGAAAGCCATAAAATACTTCTTATATTTGTTTTCTTTTAAATATGATTTTAAATTTTTATGTTCAGTGCGTAAATATTTTTCTTAAAACCAATCATGACCAATATATTACGATGATGCTTAATAATGATGTTGCAATATAGTACCACAGGGTATTGAAAACACATTGGCAAACTTGCCTAAATTTTTTTTTATACTTCAAATCTATCAGAAAGTCAAAGTATGACATGTTGCACATCTCATAGGAGTTGTTTGACAAATTTTTAGTTTATGTCCTCCAAAAGTTATGGAGAGTATGAGTCAGATATACAAATGATTTTTTAATCTGGCGAGTCTTTGTAAAAGGAGCTTTCAATTGTGGTTTACTCAGTTCCGGAAAACTGGGTTCGAGGACCAGTTTCCTTTATCAGTTATTATGGAATGACATTGGTTTTACTCAGATTCATGCATATGGGGACCGGGGCGTGGTCTAGTGGTAGAGCGTCCGCCTCGCATGCGGAAGGTCGTGGGTTCAATCCCCGGCCGGGTCATACCAAAGACTTTAAAAATGGTACTAGAAGCTTCCTCGCTTGACGCTCAGCATTTAGAGGAGAGTTCTAGGTCTGGTCGGCCCGGTGTCAGTATAATGTGACTGGGTGGGGTATCATACCATGTGTCTGCGGCATGATACTCCAGTGTGACAGCGCTTAGAATACTGTCTCAAGTAGACACCGTCGCAATATGACAGAAAAATTGTTGAAAGCGACGCTAAACACCATACCACAACAACAACAAGAACATGCATATGGATCCTATGTTGTAACTCCATCAATAATGTTATGTAATAGATATAACACATATTATGTATTGAAATTGTCATTGTAGAATATACAACACTATACTGTACTCTAAATCCAACATCCTGTTTTTAGACAGAACCCATCTTTTTAGGAATGTTAGTGCACTCACTATATTGCACATCTCTAAGGAGTCTTTCAATCATTTTTTATTTTGCGTCTCCCGAGAGGTCAGGGACAGCAGGTCTGATATCCAAATAATGAAAAAGTTGTCCATTCACAGTTAATATAGTCAGGCTGGAGGGATGTATGAAAGCAGGCTTATCTGATACATAAAAATTAATGCAAAGTTGCAATACAAACAACAACTCCCTGTAATGGATGATTCTAACTATAAATAATTATTACAGAACTTACTCAGGGGTCACAGTTCTATACCAAGCTTAATTACGTACCAAGATTGTAAATGAAATCATTTTCTAGTTGCAACATGCCATGTATATTCATCCCAGGTCACACCAAACCAAAAAAAGAAAATACTTTAACAATGTGTTGAAAATGAGATAACAACAAAATGCTAGTAAAACCGGCTTCTAACAGTTTCAATAAATTCTCCAAATGGTCGTAAATTTTGCTGTATAGTAGCGACATCTGAGCATTGATACATAATAAATTTATGTCTGAAGTACTGTTGAACTTTGTCAAAATGAAAATAAAGTTTACTTCATGTCAATATGGCTTAGTCATACAGCAGGAGTGGGCATAATATTTATTAACTTCTATAGCTTCCTCCAAACTTGAAATGTGGAAAATTTTACATTTTCAACAGGGGAAGTTTTTCAGTATTAATTTTAAAGGTTATTATAGTTTTAAACAATTTCAATAGACAGAAACAGATTAGTCATTCTCAAAACTATTCCAAGTACAAATATAAATATATATATATATATATACAGATTTATTCAAACTTATTTATTCTATTTTGATTGTGAAACAAGTTATCATAACTTAGACAAATCACACTTAAAGTCTTTGTGGTTAGAACTAGCACTAAGCATATGCAGATAAAGTGACTTACTCAAGCTTACCACATATGGCCATGGCGGAGGATCAAACCCACGGCCCAGAAAAGTGGCTGCGTACTGATTATAGCTAAATTTTTTAAAATCATTGTAATGTCATGATAATGTAATGGTCTAGAACAAAACATATTCTAATCTTTAATGAGTTTCAGCAAATTAAGCATCATTTAACAATTATATTTCGGTTTCAGTTCAAGTCAACACGGAGGGAAAATTCTTTGTAAGCAATGGTGGCTTACAGAATATTTACAGTACAGCACAGTTTCACTTCCACTGGGGACACAAAAGTCATCATGGATCTGAACATACTGTTGATGGAAAAGCAGCACCCATAGAGGTATTCATCACAACTTTGAATGACCTTTATACACATCAACTACAGATATAACTTAGTCTGATCCAGGCCTACATTGTTTTGTTCTAAGCCAACAAATTCTTATTAATATCCCTGCTTAATTACAATGGAATAGTCTAAAAAAAAGGATGAAAAATTCTATTATAGAGAAATCCAGCAATATATAAGTGTTTCAATATATGAAGTTGAAATAGTATTTTTTCTTTTTCTCTGAGAATGCTATATTATAGTATTTTTTTTTATTTTAGCAACATATCATTTATACAGTATATATCATCCACATAAGCTTATTGTTATATAATGATAACCCTACACCAAAGTTTTTGAAATAGGTTCGTGATATGAATGCTTGTATTGTAATACATCTGTCCATAAGATGATACGGATGCCTTATAGAGCTATATGTTTGTAAATTTTAACAAAAGTCATAATGGGGACATAATTTGACCTACATTGACAGATATTGAACTTGGCCTGTGCAGCTACACACTAAATATTAATTAAATACATATATCCTTTACAGAGTTTAAACATAAGAAACTAATTTGTAAGATGGAAGCTGTTACGGACAATTTAATAGGCAGGGGTAAAACTCAATGTCCCATCACCACTCTTTGAATGTGGGACATAAAATAAAATGTGTGCTTTTAAAAATTTTGAGCACCAATTTGTTGCTGTTTGAGAAACAACAAAATTATTATATATAAAAACTTTATTTCATGCTCTCCTTATTGCAAAAAAATGAGTGACACCCTTTTTCAGCAAGACAACTCTCATAAAAATTAAGGTAAAGTTATGGTTGGGTTATGTCCCTTTATAAATACAAATTTATCGTTGTAGATGCACATCGTGAATTGGAATTCCGATGTCTACAGATCCATCTCCGAGGCTGCCACAGAACCCGAGGGCTTATCTGTGCTGGGTATTTTATTTGAAGTTTCAGCTGAGGACAACCCGAGCCTGGAACCCCTGGTTCAGGTGTTGACCAATGTCAGAGATCCAGGTAAGCCCAATATATATGCACATATGTGTGACTCTATAGTTGGGCAGTTTCCGAAACTTGGTAAAATGTTTTGGTGCAAGAGTTGCTGTGAGGTAGTCAGGAGAGGTCATGCCAAAGACTCTTTATTTCATGTTTTAAATAAAAAGTGTATTGGACTTCAAAAATACATTTTGCCAAATTTTAGAATTATACATGTACTGGGCCCATAGATATACTCACTGAGCCCTTGCTGCCATAGTAAATCTCTTAAAACATATCAAAATAATATACTGAAAAGGTATTTCTGAACTTGGCGGCATGATTAGATTACCGGTATAAGTAATGTGACATAGATGAAGTCTAATGATACCTTGTAATAAATAACCAACTTCTTGCATGTTAAATCATCAGCATTCTCAAATGTTAACACATGTAACATACATGTAACATACATGGAAAACATTATTGTTACAGATATGAAGATTAAAGCAGAGATCCCTGCAGTGTCGATGCGAACCTTCCTGCCAGCCAACCCCTCCATGTATTACAGATATAACGGCTCCCTCACCACCCCCGGCTGCTTTGAAAGTGTCATCTGGACCGTGTTTCGTAACAAACAAACAATTTCTCGCAGACAGGTAACCTTAAAATACTGGTATATTTATGTATAATTAACATGGGTGAATATAGGATTGTCAGTTTGGGGGAGAAGGAGTGGGCCAATGCTCCAATGAAAATTTTGTAATTATCAGGCATGGTCCACAAATTCTGAGAAGTTTTTTTTCTTCACCATTTTCACTGAAAATTCCATTTAATATTCAGAAAAATTCAGGGAAGTTCCAGGAAAAGGGATTGGAAATCTCAGGGTGAAAGGAGGTTATTAGGACCCCTTTACAACTTGCATGAGTCATATTATATTCTATTTTTGCCATCACTCATGTAGTGCCCCTGAAAACCACATGGGCTATAAGTAAATCACAATTATGAACATGATTAATAATAATCTCGGGGAGGGCAACCTCAACACCGAAATCAACAGTTACAGTGCAATCGTCACCTGGAACTCAAATGCATTTAATGATACATGTCTGTTCAAACTCGAATCAACTTATAATGCAAAATCATGCCCATGTTTTTACATTAATTAGGCTGTTTTGACATTAACCAATCCATGCATGATTTGGAAAAATCTACAAATAAATAAACTCCAGGGGAATAATAGCTACTCGTATATCGACTAGTCAAACTTTTTTTTGTTAATTTTACAAATCTTCATATCAACAAATCTTGATATTTTTCTTTTTACAGCTTGCAGTATTTCGTCAAGTTTTGAAACCCAAACACCATAAGAAACACAAACGATCAACACATCACCAAAGAAATGTGGAACGGGCAGTACTCCTGGAACTTGGTATGTGGTTATGTCTAGGTCTTTCTGTTGAGATAAACTAAATCTTACTGTTAAGTCTGCATGCATTTGTCTTTACCAAAACAAGTATAAAGATTGTATGAAAATAGGTATTTGTCTGGAGGAGAAATTGTCCTGAAATCAACATCTGATTTCAGTCGATCTTTAACAAATTACCTTCAAAAGAAAGTGAAATCTTTTGTACTTGTTTATCATACTCAGCCCTTTTAAGATTTTAAAAGTTGGACAAAAAATATACACCTTATACATAAGAAAACACGGTAACAACTTCTGTTCAATAGTTTTTTTTTCCAGGTTTTCTTTTGTTAAGTGGCCAATGTATGGCTAGGTTGCTGGAATAATTCAAGGTTTTCTTTTGTTAAGTGACCAATGTATGGCTAGGTTGCTGGAATAATTAAAGGTTTTCTTTTGTTAAGTGGCCAATGTATGGCTAGGTCACTGGAATAACTCAGGTTTTCTTTTGTTAAGTGGCCAATGTATGGATAGATTGCTGGAATAATTAAAGGTTTTCTTTTGTTAAGTGGCCAATGTATGGCTAGGTTGCTGGAATAGTTCAAGGTTTTCTTTTGTTAAGTGACCAATGTATGGCTAGGCTGCTGAAATAATTCAGGTTTTCTTTTGTTAAGTGGCCAATGCATGGCTAGGTTGCTGGAATAAATTGGGATTTCTTTTGTTAAGTGACCAACGTATGGCTAGGTTGCTGAAATAATACAGGTTTTCTTTTGTTAAGTGGCAATGTATGGCTAGGTTGCTGGAATAATTCAGGTTGTCTTTTGTTAAGTGGCAATGTATGGCTAGGTCACTGGAATAACTCAGGTTTTCTTTTGTTAAGTGGCAAATGTATGGCTAAGTTGCTTGAATAATTTAAGTATTTTTGTGGTTTTTTTTTCTTTTTGTAAACAGATATAATTATTTACCTGCTAATTTACCTTACACATACATGAATGGTTAAGTAGTTAACTGGCTAAATATTTTGTAATAAAACTGTACTTAAGAATTGCAACATTATGAGTTGTGAAGTTGTGAAAATTGAAGGGTCATTGACCAATTTCTATTTAAACTTACTGGTAGAAGTTTAACTTGAAATATAATTTATGAAGGGAGTGCTAAAAATTGAGGAACATCTAGTTTGTACAAATAAATTTTAGCTTAAATGTGAAGTAATTTAGCTCAGAGCTTATGTGAACCACTCTTCAGTCTGCTTCCTGGGTAGAACAAATACTGAATGTTGTTTTTTGAGGATCATCAGGTCGAGAAGGGGATTGAACCTGTGAATTCTTACACTCTATCCACTGCAGGTAGCTGTCCTGCTCTAAGAAAGCTTACCCATACATGCATCAAACTCTTATGGATATAATAATGGTTATATTTATAGATAATTTATCTTTTTTATAGATATATATATTATAAATAATGCACCAAAACTTTATTACATTGTAAGACAAATTCAATGACATTTAATTCACAAATGTCTAAATTGTCTTGAAAACCATGTTTACAAACCAAAATAATCAATGTTATAACTCAATAACATAAACTGAATTTTCCATCCATGTCTATGCACAGGAATTAAAGACAACAATATGGAAAAGGCACGTTTCCGTAGAACACTGGAAGAGAAAAAGGCAGTGGCAGCAGAAACAGTTGTAGAAGAAGAAATTAAAATGATGGAAAATGTATCTGAAAAACAAGATGCCCACCATCACACAGGCAACAGTAATAGTGGACACCAAGACACGCCTACTCCAAAACCTGTGCAAATCAATGCTAACGGTCATGGACCAGACTACAAAATTAACAACAGTAAGAACACATATGAAGAAAAAGTGCGCCAAATGTTGGTCAACAACTTTCGCCCTGTTCAGCCACTGAATGGAAGAACTATCTACCGCAGTTTTCCATTTTTCGACGAGCCGATTACCAGTAATACAAGAATTGTTTATATTGAAAGGGACGAACTCACAGGCATGGCCCAAGCTGTGCAAGCTTCATTTATATCCCTTGTCTGTTCTTTTATTGCATACAAAGCTGCTCATTGATAATAATGTCGCACTTTTTCTCAGGAAGTAAATGAATGTTGCAAAAATTTTATGCTCATAATTATTTTAATCCTTCTATGGAAACACAGTCATGCCAGCTGAAAAAACAATTAGTTCTTAAATGTACTGATTTCTGAGCATTAACTAATATGCATATGCTTTTCTAATTTGATTGATATTATTGTAGCGTTTTGGTTTATTTTATGCATTTTTTAAACATTGACATAATAGTTACAATGTCAAGGATATATTTTTAATGTTTGATCTCTTTTATATAAAGTACATGAAAAAAAAGGAAAGGATATTTGAGAAAAAGTAGTCCCTGTCATGTATGATCATTTTGGCGGTGATCAACATGGCAAAGGTTAATCATGACAACATAAGCAGAGCTTAGATATAATGCCTTTGGCATAAAGCCTAGCTAATTGTAAAGCTTTTTTTTTAATAATACCAATAATGGGATAACTTTGTTATTAAATTGAATGACCTTTGACATACATATCTTTTAATTTACTAATTGAACAAGTTTTCATATTTGAGTCTTGTCTGAATATTTGATAATGATTTAACTAGTTATCTCAACACACAAACAATGCAAATCATTGGAAATACAAATTCATATTTCAAAACAGTTTAATCTACTGATATGATATGATTTAAAATAAAGAAATCTTCATATTTGGAACAAATAAATGAGATAGTTTGACAGCTTGATTGTTTATGATGAAATGTAACATGAAATACCAATATCTCATTTCAGAAAGTGATTAAATACCTTTTTTTTCATCTTGATAAATAGCTAAAAAAATAAATTATGAAGTGCCAGTTCGCAATCATACCCATCGTTTATTATTAAATTGGCTCACAATGCAGGATGTCTACCTTTAAATTATGTTAAAGTACAATAAATGTGTTTTTATTAGTGTTTTATTAGGTTGACAGTTTCCGTTTCATTCTGTATGTTACATCACCATAAACGTGGTTTTGATGTGATGTAGTATAATGTGCATGGTGTTTAGTGATGCTTTCAACAATTTTTAAGTTATGTGCCAACGGTGCCTACTTGAGAAAGTATCATGCCACAAACACATGGTATGATACCCCCACCCAGTCACATTATTATACTTACACAGTGCCAACCAGTCCTAGAATAAGTTTCTAAATGCTATGCGCCAAATGAGGAAGCTTCAAGTAAATGGTATGACTAAGTCGGGTTTGGTACCCATGACCTTCTGCATGCGGGGTGGATGCTCTATCCCTAGCCCATTGCTGAGGTGATGAAGTAATATAAGAAATTTAAATTGATTTTAGGTTTGTATAGAACATTTTGTTCAGAGGGATAGCGGTTTTGGCAGGCATGACGCTCTGCTGAGTTATAGTGTAAACAGTTAATCCAGAGACAGAATTTTCTATCCAAATCATAAAAGTCACGATTACAAAATGATCCAATAATCTAACCCTTGGATGATATAAAAATCCAATTTGTTTTTCATTGAACTTAGGATATCAATGTTCACCTCTCAGGACCAGTGTTCTTTAATATAGTATCTTGAGAGTTTATACAGTTGTTCAAACTGTATTGTTTCTGTACAATTTTGACCTCAGTTGAATGGTATTTTTGGTGTACAGTTTTGACCTTAGTTGAACTGTATTTTCTGTATTGTTTTAAATTAAGTTGAACTGTATTTTTCTGTATTGTTTTAAACTAAGTTGAACTGTATATTCTGTATTGTTTCAACCAAAGTTTAACTTTATTTTTCTGTACCATTTGACTTAAATTGAACTGAATTTTTCTCTGTACTGTTTTTGACCTAAGTTGAAATGAATTTTTCTAACTCAAACTATGTTTTTCTGTACCCTTTTGACCTAAGTTGAAATGTATTTTTCTGTACTATTTTGACCTAAGTTAAAATATATTTTTCTCTGTACTGTTTTTACTAAAGTTGAACTGTATATTTCTGTACTGTTTTGACCTAAGTTGAAATGTATTTTTCTATTCTGTTTTAACTTAAGTTGAACTTTATTTTGCAATTCTGTTTTGACCTTTGTTAATATTTCCATACAGTGGAAGCACCCTTTTAAATTTTCTACCACCATCGGTAATACTTTGTTGAATACTTTCCCAAATACTAAAAACAAGCTGCAAGATATAGAAATATATATATTTAGCATGGCACTATCAGCAGGTATCACTATCACATACAACTTATATTTTATATTTACATGTATACAGATAAATGTATAGACTAGCTTGCAGTATTTGGACAGTATTTAACAAAGTTTGATATTTGAACTTTGTATAGAAAAAATGAACATTCCTTATACCCCCAAATAAATGACTGCAAGGGTGATGCATTTCGGATAAGGGAGTGACATTTATTTAGTCCTGAGAAATCAAAAATTAAAATTTATATAAGATGTGAGAAAAATGCCGTAAAACACAATGTCAGTGATGAGGCATTAAGTCAACTTTAAAATGTTTAAGTTAGATGTGAAATCTACATGCAATTATTTGCATAAAGACAAATTACCAGAGAGTTAAATCATTAAATTTTCCATCAAAATAAGTGAAAATATTTATCAGAGGGGAAGTGTTTACTTGGGGGTATTTGATGTGTAAAATATGTGATGATTACATGTGTCTATATGAGGGTGCTTGGTGTACAATGCATGTGTAATTATGAGCATGCATGCTGTATAACCTTGTGTGAGTTTGTGTGTGTGTGCATGTGTGTATGTTTGCTAATGACACACATACAGTGTGTACATGACATAAAAGTATGCATGCTATCTTAGTGTGTACATAACCTGTTATGAGAGAAAGTAAGACACCATATGTATTCAAGCAGCTGCGACCCATATTTTCACTAAGGTTTGTAAGTTTACCTTTAGCGTAAAATTTGAAGTGACGAAAAGACATTAGGAAATTTACTTTGTAATAAGTATTCTTTTTAAAATTTGTATAAATACTGTGTAAATGAAACGTTATATAGGTGTCACAACAATTGTGTTCGAACGAAAATCTTTAGACTTATGAAGACTGGTGAAACAGGTCCCTAGTTAGTTAATGCAGCTGGTAGCCTAGTTAAACAGGCCCCTGGTTAGCTAATGCAGCTGGTAGCCTAGTTAAACAGACCCCTGGTTAGCTAATGCAGCTGGTAGCCTAGTTAAATAGGCCCCTGGTTAGCTAATGCAGCTGGTAGCCTAGTTAAACAGGCCCCTGGTTAGCTCATGCAGCTGGTAACCTAGTTAAACTGGTCCTGGTTAGTTCATGCAGCTGGTAACCTAGTTAAACAGGTCCCGGTTAGCTCATGCAGCTGGTAACCTAGTTAAACAGGTCCTGGTTAGCTCATGCACCCAGTAACCTAGTTACACAGGTCCTGGCTTTGAATAGTCAAACTGCATTTAAACAATCTGCACAAAGAAACACATGGAATGTGTGAGTTTGTTAAGAGTTAGAATATCAAATTTTATAGCAAATTGATTTTCATATTCACTAGTTTATTTACCTCATTTCCTTCATTTCTAATCATATGAAATTATGTGCTCACCAATATACCAGATTATAAATTAATATGTATTTTTCTCACAGTTAAAAAAGTGTTGATTCTGATGCAGTTTTAATTCAGTGTAATAACATGCAATCTGATAATATTTTACATAACTGCATGCCAATTAAACTCATTCATCTTTTTAAATGCTTTACAATGCAATGTTAACCAGATCTTTACATGAATCTGTGGTTGTTTTTATTTACACTCGTTAATTTATCGTTAAATTTAAAGTAATCAAATTCATTTTGAAATTCCCTTTTATTTTTCACAACTGCCAACATAAGATTATACTCATAAGTCTAAGAGGGAAAAAACAACCTTAGTTAATATAGAAGAACTTTGCTTTATTGAAATCCCTTAAGTTCATACTTAGGAAGATAATTGCAAGGCTAGTCGTAAAGGAAGTATATTAGGATTTTTAAAATTTTTAAAACAGGTTAAAAACATTTTTTTCTTATAAATCATGCCTAACTACACTGCACTGTCCATGTATCACCATAAGCATATCTATTTAAACATGCCA
Organism: Panopea generosa; assembly: GCA_029582155.1. Classification (NCBI taxonomy): domain Eukaryota; kingdom Metazoa; phylum Mollusca; class Bivalvia; order Adapedonta; family Hiatellidae; genus Panopea; species Panopea generosa. The sequence continues at coordinate 52,945,593 of CM055908.1, forward strand.
AAATGCTATATTGAAAAGGGATTTCCTAATTTAGGCTACGAGCCTTGGTTAGATTAAAATAGATTTTCTGCTTAAAATTGCGAAATATGTTGTGAAAACTATTGTACAATGCATGTTTAATCATAAAAGCACAAAATTTTCACAAATTATTTTATATTCATTCTAATTATGATTTCTGTTGTGATTCTCACTAAAAAATTGCAAATATGCATCATAGTTTGGGTGTATTCGAATATTTAAATTGGGTCAAAGTTTATTAAGTCTTTGACCAGATATAGCTATTAGGAATGAAGTTTTGACCAATCTAATGAAATATAATAATTATCATATATGGTATACCTAATGCTCATTACTTTATTGTATTATAATTGTTTGTTGCTTTGTTTTTTAAAGAAATTCAATTATGTTCACTTGAAAAGAGGAAAATTATTCTGGAAATAAAAATATTAAAAAAAACAAACAAAAAAAACACATTTATTTTCTTTATTCATTTGTATTAAAATCCCATACTGTCTGCTGTCACTTATTTGCACATTTATTTATTTTTTTTATTTATTCATGCCATGTAAGTCAAGCTTGAGATTATGCATTTTTATCACATAATTTACAATGCAGGAGTGTGATAAACCAATGACATAATTTTTATATTAACCTAGTGTAATATCACTTTAGATTCAAAGCCCGTGTGGTTCCGGCTAAGAATAGAATCACTGTCAATCTCTGCAGAGTGGTAGGAATTCTCCGAATGGGTGTCATTTTCATTTTATCCTTTTCGTCATGTTCATTATTGCGGTTAAATTACTAACCCCTGTGTGGTCCCAGGGAGCCATATGAGTGATGGCAAGAATAGGATCACTGTGGCTCATGCATGTCGTAGGAAGTGACAGTTTGAGTAATAAGATAGAATTTGTTTAAACTCTGCAGTTCTGCAGGTATCAAAGTTCTAGGTTCATTCTGCATATTCATTTGTTGATGTATTTTTTTAACCTGTATGTTTATTTGTTGTTTTTGTACATGTAGAGCGAACATGGAATCTTCTTTCCTGTTGGCGTCGAATAACCTATAATGTGTTGGTACGCCGTAAAACCCTATTCATTCATTCATTTAGATTCAATGCTTGGTGTTTTCTGTATAACACTGCTCTTGGATGCAAAATGCCAAACTACTTTCCGGTTTGTCCGAATATATAAATGATGATAGATTTGTCATGGTGACATTATTTTGAGAAGCTACCGTACTCATACAACAACAGAGTTCTGATGGTAACTACAGTGAAAGGAAAAAGAAAGTATACATACCTATAAATATTGACAGGTCAAGGAACAGTAAATGTATTGCATATAAATTTTGTATATTTATATTTCATCATATTGTTGAATAAAAAAACAAACATTTAATTCATTTCAAAGCAAAACAATAATAAAAAATCAGTTCATTTTCCATCACATGAATAAACTTTGCCAATAATGAAATAATTTTAAAAACCAAAACGTATACTTTCTTTTTCCTTTCAGTGTATTTAATATGTCCCATTTATTTTGTTCCATAAAGGCGAAATGGTAAACGGTCAATTTTCCTTACGTTTGTGCTCATTTATTATTCAATGTATTAAACTTTTTGACAAAAATGATAAAATGCTCAACTTGTTTAATAAATTCATCAATAAAAGAGCACTAGTGTAATATCCGCTACAGAACTATAACTTTGAGACAGGACAAACTTGGTGGGACATTACTATTCCAGAGAAATGTATTGAACCAAGGCTCAATTTGAAGATTGAATGAGTGAAAGTTTGCCAACTACCTGCGGAAAGATGGTGGTTTTACTCAGAATCTACACTGTTAATTTGTGTTTTAAAACAAACATAAAATTCATGATTACTCTGTTAAATAAATATAATGGATATTTATATGTTATACAAATTGCAATGAGACTGACCACTGATAGTCCATGCATAATCAAACACTGATGTTTGGTTTTGTAATATTTAAAACACTGTCACTCTGTTCCGAATACGGATTTCTGGCTGTTACTGCATTGTATTGTATTGTTGCATGTTCCTAAAGAACCTTACAAATGGTTTGGGGGATTTAATTGACAAAGAATAATTAACTATTGATTGAAACAAAAATATTACTGCCAAGCAAACAATCTAGCAAAAAGTATAATAATTATTTCAAATGGATCTCAACAGCTTTTTTAAGAATACTCAAATGCTCTATTATACCTTCAGGTTTTTGCATCACTAGTTCAACTTTTGTCTGAGTATGGAAAGGTGACAAAAGAAATTATAGTGGTTGCTTATATCTTTGAAGCTTCTGAAGTTGACATTATCTTCAAGCAAAGATACTTTCACCACACAGCAAAATGAACAGCATTGACTTAATATCAAATCTCAAGCAATGACAGAAAATGAAGTCACATGATCCCATCCTGCACAATGAACCTAACATATGATATATCTAATCACATTATCTATAAACTTTTCCTTGTCCTTTGTTTGTGAGTCCCTTTGGATATCGTGTGCCATTTACAGACTTTTTAAGGCTAATTTGGAGTATGAAAAAGACTAATTTTCTTGGTTAATAATCTATACAATAATTGAGTTTCATGTCTCAAAGCAAAAGTCATGAGTTCATTTCCCAAGTGAACCAGAAAACAGTAGGAAACATTTATTTTCAATGAGATTATCATGTCCTCGAGTGTGTCATATAACACATCTTCATGGAACATATATCTTTACAATATTTCTATAGAAATGAGAGGTCATCTTCATTATATATTGAGACAATTATTTGTGAATAACCAAGAATATATCTACAGACTAGACTACAGCAAGCTACATTGCAAACCAAAGACACAAGACTAGTCATCTAATCTACCAACCCAATAGAATTGGTATCAACCATGACTTATATACTATGGTATTACATGCAACACTTCTGAACTAGATGGACAATTTACATTCATGAACTGATAGCTTTATATGAGAATCCAGTTAAGGATTAATAACTACTCACTCGCTATATAAAGGATAGCCATAGAAACACATTGGATCATGAAGATAGAGTGAAATCCTAGTACATGTAATTCTATTTCATAAAGGGAGATAATGTAATCACAACAATAGTATGTATGGGATGTTTTTCAGATGAACATTCATTATGTATGATATCATAATATAGATTTATTTGTAAGTTAAATCAAGCATCTTATTTCAGGCTAAAAGCTCAGACTAGAATGCTGATAGCAGGTTAAACATCACACCATACATGGACAAATCAATAAAATATAGCCATGCACTCTGACGCTTCATTTATATATTATTGAATGGTACCGATAAAAAGGTATATAAAGTGACCTGGGATGCTTCATTTACATACTAAACTTCTGTATGACTTCATTACCAGTCATTTGCTGTAAGTTAGTTGTAGTATTTGTTAAATGATTTTTAGCTTTACAAATAATGTAATCTACAATAAATCCCTGTTATGCTCGCTGTTAGTATTTGGGGTTTTCTTTTGTTAATTAAATAATAGGTACATCATTTAAATGTAGCCACATTTGTTTCTATATTGGCATAATTAAAATTAAATTTTGACTTAAAGAAAAATGTTGAACAGAGGACATAGACTAGACTTGAAGCAAGATGTCATGTGATAAAAAGTTATGTCGAGGACATAGACTAGACTTAAAGAAAGATGTCATGTGATAAATTGTTATGCCGAGGACATAGACTAGACTTGGAGCAAGATGTCATGTGATAAATAATTATTTCATATGTTTGAAATCCTTGACATATTTATAACATTAAATGGAAAAAATTTAGTGAGATGGGACACTTTTTTCGCACATTTATGCCCGGAATAATTTCAAAACCAGCGAGTGGTTGATCAATACTAAGAAAGCAATTAAAATGGGCTCACACTTGTACCCTCTGGTATTAGTGAAACTAATATTGGTGTTTTGTTATAATTCAATACATACTATTCAATACCTAAAGCACATATTTTCAAAGTAATTGTTAGGACATTTAAATATTACTCACATTATTCTTTAACAAACAAGATCGAAGGCCACACTGGTCCTAAATCGCTCACCTGTAGCACTATAGATGACTGTACCCAATAAGTTGTTTTTTTTTTAATACAAGGGACACAACTAAGATCTTTTCGCAATTTATCCAGGATCTTACACTATGAGGTAAGTACTGTGTAAGATTTGTGATGATCAAGACAAAAATGTGTCTGACAAGACTGAAGAGTGCACACAAGTCAAACAATGTAATATTTTATGATTGGTTGTATCAACATTAATTACGACATTAATTCATCAATGACCTGATTTGGCCTGTTCATGTACTATGGTTTTGTAACCACTGTGGAAGTTTGCTAAGGACCAAATGAGATGTTCTGGTGCTAAAGTGCACACAAGTTGAATAACACATTATTTTATCAATTTAAATTAAAGTTCCACTTTTGACAGTTCAAGAAATTGTTCCGTATATTATGCTTACAAAACTATTGTATTAATTTGGCGAGGACCCACTGTAAACTGCAAATGCCATGTTGCACACAAGATCACTTAGCACAATGTTTGAAGATTCAAGGGCCATACTAAACAAGAGGTCCAAGAGGGTCTAAGGATGCTCTACTGGCTCAAATACCTCACCACACCCTTACTGAAAAAAAGTTAATTACTATGAAAAGAAAATACTATTATAAGCTCCCATACCATTCATCTGTAAAACAAATATAGTCCCTGTACAGGACCCTTAAACGCCCTGGCTGCCCATTGATTTGTCAAAACTCAACCACCCACTCATAGGGATGTGCTATGTGCAGACAATTCTTTAGATTTTAAACAGAAGCATTTTTGTACATATGAATGTGAAAATGAAAAAAAATCAACAGTTTTCCCCAATATATTCCTATGTAAAAGTAAAAGTCACCTAACACTCACTAAAGTCCCTATAGAACCTAGCTCCTTGATTTACAAATGTTCAATCTCTTGCTGATGTAAGGATGATTTATATCATATATGAACATGTTTGGCAGAAAGGTTATTGAAAGTAAGATTCATAACTTCAACCCTTTTGGTGTCCTTTGTGCCCTTTTAGAAACTCCATCTTCCTTATTGAATCAATCTAGTTTGTTAAGACTAGACAATGCTTCAGATATGAAACTATCAATTAGTATTGGACAATGAATAAGAAAATGGGGATTTTTCACTTTCCCCATAGTATTCATGTATAAAACTCAAAGTTCCCTCACAAGGTCTCTATATACTATAGCCCCTGGACTTGAAAAAGTTTCAAACCCCATAGGCAATAATTATATCAATTCTTAACATATCTGACTGATTGACTGTTGAGAAAAAATATTTATGAAAAATAACAATCTTACCAATTATAGACCCCAATCAAATTTACCTGTACATGTACTAGGCAATGTTTTTGATCTCAAATTGAACAGAATATTTTCACAAATTCGAAAAAAGGATTTTTTTCTGTTTTCCCAAATTATTCCTAGCTAAAAGCCCAAAAGACCCCTTACAGGCCCTTTATATAACCCAGTGTATCCCAGAGCTCATTAAAGCAATTGTCTACAATATAATGGTTTTATATAAACTACTGTGTAAGTTTAATTATACAACTAATGTATTTAGGAACAAGTGGAATTTCAATTGCTACAGTAAAAACAATATAAAAGTTAAAAAACGGACAAGGACGACGGGATACGGACACATTGTAATCAAAACAACAGAACTCAAACCAGTTGACCTTGAGCTTTGAAATAGTTCTATTGTTACTAGCCACAGCAAACACAATACATTGACTGATATTCCTACCGCAGTTTAGGAAGATCATATACTGACCATTATGGTGTTATGTTCTGAAAAAAAAAATACTGTGATAAGATAAAAAAAAACTTTCAGGTTACCTTGCTATTTGGAGATATATTACACATAAATGAACCAAAACAAAATGTTACAATACTAAAAACAAAACACAATACATGTAACTTCTCTAATTGATGCAAAGAAAGCAATCAAGAAAAGATAATAGCAACTTTAGTTTTATATATTTCTGTTCATGATGGTTTAATAGAATATTTAACAGATCTCAAATGTCCGAGCGATATTCTAATTATTCTTGAAACATCTGATGAGCCAAGCAATGAATAAATCACAGAATGTAAAATAACTGACCCTCATTTTTTGTATGTGTTGGACCACACAAATGGTTTAGGATTTAAATTAACAGACACAATTAAACACACCAGGCCTTACAGTTGTCACAAAACTGAAAAAGGCTTCAACCATTGTAGTAAGTTTAGAACCAAAGGATCATATCTGATTTTCATAATTAAACTTCTTAAAATGTTAGTGTAAACTCAGGGGGTTTACCAGCGATGATTTGACTAGGGAATCAAAACCCAACTACACACACAAACCGATTTTATACATCATAAAATATACTTCAGTACAAATAAGTGCACATTCATTTATCCAACAATATTATCAAACTACAGAAGACAATTACTTCGTTTTATGACATAACCAAACTTCCAGTTTAAGATTTTAAATTTTATTAAAGTCTGAGCAAAGGAAAATAATGATACATAAGATATATTTAAGAAAAGTGATATCTCAGAAAACCTAATCATTTTTCAATTCACTGGGCAAATTAGCATCAGGGTGTCCTCAAACTGAAATGTGATGTCCAAAGCGATGTAACAAATTGGAACAATTATTTACTGAGGAAATTGATTTCTATTACGTCAAGCATTGTTATGAAAACCATACGGAAAATAAAAAAAGAGAAATTAATACTTTAACAACAAAACATTTCTCTCATAGTCTCCATACAATCAAAGACATATATGTTATGTAATTAAAGAACTGATACAATTACGCAGGATTATGTTTTAAATGTTAACAACTGCAACCAAACCTATTTCTATAATTAGGCAAGTACTCAGTTATCAGCAGATGCCATGTTAGACTATTACATACATGTAGTAATTTATGACCGACACAAAGGAGAATTTTTAGTTCTTATTTTCACAACAATACCGATGACTTAATTACCAAAGAATGTCCACCCTTGAAACCATACCAGAACCAAGGTTTTTTCAATCCTTTAGAGTATTGAATTCTTTTCAATATTTATCACACCATTTGAGATCCCTTTGTCTGTGCCTTCACCACAAGCTGTGCTCCATATTACTATGGAAGTCAAAATGCATCTACTCATTAAAAAGCCCAGGGTTCATACAGCATTTCTTTGAAATTGTATGATATTATACTTACATACTTTACATGGATTCTCATTCATTTCAACATTTGTCAGAAGAAAACGATACACTATTTTCTATGGTTAAGTCAAACACCAAATGCCATATCTTAATCTGAGCGTAAATTATCCACTTCATAAGGGATTATTACTTGTTAGTATTACATGCATGAGAAACAGAATTGCATAATCCTGCAAGAAAATCTTGTTACAAGTATGGAATTATGATAAAACTGTATTTCTATTTATTTTGAGAAAACACATTTTCTTCGTCTGTTTCGAATAACGAAAAATAATCCACAACTGGATGTCAATAATGTAATTATAGAAACACAATGCACTGTCATTATGATAAACCAATTTACTGGAAGAAAAATCACACACCAAAAAAAAACAGGAGAAAATGGGTCACATCAAATTAAATCAAATTAAATGTATGATCTAATTTGTAACTAAAGCAATTATTGTACTTAGTTTTTATAAAAAAGTCAATTTAAGATGTCACTATACCGGTCACAAATAGAGTAATCGCAACAAATATCCCTGGGATTTTGTATTCTTATTCATTGTTTTGAATATGGGATTAAATAAAGTATGTTTAAGTAACTTAAAGGTTTAACACACATGGTTAGCACCCGCGCCCCATGATGTAAAAAATATCTATGTGCTACAGAAACCTACACCAAGGAAATAAAATGATGATGGTCTGAGGAGAGACACATGCCAGGAAACTAGGACTAGGACTGATGCTAACCAAACCCTAATGGATAAGCAGAAGTACATACATCAACTGACCAATGAAACAGAAACGCAGCTTTAAGACAAGATATTGGAACACTGTAAAGGATCACCCATACACTTCCAGGAGGATTAAAATCCACAGATAGATCAGAAATATATAAATAAGTAGCCAATGACTGAAAGGTCTGGAAGGAACACCTTGAATGAGTCCTCAATAGCGATGATGTAGTGACAACAACACCCATCTTGCCTTACCGCCACATGTCTTATCTGACATTGTGACAGCCACTGTCTGCTTAAGAGACCAGAAAATAACGAAAAAGGAAATGATGATGGAGGAGTCGCAAGAGGTCCGGATGCAGAATATCTGGAAAACAGATACAGTTCCATATGGTTAGAATGTCATCAAAGTGTCAATGCTCTTTATGGTTATTTCAGTGACAGGCAAGGTCCAAGATAGAATTATACAAAACAGATTAAGTCATACACGAGATGCATTGCTCTTTAACTGGGTAATTGCGCAATGAAATGTATATCATTTGTTTGATATTGAAAATAATGTTCCCTATCTTAAAAACTAGGATCGCAGAGAGCAAACAAGAATTATTCAAAGTTAGTCCTAAAACAAGTAAGTTTCGTTTTCATTATCCAACATATAAAAAACAACACTGCCGAAAACTGTTTCAAACAAGGATCTCAACATTACTTTCTGTCGAAAGCAAGTACAGGAGATGGCATTGGATAAAGAACGAATCAGTCAGATTCAATTAATCATTGGTAACAGCCTGCATACCCTGCACAAAGAGGACTAAGTAAGTACGTACTGATATTCATGTATTTTATGATAAGGTTTCACAAAATTATCCACGCCACAGGAATGTAGCACCTTACTATGATTGGCCAGTCAAACTATGTACATAAATGGTTATTTAAACGTTCTGGTCAAAGAAATATCTAATATCTATATTGGCATGAAATGATACCCGATTATGTTGATGGTCGGCCACTTTTGCCAAGCGCTATTTATATAGATTTTAGAAAAGTATACTAGCGATGAACGCTGAAAGGAAGACTAGAAGTCATAACAAGAGGGCCAAGATGACCCTATATCGCTCACATGACTGACCTTGATTCACCCAACTTAAGAAGATTATTAATACATGTACACTCAAAATTCCAGAAAAAGGAGATGGGCAAGAATTTTTATTTGTTTTGAAGATGTAACAGATGCATAGAAGAGTTCAAACTTGGTAGAGGTTCACCCATGGTAAATGTCAGTGAAATTACATTGAAATCAGGTCAGTAGATTCTGACAAGAAGGCTTTTGAAGTTTTTACTATAGCTGCCAATATAGTAAACTAGCACCTCACTGTGGTGGTCATGTTTTTTAACAAATCACAACAGCTTGAACGAACTTGGTTAAGGGTCACCCAATGAACATTTCTGCGAAATTGTTTTAAAATTGATCAAGAGGTTACTGACAAGAAGAGTTTTTACTATAGCTTATATAGTAAACTAACCCCATCCGCTGACCACCATGTTTTTTTACAAATAACTACGGTTGGAACAAACCCTGGCGGCCATGTTTTTTTGAAGAATCAAGATGGCTTTAACAAACTTGGTAGAAGGTTACCCAATGACCATTTCTGTAAAGTTATAGCAAAATTTATCCAATGGTTTCAGAGGAGAAGTTGTTAGAAGCTAAAAGTTAACGACGGACGACAGAAGACGGACAACGGACGACAGACGACAGACACCAGGCGATCACAAAAGCTCACCTGTGAGCCTTCGGCTCAGGTGAGCTAAAAAAGCAACATTCATCATGACACTGAATGCTTCAAACTGTAGAATTTGCATTCGAACCCGTATGCCTTGTCTATAACTTGGCAATGAACGCTGACATCCAACCAGACCTTATTGACAAAAACCTATAACTACATTATGGGCTTACGCTCTCATTTGCATGTCATTAAATAAAAGAAGTGTGGTAATCTGGAACACTTCATTTGCATATACTATCCTTGAATTCAAACAAACGCTCTTTTCAACAGTCTTTTTTAAAAAATTGTGTGAACACTTCAAACGCTAAACAATATATTGTTTATAAGGTCATCATAAGTCAATTGCAAGATTTACATCCAATTTTTTTTTGGAAACGGGGAGGGGGAGGATTTTATTTTCAACTATTTTTTTCACGGAAATGAAACGGGTTGAGTCAGCATGAAAAATAGGGGGCGGGGATGATAATTTAGCAATTCATTAATGTTGGCTTTGAATGAAACTGTAACATTACAGAAAGGACATTGAAATACAGTACGTAGAGAGTAATGCGTCTGAATACCAGTGTAGGGGTCTTGAGTTCATATCCCCGCTCGACCACAACTTCTGTAATGACTGATCATGAACTGTGCTCTATGGTCAAATGTGTCTCCCCGCCTCTGTCTGAAAGTGTTAGGAAGTAGGCGCTTGCAGAGATAAGATGTGTTTAGTACTAATTAACAGCATAGTGAATATTTGGAATGATGATTAGATGCACTGGCCATCACCGTTATAACTGAACTAAAGGAGTATATGTTGTCAAAGGATGAAACACACCATACTCCCTCACCCCAGTTAGAACAATAAACACACCCAGGAATTATGTAAATCATTAAACGATCGTATTCCAGACCTTTGAAATATCAAATTAGAGAAAAAAAGTAACTACTGAAGTAAGTAACTTATTGATCAGCGTCAGCCAGTACTGGTCAGACAGTGCACCCTTGCTAATTTACTAATACCAAGCTAATTATTGTTTTTGTTCACACTGATTAAGTTGGCATTAAGTATATTATCAACTAGCTTTTAATAAAATGTTTCTAAATTAACTAGAGTCAATCATATTGATTTAAATTGAGCATCCTTATAACTAACTGATTTATGGTTTAATATGTTATTTGCTTTATTCAATTCAATTTACAACTATTTTGTTTTTGTTCACATTGTAAGCTTGATTGTCAACTCACTTAACTTGTTGTCGTACTAATCAACTATTTCCAACGACTGGTTCTTTGACTTTTTTATATATTTTTTAAGCAATTGCTGTCATAAGTATTTTAGTAAATATCCCATCTGTTGAGCATTGCGACCTTAATAAATTATATCTTGTAAATTTAGCTTGATTAATTCTTTTTCTGATTTTTGCTCTTATCCAATTTCCTGCTAATAACCAACATTTTCTTTGTTTTCTGTGTGTTTGTGTGTTTTACACGGACATGTTTTACAATTGTGGATGGTAGAAATTGTGATGTAAGACGCTTTAATTGCAAAAACAAGGCAGTATGTGTGCACATAAATGGTGAAGACTAAATAATTGAGTATGTTATGTTTTCTGTAACCAAAATATTGCTTAAATATACATTTTCCAGAGACCAACAATTGCAAATATGCAGCTTCATACGCACTTCTCAATTTTAAATTAAATATTATTTTAATTTTATATGAACTTTAATCTGGTATTTGCACAAAGAAATTTGTTTGATATTGAAAAAAATGTTCCCAATCTTTATAACTAGGATCGAAGAGAGCAAACAAGCAAACAAGCATTATTGAAAGTTAGTCCTAAAACAAGAAATTTTCGTTATGAAAAAACAAAATGTCATTGTCACACTCAATATTTGACCTTAGTTTTTTGCATTTATATATTATCCAATCTTTGGAGCGCTCCCTTAAAATATTGCAAGCATAGAAAATGAACAGAAAATTCGGCGCCATTACCGGCGAGCACATGTCCGCTCTAAAATCGAGATTTCGTCCCCTACGATGGCGTATTCAAATCTATAACTTCCACCCTGACATAAAATTCTGACTCTGACACCGCGGCTAAAGTGACATTGCTGAAATAAGAGAGGCATAATGATACGTCTAGGCTTGCTATCTGGTCATGGACCATTTACCGGATTTTTCAAAACAACATTTCCGTACAGTGTATAATTGGATAAACACCCACAGAAGAGACGTCATTTAAATCTAATTAACTCCATTTACATATGTAATATGTTTTGTAAGCAAACGATGGACAGCTTCTATTACTGATAGTATTGTCAAAAGTAAACATACAATTAAACATACATCTCCAATAATCCACTGTACTGAACTAGTACATTATTTTAGAATAACAAAGTTTTTATGCTTATCCCAATTTACTAGGTGCCGCTAAAAAGAAATGAACGATCGGAGAATCATACAAATGAGAATGAATAACTGATCTAGGTTAGAATTCCACTTAAAATTTTCCTAATTGCGGCTATATATAGTAACTGATTAATTGAAATAATGGTGTTGCGAGACTATTAATCTCAATTACTACCGCCTACAGAACATGGTTACAAATATCATTTAAAATCGTTTTTGCAACACTAACACATAAATCTCCCCTTTATAGTAGCAGTGTATTTACAGACGGGTTCGTTAGGAACAATATCTTTTATGTTCCATTCATGTGTCGGTTCTTCCATAAGTCATATATCAAATACAACTGTTTCATTTAAGTACATAGTTTTGGGACATTACCGGTACACAGGAAAACCCATGAAGTTTAGCAAGTTATTTTCAATGGGATCATAAGGAAAAAAATAATGCCAAGGTGTCAAATATTCGCTGCATGGACTTAAATTAAACAGGTAATATATATATAGATTAAGTTAACACAAAGAAAGACAACTCTTGACTAATAAATGATTTTAGTAATATGCTAAATTAAGCAGCATCTGAACTAAAAGATAACCCAATTAGCACAATATTATTTATCATTGTTCAAATTAAGAAGTTTCTGTGTTGTTAGAATGTAGTTGAATTAACCCTATCTTTCAACTTTGTTAGTTTAAGCAGTGACTGAATTACGTGTATTTTTGTTTGAAATTTAGTCAAGAAGTTAGACGTCACATCATACATATAACTTGAGAAAAAAAGTCATAAACTCGAGCGCCTCATTTGCATTATTAAATAAAATAAGCTATTGAGCTGATACGCTTGTTGTGGGTGTGTTGATGCTCAGGGTGATTTGGCGGCCGGACATGGAGTTGAAAACTAAATATGTCAGGGTATATCAAGGACTTATATAATTCCTTTGGTATATTAGATAAAGTTTTCTGACTCTCTTTCTATACCATCCTTCTATTTGAGATTCTATTTTTTGCAACTTAAATTAATAAACATTAATAGAGCTACGAGCAAAATGGTATGTTTGTGAAAACATGCTCACCGCATAGTATATTCTCACACATCATTTTGGCCTTGTTAAGAACTAATTATATTGGTTAACAGTTTTAATAAAAACACTCAATGCACTTAAAGTCACCATTAAGGTATTGGATGAACAACTAGGATCAAAACAAAATTGATGTTGTTTTTTTTCCTATAAAGTTTAAGATCGCAAGAAATGTTTAATGTTAAAAATGTGCCCCCTCCGCCCTCAACCGGTATTTCACCCTGACAACAGTAACTATGTCTCAATTATTTTTTTCATTTCACTGGAACTGTTCTTGTTGGTTACTTACAAAGATTCCAAAAAGCGAATACCAATGACATTACATAAAGCAGTTGATTTTCATTAAGAGCATGAAATCACAGACGTTAACAATGCAAAATTTTAAATCATTGATCATTGTAATGAAAATTTAAGATATAAATATACCAAAATAAGTAAGAAAATGACAAAAGCAAACTTCATTAAGACATGTTTTATTTGATAAATTTCAATCTCAGGCGAATGATAAAATAACGGTGTTGAGGTGAACAAACGCTAGAGCATATGATCTGCTACATCCAGTCCAAATGTAGAAAAAACATTTGGTTTACAAAATATCACGATTGACAATAAAACAGGTTGTTTATTTCCAAATATTTTCGTTGATTTCTTTGCATTTTGTAATTTTGAATGTTGTTACTTTGGATAAAACACTATTTGCCGTTAGGAATGGGGCAGAATAACGACAAAGAGAGCTTTGTCTGTGGTAAGTTCAGATCGGAATAACATGCAATCCAAGAGTTTATTAGCACTTCTATATAAAGTGAATCTTTCAATAAGGATTATTAACTTATTTGAATCGAACGTCGAGTCGAAATAATTGAATTAAAAATACAGGTTCAACTATCATACAAAATGGCGACCAAATGTTTTGCTGCAGACTATTTTCACCTTTGCTGTTCTAATAAGTATGAAAATCCCTACATTTCAGTCTTTGCTACGAACTTCCATGAAATAGCATTCTTGTGTGGATAAAAAAGATAAAAAAAAGGCTCAGGCACTTTTTGCGATGTCAGTTTATTTTTCATACATTGAACTTTTTCAGACATACCCAACTTTCAGTTTCATCCACTATAGAAAAGCCGATATATTTTTTATATAGAACAAAGAAGGACCAATTTACTTTATAACTAATATCTCAATTAAGAATGGCAACATCCTTTAACAACAAACGAAGTATTGAAGCTTAAACCCTCCCCGATTTTATGATCTTTTTTCATAATTTACAAATAAAAACATTTTGGTCCTTTTTGCAGTTAACGTAAGTCACCTGTATTCCATATATGTTCTATATAAAAAAGGTTAAAAATCAATGAAACATTTTTTTAATTACCTAAATAAACACATTTTTAAACAAAAATTTGCTTTCACAACAAGTGGATTAAAACAGTAAAATGTCTCATCTTTCTGAATATATATTTTTTTATGAAATATATATAAAATATTTTGGTCCTTTTTAACTTTTTTTAACAGTACCATGACATTTTTAAAGCATTTTTATGCATGAAAATTGATATGTTGTTATAAAAACTTATCAATTCCTACAGTTCAGTTTATTGGGGTCATAAAACTCTAGCGTCATAAACCAATAAGCTTATAAAAATAGGTTATATCTTAGAGATCATTGTGTTTTATAGTTTTGATGGTTTTTATTTTTCAGTTTTAGTTTTTTTCACTATAATTTTAATTTTAAAATTACATAAATATGTAGTAAACATCTACGAAATTAAAAAAAAATGTATTAGATCATAGTATGAAACTCTATTTATTACTCGCTAAATTAAAACATAAAAAGTATATATATTGTAACAGTTTTTATTAATTTGGATTACAAACAAATTAACGTGTTTGTTGATGTTAACTGTCAAGTATTTATTAAAGCGAAGTAACTGTTTTGTTATCGTTATGAAAACAAACCTAACCTGTTTTTGACACTTAGCACTTGTTTTTAACATTGTGTTTAATTACCACCTTTGTTGGGTGACTATGTCTAGTGTCTTATTTGTTAATTGGCATTTTGCAGGTGTTGTTTTAGACGACAATGCAGAATAAACATATTGCTGTATAAACAAATATGTGGTACATGTTGTTGTTGTTGACACTTAGTACCTGTTTGTGACACTGTATGCTCAAAATGCCAAATTGATTTGGTACAATCGGCTGTGTATGAACCTAGATATCGAAGAGAAATAACTAAGTTATTTTCCAGTATCGAGAAGCTATGGTACTTTAACATGTATTTCAGGGTTTCCAATTTTTATGCCGATTACACTTCATCAATCCTTAACTAATTGGCCTATCGTAAATTATTCATTGATATGTGTGTATAAAAGTATAAATGAATAGTAAATTTATAGTGGTTTAATATCTCATTATACGTTTATTGTCTTTAATGAAAGGTCAAAATATCTATGTTATGTAATAATGTTATTGCGTCTGTCTGCGTGTTCTTCCTGTATTATTTTCTAATCGAGTCTTTCTCTTTTGTCCTCTCTTTCTCTCTCATTCTCTCTCTTTATTCCTCCTCTGTCTATATCTCTTTCTCTCTTTCCCACTCAGTCTCTTTCTCTCAGACTATCTCTCTTTCTTTATCTCATTCTTTTTCTCTCTTTCCCACTCAGTCTCTTTCTCTCAGACTCTCTCTCTTCCTTTCTCTCTCTTTCCCACTAATTGGCCTATCGTAAAGTATTCATTGATATGTGTGTATAAAAGTATAAATGAATAGTAAATTTATAGTGGTTTAATATGTCATTAATCGTTTATTGTCTTTAATGAAACGTCAAAATATCTATGTTATGTAATAATGTATTGCGTCTGTCTGCGTGTTCTTTCTGTATTATGTTCTAATTGAGTCTTTCTGCTTTGTCCTCTCTCTCTCTCTCTCTATTCCTCCTCTGTCTATATCTCTTTCTCTCTCTTCTCTCTCAACAATGTCACAGATAGTACGTATAAACTATGTTTAATAGAAAATTGAATATGTTATAAGTTCAGCAAAACTTAAACTAGAGTAATTCCTCTTATTTAAAATACCCCCGAGGCAGGGCAATAAAACTCGACCAATATCGATTTATTAATTAACAGGCAATGTATCACGCATCGCTGCGTTTTATAGACCGGCACTAAAAGATTATCAACACAGGATTACAAATAAGGAGCGTAACTTTAACGATACAAACATTTGAATTATGTCCCTTGATTTTTGATTAGGTACCGAAAGTTGGACATGTCTCTCTCTTTCTTTCTCCAATAAAAATACATATACAGGATTACAACCCTGGAATACCACTCTAACACTACATAGGACCTGTCAATCAATGGTAATAGGATATTCAACAAGGAAAATGTTACATGTCCAATAACCGAGACTATTAAATAAAGCGCTATTTCCATAACGATATAAATATGTTACCGGACTCGGACAGAAATAAAATAGAAAAATATGTCGAGGGCAAAGTACTTCCCACAGTAATTCTTAAATTAGGAAAGCCAGGGTGACATTAAAACGTCCATCTGGAGTCGGGATATAGGCTAAAAACCAATGAATACATCCGTATATTTGTTTTATTGAATTATATACATTGCTGTTTTAAATCAATCATTTTCAAAACAGACTTATGACACACTATTGTCGACTATATATTCTATATATAGAGAGAAATGTCAACAACCAGACTTAAATATCGATCACGCCTATTTCGATGTAAGACAGAAGTACGATTTAGCGATTTAGGCACATGTTTAGTTTAAATTTATCTATTTCACATCGCAACATAAGTGGAACCAATACTAAGTGTATGGGAATAAAGCACCTTACTAAATGAATTTATACATGACTGCAACCAAATCCTCCAGGGTTCGAGGTCATAAAACTTTGTTCTATTCTCAACTCAAGAGTTCATGCTTTACTCAAAAACGAATGGATTCATTACAACAAAATAAATGTGAGTATGAATTTAAAGTTAATATGGAATAAGTTGTATGTTCTATGCTCTACTAAAATATAAACCACGCGCACACATATTATAGAAGGACATGATCTTACGTCAAGCGCGCCTGTTATAATATTATGAACAACCGTGTAATATATCGAGTCAGAAAACCCCCCAGCTTAGACGCATGTATATGATGTTTGTGTTTCGTATTTAGTGAAGGTTGTTGTTTGAGCGAATGTGAATCGATATATGTGAAAAAAACATTTCTAATTATTTTTTATTCATGATCAACTTTAATGTTACAAACTTAGTATTTGTTTGATAATTGATAAATATAACTATTAAAAACAAAAAGGTTAAATTTCGAATGCCACAAATCGTAAAATGTCTACCTGTGCTGCAATTTTGGAATCAGTGAATTTAATAGTCTGGTACCCTGATACAAATGATTTCATGTGCTTAAATGTAAGGATACAGGGTACCAGACTAATGCGTATATAAGTAAGGTCTTGTAATTTTCACCTGTTAATGGTTGTACTATTTCTGACATCATAACATCAAAGGTATTCAATTAATATATTAACGATAATCGTTTAAAACACATATTTCATGCGTTGAAACAGTAATTGAAAACGCATTCATTTAAAATTATTTTTTCATTCAAGTTGCATTATTCGATATGTAATCCTTTTACACAAAGGGCTGGACTTAATTTTACCTGGTTCTAGATTATGGACTGTTTTTGGGTATTGGACGCCACACAATAATTCAGACTTCGCTATAGTGACTGACCAGGAGACATAAACCCTTAGACTGTTTTTGATCAACCTTTGTGGGTTAAATTTAAAGTTTTCGTGTAGATCTGTGCATACATCTGGCTAGTTCAGTCGTTAGCGCGCGGCTGCCTAACAATTCAAATATCACGAGTTTGAATTCCCCGCCCAGCCACAGTCTCATTTCTGATTGATATACAACACTGCGTCTCATTGGCATCCGTCTGATTCAAGTGGGGGGGGGGGGGATTATCAGGTACTTGCTAAGATGGGTTTGCTCGTGGACTGGCGAACTCTTCATTATACCAGGAACTAGTGGCAAGGTGAACTGATCTTCTGTTAGTTCTCGATGGCATAAAAATAATACTTAAATATTCAAACAAACAAGATCAGTGCAAATACACATGCTCAAATGACTGTTCTGTATGTCTTTCCAGCCATAATAGCGTAAAAAAGATTTTATGTTCTTCGATGTGGAACTATGAAAACATTTGTGTAATACATAATGATCGTTGCGTATTTAGTAATAAGCATTCTTATTGTTCCCTATATTGTTTTTTTGCCACAAGCAATGTCAAGGAAATATATTCGATAGCATTTGACATCATAAGTAATATCATTTCAACCTGATCCTTTTACCACTATGTGACTATTTTAAGATTTACGTCGAGGAAATGTCAAATAAGATATAATTTATTTGCATATTTCAATTAAAATAATATATGCCTTTTAACCACGCGCTATAATAGCTTACTAAAAATCCGCACAGAGATACAATCGGAGTTAGTGCCATTTGGGGAAACACATAACATAAGAACAATTATTTCGGCAATATATTTTGGAGGTGGGGGACCACTACTCATAACACATTACCAATATCATCAGACCTACTCACCTACTCTTGACTTTACTGTGCTAGTTTGATGACCCCGGCTTTTGATTGTTTTAATGCAGCCATTTTGTATGCACTGGTTAACCCACTACAATTAACACTATTTAACCAGTGGTCATTACAAAGGTTTTAAGCCGACTATATCAACATGACTCTAAGTAAAGTGAAATGTCATGTAAATCAGCGGTCAAATTAATCTTCTCACAATGGATCATGGTGATTTTAACAACTGAATCGTGTTTAGTTAGTTTACATTGATTTACCAGGATTGGTTTATATACAACTTCCTGTCCCTTGATCTTGATTTATCCAAACAGGTCATTTTGATCTGTAAATGAATATTAGATGCATTGCCTACTCAACACTAGCAATAAACTACAATTACATGTGATTTTACTTGATATACTAATGCCATTTGCGATATTTGCTGAACACATCAAATGCAGCCTAAAAGGTCAGCAAGGTCAACGGTAGTATCCGCTTATTTATTTACGAATGTTCTATTTTTTTGTCCCTTTTCGCACCTGACTTGCATTTTCAAAAATTAATTAAGGTCCAGGGTTGGTACTCATTGAACTCAAAAATGAATTTTGAAAAAAACAACAACACACTTAAAAATCATTTTTGAAACGAAAATGTGCAAACATGCAGGGACACCTAATATATAGTCAAATAAACTATCACACTTATTCTATTGGCCATGGTGAACCAGAAATTCAAGGTTGAAAATTTGATTTTCAAACTGGTTTAATGGCTGTACGAATGCTGGAGCTTCTCTTAACAGTTGATAAAGAAATCGTTGAGCTATTTGTTGCAGAGATAGTTAACTCAAATATAATAGCGGCAGCGACATCAAGTGGAAACCACAGAAGAGGGCTGTCATGTGATGGGGTGGTTTGTATTTGTTGCGTAGATATTTGTTTTGGGTGGAGTAGGGGATACATATTTTGAGACATAATTCTGAAAGAGAGATGTGTTGTGTAGAGATATCGTGGAGAGAAACCGGTTATGTCTGAGAGAGATATGTTGTGGGGAACTACTTTGTGGGGGAGATGTGTTGTGGTAGAGAACTGTTTAGCAGAAATATATCTTGGATGGATATGTCTTTCATGAAGGGATATGTATTAGAAATATTGTCTTGGAGGGATTACTTGTGGAAAGATTTGCCGTCGAGAGAATTGTTGGAAATGTGTTTATTTAGAGGTAAGTCTAGGTGAGAAATATGTTTTGTGAGAAATTTGTAGTGGTAAATATATTAATTGTAGAAACCTTTCTTGGAGGGGGATATATCTGGGAGATAATTTCGCAGAGATATATGTCTAAGAGAGATTGGGCCATGGAGAGATTTTAGTCTAGGTGAGAAATATGTTTTGTGAGAAATTTGTAGTGGTAAATATATTAATTGTAGAAACCTTTCTTGGAGGGGAATATATCTGGGAGATAATTTCGCAAAGATATATGTCTAAGAGAGATGTGGCCATGGAGAGATTTGCCTTGGAAATTCTGTCGTAGAACTATGGGCCATGAAGAGATTTTTATCGAGGAGAGATTCGTAGTGGAAATATTTGTCATGGAGAGATTTCGTCATGAAATGTGTTATGGATAGATTGATCATGGAGGGATTGGTATTGACTTTTTTTTATTTATTTATACACTTATTTATACATTTATCTATTCTTGATTTTGTATTTTCTGTATAATTTAAGAACTATCACATTTTTGGGCAAAAAAATAATGAACTAACAGCTATCAAAACTAATGCTGAAACCATTACATGACTAAAATATCATTTTCTGTAAACAGAACTACGAGTAATAGAACGCAAAGAGTGGTGATATTGAGTGTACCATATGTACACATTCTCGCTTATATTGAATGTACTATATGTACATGTACATTTACTCGCTAAAGTTGAGTGCCCTGCATTGATCAATTCTCCTTTATATTGACAGGCACTTTATCTTGAAGACTGTCTACTGGCAAAATATTATATAACAGCAGTTTTAAACCAGACGCGCATGCAATATTTCATATAGACTGCATAAAGAATGCATCTAATGTTATTTTATTCTTAATGTGTCTCCGATAAAAATAGTACAAAGTTTGCTTGTATACAGAGAACGTGTACTTTATAAAAGTACATATGACATACAACATATATTAGAACACATTTGTACCAATCCTCCTAATATTCTCGTTTTCGTATTATATTGATGACATGCCATATCCGTACAGAATAAAAGATGAGTATGGAATGTGATTTCAGAATGCAGACGTAATGAGTTGTCACACGGACACGAAAAGTTTAATATCTTTCTATTTTTGCTCTTGGTGTATGCAACATTTCGAATCTGACAAGATTTAAATTTGAATTTAATTAGATTACACAGGGCATAAATGTGTCGACAGACATAAGAAAGTTAATTTTTCAACAAAGGTATCAAACAGCCTGGAAAAATTAATGCAAACCAAGAATAGAATTAGTTTGAAAAACTAGCCTAGACAATACTGTTCGTGTCTTTTAGAATAACCCTGTTTTATTGAATAGTACAGATACCTTATGTCAGTTTTTAGCCTACCTTAGTCACAGCCAGTTGTGAAGGTATATGCTCTAATATTACATGAAAAATCGTTGAATACAGACCTCCTGCCGAAAGGGGCTTACTTTAATGCAACATTATAAGACTTAGTATAGTGCAACTGTCTTCTAAATGAATAACAAGAGACTGAGGTCGCTCTACTGGCTCACAATGGCCATAGCACTTTTCAAAATTTCACAATATTTACTCTCTTTAGAGGTCGTCTTAACAACTTATGGATAAATATCCCAACCACACCCATACTGAACAAAAAGTTAATTGCTATGAAAAGGAAATGCTTTAAATTCCCATACCTTTCATCTGTAAAAACATATAGTTCCCGTACAGAACTCTTATACAACCAAGCCCCTTCATTTGTCAGAACTTCAATCACCCATTCTTAGAGATTTGTTATGAGCAGAACTGCTTTAGATTTTAAATAGAAGTTTTTTTTGTACACATGGATGTGAAAATGAAACAATTCTTTTTTCCCTATACTATTGCTATGTAAAAGTAAAAGTCATCTTGCTGGGTCCCTATATATCCCAGCCCATTGATATGCAGTCTTCAATCCCTAACTGATGTAAGGATACTTTATCTCAAATATGAACTAGTTTGAAAGAAAGGTTACTGAAAGGAAGATTTATGAAAATTCCCAATTTTAACCTTATTGCCCCCAATATTTAGTTCATTATGGAAATTCAATCCTCTTTATTGAAGGGAATCAAATTATTATTACTAGACAATGCTTTAAATCTCAAAATGAACATCATATTTATTATTACACAAATGGACAAAAAATGAGAATTTTCCATTTTTCGGAAACCGTCAGCCAATCAAAGTCCAGATCACTTAATTAATATCTGCCAATTCAATCCATTGTCGAACTTGACCTGAGTCTTGTTGATATAAGGCCAAATATAAATTTTCGTCAGGTCCATAAATAAAGACTTAAGAAGTCTGAAACTGTCAGCCAATCTCAGCCCAGAATGCCTAATTGATATGCAGGGATTTTGACGGAAATCGAACTTGAGCTGTAGTTTATCACCATACATCTTTCTACCAAATATGAATCAAATCCATCCAATCCTTCAAGAGATATCGAGCGGAAACCAATTTCTTGCCATTTGTGAATAATCTAAGTCCAAAAAGGGGCCCAACTCCATCCAAAATCATCTGACCGGAACGAAATACTTAACTGACCTGTATTACCTCAATGTGAAGTCACACACCAAATTTGGTTTAAATCTGTTCATTAAAACTAAAGATATAGATCGGAAACGTACGGACAGCGGTGATACTATATGCCCCCCCCCCCCCCCCCCCCTACCACCACCCCCTCCTCCATCTTCTGTATAGTCTCCTATGCAATAGAAACACTCATGTGAAGTTTGGGTTTAATTGGACTAGTGGTTTCAGAGAAAGTGCTGCTAACGGACGACAGACGAAAGATGACGGGCAACGCGCCATCGCATTAGCCAGTAGAACTAAAACCCAACTAATACCAATTTTTCAACTAACACAGAAGACGTACTATGGAGTTAGGTCTGTGGTTATGGAAGTAGTAATAATTCAACAATCCTCATATTTCCTCCAATAAAAGAAGCAGTCTTACAGAGAAAGTTATTATAAGTTATATATTACTTATTCTCTACCCCAAATCTTGTAAAAGTTATTACGACCACGTGGTATGCACGTTGTACTATCATGTCGAGACACCCTCATTACTGTTAGCAGCATATCAAATTTAAGTTCGTGGAAAAAATATATTTGTTCACGTTATCCGAAATTTCGAAATAATTAACGCCCTGGAGGATACAGCAAATAATCTGAATTCAACATTTGTCACATACGGCATACGTCTTAACAACGCACGATCAAGTTCATTTACGTCTCATCAATGATGTGTCGAAAACCGGAAAATAATAGCGAGAAATGTATCTGAGGCGGATAATTCAGGCACAAGAGAATGCAGTTATGTTTCTAATGTCTTCATTTTATTCAGGACATTATTACAGAAACTTCCTAATTGTATAATCCAAATAAAATTATTCACGTGGTATTTTAAGAAGGTAGTTAATTGGTTCTAAGAAGTATGTCAGGCTTGTTTTTTTCAGTTTTTGGTTTTACATTCTTGGAACTGAGCTTTATATAATTGCATAGTCACGAGTTGCTTCGTCAAATTTTTATTTTACATAATGCATGTTTAAAAGTTCTATAACATTATTATGTGCATGTTCAAAATTAAACGAGACATTTACTAAAGAAAAATTATTTCAGCAGAAATGATTTGTTAGCAAAACCCCCTTCAGTCATGTATCTACTTGTAGCCGAGGACTGTTGAATCAATCATTTATCAAATGAGGACATATTGTATTGTTACTTTTGACCACAATACACTTGTGCATCTATTGGACAAGTGTGTACTTCAAATATAACAGTCAGCTAACGTTTTGTACTAAAGTGTCATTAAATTATTGGATGTTACAATTATGTTAGAACATTGTTTATTATGGTGTTTACAATATAAGCATTAAACAGAGGTTACGTCAGGGTTTTCTGTTTTCAAATTGTCAAGACCAAACCCGCCATTGTATATTTGTATCCGTCTATTTATACTGCTACACACCTTAGCGAGATTTACGAGCAACATTGTTTCTTGGGTCTGAAGTTGTTCGGTCTCCTGATTAACATACCCAACTGTTAATTTCTATGTCTTTGAGCTAGCTACTACACTACCGATGTAGTTTAAAGTTGTTTTAATTAAATTCACAACGGCTTTAAAACAAAAAAATATCGGTGGAACCGATGGATGCTCCCCGAGAAGCGCGGACATCAATTTGGTCATAAACTCAATCAAAGGGTCATAACTCCATGAAAAATCATCGAACCGGAGCACATAGACAATATGCGCATCTGCACTTGGTAATGATGCATCCTAGCATGTTTCACAAAATTCAAACATTGGGTTGTAGAGAAATAGCGCGGACAATAATTTGGTCACAGACAGAATGAAAGGGCCATAACTCCGTGAAAAATCACCAAACCGGAACACAAGGACAATAAGCGCATGTGCACATGATAATGATGCATCCTAGCAAGTTTCACAAAATTCCAACATGGAGTTGTAGAGAAATAGCGCGGACAATAATTTGGTCACATACTTAATCAAAGGGCCATAACTCCGTGAAACAACATCGAACCGGAACACATGGACAATATGCGCATCTGCACTTGGTAATGATGCATCCTAGCATGTTTCACAAAATTCAAACATTGGGTTGTAGAGAAATAGTGCAGACAATTTTTTGGTCACAGACTCAATGAAAGGGCCATTACTCCGTGAAAAAATCACCGAACCGGAACACATAGACAATATGCGCATCTGCACTTGGTAATGATGCATCCTAGCAAGTTTCACAAAATTCCTACATGGGGTTGTAGAGAAATAGCGCGGACAAGAATTTGGTCACAAACAGAATCAAAGGGCCATAACTCCGTGAAAAATCATCCAACCGGAACACATAGACAGTATGCACAACTGTACTTGGTAATGCTGCATCCTAGCAAGTTTCATAAAATTCCAACCAAAGGCTGTAGAGAAATAGCCCGGACAATAACTTGGGGACGTACGGACGCATGCACGGACGAAGCTTCGACTATATTATTCCCCCCTTTGAGGAAACATAATAAGATCTTACATATATTGGAAATCGGTTTGCAGGATTTCGTCAAGGATACAACTAAATTGAGATTATTCAGCTTACAGCATAAGTATTTTGCTCAAGTATAGGTACAATAAATAGTTAAACAAAATTTATTATACGACATAGAAAGGGTTGTCTTTACACACTCAGTTTTATGACGTGACTGCAAAAGAAAGAGTGAGATTGATTGTCATTGCAATACAGTTTTAAGATTCCCAATGGCGGAATTGTTCCAGACCATTACAAAACAGAAACCACTGAAGAAACCTCTTTTATATTGTCATATTATTACTTAAATTTATACTACCATCCTTAATACCACAATAGTATACAATGTTCTAACATAAGTCTAACATTCAAATAATTTATTAAGATTTTAGTACAAATAGCAAGGTGAATCTTATATTTGAAGTAGGCACTTGTCTATTAGATGCACAAGTGTATTTTGGTCAGGAGTCGCAATTAAATATGCCCGCATTTGACAAATGACTGACTCAACAGTCCTCAGCTACAAGTAGATAAATTTCTGAAAGGGAGTTAACTGACACATAATTCCTGCTCAAATAATTTGTCTTCAAAACTCGTCTCACTTGATATTGAAAAAAAACATACAGGTATGTCAAGACACGTGACACATTTCTCATTGTTGAAGACAGGTAAAATAAGTGTTTGTGTTTCAATTATCTGTACTTTATTTCTGGCACGATCACCCAGGTTATTACAAGCCATATAGGAAAATAATGTTTTCCTTTCTATTCCCTTAATTACATTTTGAACCTTAATCACCAAATAATTATCATTTAGTGTTTAACCTCATTTGACAACCAGTTAAAGGTTTCAGATTTCATCGTAGCTCTGCCCAGAGTCAGTTAAATGACTTAAAACTGTCAGTCAAATGACGTTTAATACTAATTTACCAATTAAGAAACCCAATGGGAGCGACCGCAGGGAGCGACCTTTGGGTTTCTTACTTGTTAAAATTTTACTTAATAAACACTAACTATTACACAGTGCTTAACAAAACATTTGGAACATACCTGATTATGTCCGTTAATTAGAACAACATGTGACTATGCAAACAAGACTGCTGAAGTGTTAAACTAAATAAAGTGTTTTCTTAGTTCAGAATTGCTTTTCATATGCAAAAAAAGAAAAAGATTGAACACACTGTGTATTATAAGGTTATTTTACAGTGTTTTGTACAATATGCGAATATATTGTACGAGTATGTATTGTTATGATAATCATATTGAACAAAGCGCGGAGTCCAAAATGATTTTCTTCACAATATGTACCAATACAATATATTCCAATATTGTACAAAACACTGACAAATGATCTTTTTATTCTATATATCAATCTAAAAGAATTGAACAAAAGAGTGAAGAAAAATCAAGATCCTTTTGAAAAATAAACCGTCAGTCATGAGAGCGGCAGACGAAAGGAGTTATTCGGAATTTCTCAACGTCTCGATCGGCATGCGGTACATTTTGTGTGTTATTTGTTTTTATCGTTGTAATTTCTACTAAATTGATTTCCCTTTTTTTGATCGGCATCTTGAATTTTTAACTGTATAATATAAAAGTAATTGGATCCAATAAACATCTTCATAATGTACGGTCACGTGGTAACATCTGGGGTAGGTGACTGGCTATACACTTACAGATAAAGAATAAAGAACATTTCAGACAATTCAATCGCGCAAAGTAATGGTCTAATGTTGATCTATTTAAACACGAATCACTATAATATATATATATCTCAAACAATAAAATAATCAGATAAAGTGAAGCGCACAGTCTAAAGCCCATAGCTCAGACAGCGATTCTCCTCATTAGTAAGTCTGTTAACTTGTGCAATATCAAATAATTATATACTGCCGAGTACGTTAGGTTAAGATCCAATAAATACTGAAATTGCTCGTGATTAATTGTGTGTATAATAAAAAAAGATTAACGACGGACGATGAGAAAAGATTATTTTGACTTGAGATAAAATTCGATGCCACATAGTAAAAAAACTATTTAAATCTTTGACAATTGTGAGATGTTGTCCTTCCACGTATAATGAGGTCATTTGGAACACTTCGATTTTATTCCACAACTATACATAATTATACCAATTTACTTCCTCTATATATTTTGTCCATTCAATGTCAAACTACTGTGTAGACGCTTATCTAATTAGAAAGGAAATAAAAGTTCATGAAATTTGTGTCCTTCCATGCCATCGTAAATACTTACCACGTATCTTGTTGGCAGTCAGATTCAATTAAGACTAATTCAAATAAGATGGCTAACAAATTCATTTTTTTTAAATGGCAAAAGTCAGTAAACGGTGGTACTGATTATTTATTAATATGAGTAATATTAATTAGGTATTACTTTATATTCAAACATTTATTTATCCAATTCACCTCCAATAATCATCCTGCTTTGTTATTGGTTGTTCCTTACGACTCGCTCTCTATATATCCAACCGACTTCACATATATCCGAAGGGGGTAAGTAATAAACCAAATAACTAATATTGGTACAGTTAGTGTTTAAATAAAAACCAAAAGAAATACGCAATTGAGTTAATTTGAAATCGAGCTATATTAACAAAGCTGGCATTGAATGAAATAAAACTACTTATAAACAACTAGTAGCATAAAAGAAATTTAGTTCAAGCTGGATTACAAATTTGTACATAATCGTGTAGCTATTGCATTAGTGTGTACTATCTAATGTTGAACATAAAAACCCCAACAAAAACATGTTTACATTTTGGTTTGAACCACTAATTTTTTTTTCTTTCATGATCGTGTATGCATATGTATATGATATTAAATCGAAATAAGGAACTCATTAACAACAAAAACGCCAATACAATATGAAATGTCACGTTTTGGGGAAGTTTCTCTCCGACTGTAGACAACAAAATTATACTGTCAATCAAAGCACACATGCTTATTGTTAAAGTCACGCTGAAATGTCTCTAGTAATCGAAATTGCACACAATGACAGGCCGATGGTTTAATGAAGTGGTAAAGAAAAGCAAAGGGTATTATCAATATACTTTATCTCAACAAAAAAACATTAAATACAGTTCCGACAGATACTCAAATGTCTTAAGGTTAAAGTAAATTAAGACCAGGTGAGTGTCCGCATTCCAATAAGAGGAATATTATAGAAATTTAAAAAGGAGAATACAAACATTAAAAAACACACAAGGAAATATATATGTGCAATAGAAGACGTAGTATCATCAAAGCGCAAAGCCATAAAAAGCACTAACTTAACCAATACATGAAGTAATCCTAATGCGTTCAGAGACCATGAATGAAATGACTGGTAAATAAGTTAACCCTTTACTCCATAGATACGCGTTTTCTCACACTTATCACAGAAAGCCTTTGAAAACAGTGCATGAAGAGTTCAGCTTGTTCATAACGAGCAATCTGAACACTTTCTGCAGTGTTTTCCACTCTGGCAGTAAATATAAACACAATTCTCCCAATAATTCAAAAGCCTTCTATATTAGAGGTGTCCAAAGGCGTCTATATTAGAGGTGTCCAAAGGCATCTATAATAGAGGTGTTCAAAGGCTTCTACATGAAGTAAAGGGTTAAGTGACATTGCAGGTTAATAAACTCGCTGGCGCGAAATGCGCTGAATATATTCGTACGTCACGACAGCCGAAGAGACTGTTTTTAAACCGCTGGATCATTCCATATAACGGTTTTATTTTATTTCTCTCTCATGGATATGATTAAACAATGCTTCAGACCTCAAGATATTTAAAATAAGATCAAAAACAGATGAGAATGAGACAATTTCCTGTTTTCCCTTAGTATTGTTATATTGAACATTTTTGACAGATTCAAATAAGAATGCTTCATTTTTAAAAATAGTTTATGCGGTTTCAGAGTGAAAGTCGTTTGCAGACAGACTGCAGACACCAGGTGAAAGCATTAAAGTTCCAATGGTTATAATTAATTTGCAAAACCAATATATTGTATTCTTCGAGTAATCAAAAAATATACCACTTGTTTTAAGAGTGGAGATACAATTTTCACGATCATCAAATTCTCATGCTGAATATAACAGCATGCTAATTTAAAATATGGTTAATTAACGTTAAGTGACGTAAAATAATGTTCAGTTGGAATACAAAGATCTCAACAGCTTACCAAAATTACAAATCAGTAGACATATAAACTAGGATATTCGAACTGCCAGTTGAAACAGGAACTCCGACTCGGAAGCACCCCTCCCACGGGACGTGCTACAAGTGCACGTATGTAAATTGGAATGAATTAATATGTTTAAACCTAGTGCTATCACTGAGGTTTTAAATAATGTTTTCAAAACAGCTAGAATTTGTTCTTTCCCAAAATATATATATATATATTTCATTCTATGGCATCCACACTCTTACGTGTACGAGCCAGAATGATAGAAAAATGAAATATTATTGCAAATTCCGATAGCAGATATTACTAATTAAAGCAATATTCCGGTTAGGTTATGCTATTTTTCTACTGAATTGTCTGGAACAATTAAAATGACTCAGACAAATGGGATTTGACAAACAAGCGGAATATTCAAATAAGTTTGCAGACGAAACTTACAAAAATATCATGTTTAATGCCTTTGCTAATGAATTTTTATTAGGACAATTTACATTTAGCCAATTAAATTTGACATGTTGTTAGGTTTCTATAAAAGCCTCTGCTGCGGGGTAAAGAGGGTAGTTCCGAAACATGTGTTTTCACTAGATGTTTCAACAATACACATTGAAAAAGTCATCGGTATGGGTACATGGCACACGTGTTCACGATGTAAGTGCAAATGGGATTTGACAAACAAGCGGAATATTCAAATAAGTTTGCAGACGAAACTTCCAAAAATATCATGTTTAAAGCCTTTGCTCATGAATTTTTATAAGGACAATTTACATTAAGCCAATTAAATTTGACATGTTGTTAGGTTTCTATAAAAGTCTTTGCTGCGGGGTAAAGAGGGTAGTTCCGAAACGTGTTTTCACTAGACGTTTCAACAATACACATTGAAAAAGTCATCGGTATGGGTACATGGCACACGTGTACATGATGTAAGTGCACCATACCTTCTTACGGAATACAACGCTCCATTTTTAGTTAGGATGTCAAGTTCGCTTTTTAGAATGATAAAAACAGCCCATGTCTTTGTGATGTACCTTCTGACATGCTTCTCTTGGCCTGCAGATTCGCTTCGCAGAATAGTTAAACATCCTTACTTTGTAGTGTCTGTGATTTTCCTTTTGAACATATCTTGGCCTGCAGACTCTTTTCTCAGAATGATAAAACATCTTTAATATGCAGTCACTGTGATATACCTTTTTACATGATACAACACCTCAAAATATTGATATTCAGAATGATAAAACAGCTCTCAGACTAGTCCTTGCGAAGCTTCATTCGTACACGAAAAAAACAGATCTTGGCCTGCAGGCTCTTTTCTCAGAATGATAAAACATCCCTTGTATGTAGTTTATGTGATGTAACTTCTTACACGATACAACACCCAAAGATAGGGGTATTCGGAATGACAAAACACTCGAGTCATGGTAATACTACTTTGTAAGCTATACGACATCCCAGCTCTTGGCCAGGTTCTTAGAATGCTCTTGTTCCTCGCCTTTGCATAATGAAATCAAACATGATTTCCAAACACCCTACTTGAATTCTTTGTAAGCGCTTGTAACCAACTCAATACCAAAGACGGTATACGTTTAACAAATAAACAGGTTCTACAAACAATGCATCACATTATACGAAATTGTTTATATCTTAATTTAATAATATGTTTTTCTCTCGTTTTAACCTAGTTTATGGTAAAAATCAAGATTGGCAGGTATAATCAAAATGCGATTATGGCTATTCTAGAAAAAAGCTGCATACTGTCACTAGATATAAATAATCATCACGTCACTACAACGTTTTGAAAATCTCCTGTGATTGAGAATAAATTATACTGATTGTCAGTTAAAGGAAGATTTACTATGTAAAACTTCACAGCTGTGAAGATTCTAAATGACACTCGGTGACAGACAGAAAAATGGATAATTCAATTGCCAAAATAATTTTGTTAAGAATAAGCATAAGTATAAAAAAGAGTGTCAAGGCACGTGGCTTAAATACAGGGAACATCAACTAAGGCGTTTAAATGTTATTCTATACATTTATGACATCCATGCAGTCTGTAATTTTGATTTGGCGAATTAGAGAGAACGCACTTTGCCATTTGATTTGATAAAATAGAAGCAATTCTGCAATACATGCAATACCAAATTAATCTAAAAATACAACATCAATATCTTCGGTGTCAATCCAAATGATGCCCGCCTTGATAATTAACTATATGTCAAATACTCTTTTGTATGCTTTAATTATGTTCTTATATATATCGTTAAAGATGTTTTTTCCTTTTATTTGTCATGATGGTCGACAAGAGACTGATTGCGAAAATTGAAATTCATAAACGAATTAGTCTTTGCATATTCGTTTTTATTATAAATGAATACATAAGAAAGAAGACGTTTTAGAGAATTTGATCCAATATATATCCACTGAAATAGAATAAAAATAATGAGGTCCATTTCTAGTTATGGAAAGTGATAACCCCGACCATCCCTACTTAAAACAATCTACATGTATTCGCAAACTACTTTTGACCAACTTTTATAAAATATGTTAAAGCGATTTCAGCGAATCCTTATACTCGTATCCTACAAAAAAACACATAATTCTGAAAGCAGAGATACAGACTAGGTTTGTACAAAGACAGTCGTAAAATAATAGTAAAAGCACAAAGACAAACACACATAGAAAAGTGTACTGAGGACAAAATACAAAGGAGTGAGAGCATCAGTTATCGTGTTTGAGTTGCCAGCAAAACAGCAACTGGAGATCTTTAAACTGGTTTACGGAAATTGTTTTAAAAAAAAACTGTTTAAAAGGTCTTAGCTCTCTCCTGTAAGGACCTTTACATAGCAACGATATAAAAACATGCTGAATGGTCCGTTGGTTGAATGGAAGTTTAATTACGCCACAGTTTGGTAAAACTCATTAGAATGCTATGAACTGTGGGACAGACCTGGAATTCCATTATTCACGGAATAACAGACACGATTCGGGAAGTGTCAGGTACTGGGTAAGACTAGAAATATTTCAACCATGGCTTTCACTGGGTTTACATCACTTCAGTTCATCAGAAAAAAAGGATTTAACTAAATGAGTTTATGTTAAAATATCTTAAATATTGCGCGTCGAATAATCTTGATTGTTATATCAATTTAAGGTTTGTATTTGATCGATGGAATAAGTAGGATAGCAGAACAATGAGTTGAGTGTTAGACGTTCACGATCGATGCAATGACCTCTTAAAACGCAACATTCACTCAAAAGATATGAATACGCAACACAAGAAGTGATATGAAAACGCAACATAGTAAAATATGCGAAATGCAACATGTGGTTAAAACTAGTTATCAAATCATTCAGTAACATCTAAAATAAACAACCAATAACATCAACAGCCAGTAGTTACTGTAGGCTATGTTTATACACGAACTCGTGCTAAATATATTGCGTTTTCATATTTCTTCTTGTGTTGCGTTTTTATATCTCTTCTTGTGTTGTGTTTTTATATCTCCTCTGGTGTTGCGTTTTCATATATCGTCCTGTGTTGCGTTTTCATATCTTTTCTCGTGTTGCGTTTTCATATCTCTTGTGTGTATTAATGACTGCACTGTCTGGTCTTGCCATATAAGAATGAGGGGAGATCGAGGATAGGTTTAAGCTCCCCAGTGGTGTGTTTTGCAACTGACTGTTCCAAAGCGATAACCCCTGTTGTTACTTAGTGTTTATGTATGTCTTATAGTCTTATATATTTTATAATTATTTTTTGTATTAAATATGTTCATGCTGCTTTAGGCCATAAATTAATTGCTAGATTATCATCCCCGCCCCCGACCCTTTTTTATTTTCATAAAAAAACAAAAAAAAATTAAAAATAAAAAAAATAAATCCCCCCGCACTCCCCGTTTTTAAGAAAAATTTGGATGATAATCTAGCATTTAATTTATAATGGCCTTAGTGGCTAATATTTGAACGCTATTTCTGCTGGTTATATAAGTCCTTATTTTCAAATGAAAAGAGCGCCCATAACAACATTAAGTTATTGATGCTAATCAAAAAGTTGGCTAATTTGTATAACAATGAGAGAGTAATTCATTCCTTTTTGTTTTTGAATTGCATCTAACAAAAATGTTTATACTAGCCTTCAAAATTGAAATGTATCTACTGTATGAAGTGGTTATGGGAAAGCTGATTAAAACAAAATTGCACGTCTTTTATACAAAACGAGAGTGTAATACATTCATCAAACAGACACATGTTAATGTTTAGTTTGTTTTCTTTAAGGAATCAATCAAACAAAAACATTCTAGAAAACATTTATGTTGCTTGTTTTCCCTATTTGTTGTTTCTATTTGATTAATTTCCAAATATAATCAAAACGACTCTGAAGATAGATGCGAATCCTGGCACTTTCAGGAGATATTATCAGCTTTCATTTCGTTTATTGTTAGTTTGCTTTTGATAATGAAGTATAAATACTGCTGTGTGACATCATTAATCATTTGATTAAAATGCTACTAGCTCCTTGTTAACTTAATGCCGTAGTTGGGCATGAAATTCATTGCAATACTAATGAAAGTGCAAGTGCTATAGGAAACGGTTTTGCAGAAGTTTATTTAACTGATGTGTTTAATAAAATGCCGTACACAAAGATGTTTCAAAATGACCTAAATGTTCGATTCAGTTGAAGAAGTTTTATTGTTCATTGACTAACAAGGTTTATAAGACAATCGGTGGAGATAAAAAGAAATAACAGTTGTTTTCAGTAGAAACCTATGTACATGTACTTAACTTACCAGATTGCTTTTAAAACTGAGAAGGTCTATATCCAATAGGAGATATACCACACATGGAATATAGCCGTCGCAACATTATTAACAAAACATATGAAAAATAATCGTAGTAAGTACAATGTTCTTCCCTAATTTAAGAATACCCATAACTTTTTTTTGTCTTTTTGGAATCGGGTTTTACGCCAGTTAAGCAGTTTGAAACACTGAAAAAAAGGATGTTTACCTGTAAACTGTTGTAAAGATGTATTTTATATGTTGTTTTAATTGCCCCAAATAATTGCAACATATTTTCCCTTATCTTAAGGGATTCGGCCATATTCCCCCAAAACAAAAATAAATACACACACACAAAACGAAAAAAAAGGAAAAGAAAACACAAAGTTGACATGCAATCATAAGAAGTTACAGCAGACTTCTCCGCTTTGAAAAACTTTATTTATGTATAATAATTGCTTTTTGTACATAAATGTACATTCGACTTTACAAATAAAACCCCGACATAACTTATTAACATTTTCTTTTAATTTCACCTGTGTTTACATGAAATTCTTCCAATATTGTCGAAAAGAGATAAGACGAAAAAACATTTGTATTTACAAAGATATACTAACTCACTAAACACACAAAACCTTTTGTCAACGACTGAATCTCACGGCATCAGATGCCCAGCTTTATTCACCGAAACGATATTATGACAGTACTTAAAAATAAACATGACATGTATTTCCTATTTTTTTTTTTTCATCCATCTTTAAGTTTCTGTGAATGTTTTTTTTTTTATCTATTGAAGGCTATACTTTTTATCTTGATTCTAACGTTAGTTGTACATATATACTATGTTTATTGCGTGGGGGACTAATGTTGCTAGAACCAACACGTTTATTTATTAGTACTCATTTAAAGGAAACACTTGTTTTAATAGCAGCGCGCGTACTGTTAGATACAACATCGCAGCGGTGGTCTTAGGGTAAAACGCTCATCTCACATGCGGAAGGTGGTGGGATCGATCCCTGGAAGAAAAATAAATACTTTAAAAATGGTACTAGAAGCTTCCTTGCTTGGCGCTCAGCATTTAGAAGACATTTCTAGGTCTGGTCGGCCCGATGTCAGTATAATGTGACTGGGAGGGATATCACACCATGGTTCTGTGGCAGGATACACTAGTATGGCAGCGCTTAGCATACTGTCTTAAGTAGACACCATCGTGTTATAACCGGTGTTTTTTATAACTGACGATAAACACCATACAACAACAACAACAACAACAACAACAACAAGCATTCTACATTCTATGAAGGTCATTTAATAACATATTTGTGGAAACCTATCGGTGTTATTTTCTTTAAAATAACAGAATATCATTTCTATGATCGGCAGCGTTTATTGATAGAGTACTATGATTAAAAGTCGATAAATACTGAATGTTTAAATACCTGCGGTGTTTCAATATTTTTCGATTAATGTTGTATTTGCATGAGAAATGTGTTTATATGATGACGTGTTAATCTGATGTCTTTTCAGCGTAACGTGTTGTTAAGATTCACACGGATTGCTATAACAACCAGTCAACATCACACACAATCGATAATGATATCATGCTTCTGTTTTAATATCCTCTTTATACTTTATTATTTGAAGATACGCTATAAAACATACACACCATAATTACAGCGTTTGGAAAGGTCAGCAGCTCTGTATATTAGAGTGACACTTATGGAAGTTCATGAAAACTTTCTTAGAATTACTTGTAAACAGGACGCAAATAAAACAGTTCTGACATCAAGTAGTGTGAGTCGGCAATCATTGTGAGCTTTTAAGTATTCCTCAGGTCAAAACAATGTTTGTAGGTCGATTACGAATATTACTTTTTTCAGAACATATAACCTATAGGTCATGTGTATCTGCTCAATCACTATTGGATGCTTAAGGAGTGTTTCAGAGTTTATGATGGAGACGTGAGCGTGTATCATTGTAATTAATGTTGATCGTTTTAGAATTAAGAAAAAATATCATTTCTATATATATATACTAAGGTGTCCAGCTCCATTGTTGAGTGGTCTATGGCACTGTCGTCTCACCGCTGTTGTGGTGTGGGTTCAAGCCCAGCACGGTCCTAATTCTTTGTGAGAAAGTTTGCTATCTGCGGTAGGACAATGATTGTACTCATACGGAGGTCTTGCTCTACCAATAACTAGATGTGCCATATAATTATGATAAGCTAAGTGTTGAAAATGGCGTTAAACCTCATTAAAAGGATTAAGAGCAAACAATACGAAAATGGTAAAGATATGACAATCTGAAACTGGAAGATACCAAAACTGATTATCAAAATCTTGAATGACGATGAATTTGAATCTAAACGAGTGCTACCAAAATAAAGTTTATAACGCTTATCGCAGTCTGAAAAAGTATACATTTTAAACATTTCATTGCAAACCTGTACAAGCATCTTTAAACATTTGACAGGAGCCATGTATTTAATGCAACGAATATTAAATCCCTTAAAAAATAAAAAAAATACATCTCGTACAAGTCCATAATGGCGATGATGGAATGAATGACATATTTTTACACTGGCTATTCAAAATTGATCGACCAAACTACGACTAACATGATAAAGAGAGTTAGAGCCAAATTTGGTATATTTTCACTTTAAAAGTCATGTAAATATTTAAATAACGCAAATTTAAGAGGGTGTTTATATATATAACATACCCCATCCATAAAAACTAACTCGGATTCACACTGAGGTAAAAACAGCTCACCTTTGGCGGTCACACGAGCGAAAAACCCAAAGGGATGCTCCTTACTTTTAGACATTAAGTTGACACAATTATGGTGCTTATGACAAATTTGAACATAAATTCAAAATATATATGTTTCATTAAATTACTAGGCAGCGAAACTCTGTTTGTTCTCAACAATACCAGGAGGTGCTCGATAATGTTTGAGCGTCAAATATTGTATATGGAAATTAATACAATTTTATAATTGAACTAACAACCATTATTAAACGTACACACATTGAAGCCTACAGCAGACAACATATATGATTTAGTCAAATTAATATTAACCCAGATCATCTGAGATGCGTTTAAACTAATCAACAAAACACAGGCAAGAGAATTGGTGAAGCAATTAAATCTAAACGTTCTAAAATAAATAATGAGGATTTCTCTATGAAATATAAAACATTAATAATTCTATGTTGGTCATCAATAAAACTGTCCCTTTTTATACTTTTATTCCATAGTGAAACATTGCCGTCGTTTTATCGCGTTATCAAAGGAGATGATAAATGAAATAAAACCGAAAGTTTCTAAATATTTGAAATGTGTCTTGAGATAAATTGTTTCTTTTGTTTTCCATAACAAATTCTCAAAATAATTAATTCTCTGAATATTTGATTTATTTATACAGCTTTCAAATGTGAATATCTGATTACTAGCAATACTCTTTCTTTCGCAATCAATATTAATTTGTCCTCTTAAACACATTCATTGTAACTGATGTTGTTTTTATTGTTTGATTTGAATAAGATATTTTTTTTCCATCCAAAACCCGTTTTACAATCTCACTTTTCACAAACAATTTTCTTTATCCATCTCCACAGCAATATGAAGCCGTATTTTGAAAATCAATATGACAATATTGTTTTTTGAATTTCCATTTAAAAACAGTAAATAGCAGTGCAGTTTAAACACACTAATGAAGCAGTTTGAACCGACGATCAATTGCAAAACATTGCTTACATATCAGAAAGCTGTTTTTTTTTTCAAAAAAGGTATGGGAGAATTTCATTCCATAATTCAGAACAAGTATAGCAAGAGGGACACAATGGCCATGCCATTTACATCTGAGGGTAAGCCACCTCTTGAAATAATTGATCTTGAACTTTGATAATTAAGTAATCGTAGAGGAGTTTCACTGAGAGTGACTGAGTTCTCAACATTAGTTTTCTTAGCACAACATCTAATTGTTCAATCAATTACTAGTATAAGGTTTTGGCTCCAGTGTCAAATAATGTTTCAACTGAGAAATTTACGATATTTAAGCTTAATGCCTGTGATAATGGTCACTATAATTATTTCGTTAACATGCATACATTTTGAAGAAGTGTCAGAAAGAAATGTGTTTTACTTGTACTTTTAAAAGCGGAAAACGTACACACACATTTACTTTAATATGGTTTGTAAGCTAAATTGACTTTAGTATGGTTTGTAAGTTAAATTGATTTTAGTACGGTTTGTAAGTTAAACTCATTTTAGTATGGTTTGTAAGTTAAATTGACTTTAGTATGGTTTGTATGTTAAATTGACTTAAGTATGGTTTGTAAGTTAAATTGACTATAGTATGGTTTGGAAGTTAAATTTATTTTAGTATGGTTTGTGAGTTAAATTCACTTTAGTGTGGTTTGTATGTTAAATTTACTTAGGTATAGTTTGTAAGTTAAATTTACTTTAGTGTGGTTTGTATGTTAAATTTACTTAAGTATAGTTTGTAAGTTAAATTGACTTTAGTATGGTTTGTAAGTTAAATTGACTTTAGTGTGGTTTGTATGTTAAATTTACTTTAGTATGGTTTGGAAGTTAAATTTATTTTAGTATTTACTTAAGTACGGGTTGTAGTTAAATTTACTTTAGTATGGTTTGGAAGTTAAATTTATGTTAGTATGGTTTGTGAGTTAAATTCACTTTAGTATGGTTTGTAGGTTAAATTTACTTTAGTATGGTTTGTATGTTAAATTTACTTAAGAATGGTTTGTAAGTTATATTTACTTTAGTATAGTTTGTAAGTTATATTTAATTCAGTATGATTTGTAAGTTAAATTCAGTTTAATATGGTTTGTAAGTTAAATTTACTTTAATATGGTTTGTAAGTTAAATTTATTTGAGTATGGTTTGTAAGTTAAATTGAATTTAGTATGGTTTATAAGTTATATTTACTTTAGTATGGTTTGTAAGTTAGATTGTTAGTTAGATTCACTTTAGTATGTTTTGTAAGTTATATTTACTTTAGTATGGGTTGTAAGTTAGATTATAATTTAAATTTACTTCAGTATGGCTTCTAAGTTAGATTGACTTTAGTATGGTTTGTAAGTAAAATTTATTTTAGTATGGTTTGTAAGTTAAATTTACTTTAGTAAGGTTTGTAAGTTAATTTACTTTAGTATGTTTTGTATGTTAAATGCACATATTACAGTGATAGGTAGTATGTATACTACCTACTCAAGTAAACATAATTTTATAATGTAACATAGTCAGCCGTAGTGTATCTTACCAACGTGTGATAGAGCTATATTTTTCATTATCTGCATACAACACCATATTGTAATTCATTGCATACAACTAACTCAAACATGCTATGGAATTTTCAAATTCTAACTGGAAATATAATTTAAATTTAAAACAGTGTTGTTTTTATGCAATTTAAGGTTAACGCAATCCCTTAAGACTGTAAATGTGATTAAGGTTAATAAGAGTAGCACTTCTCAGAAAATACTTAATTGATAACATTTAATTATAACAATAAAATAAAAATCTTGTCATTTTTTATTTATATATGATTTTTCTCTCTGAATTGTATCAGCCTTTTCCGATTGTCCTTGTTTTTAAGTACATCAGCGACTGTTGAGGGCAATGACCCTACTGTTTACAGTGTAATTATCTCAAATCTTACGATTGTGACTTTATTACAGAAACAAGTATGACTGCTTAAGTAGAACTTATGTTTCGTGTTGTAATTATGACGGCGTCTTGTCATTTTAATATAGTTCTAACCATTCAAAGACGGGTCATTATCTCTGGAATGCGTATGCCCTGTTGCCAATAGTTAGAGTGAACTCGTCAATGAGATTTAACAAACATTATATTTATTATATTAAGTTGACAACAAAATAGTCCAATATATACTATTAGATAGTTAATAGCAAAATGATGTTTAATATCTCCCATTACATCAAATGTAATTCCAATCAAAATATTTTACAAGTGGATAGGAATCGACAATTTGAGTAATAGAATAGAATTTGCTGAATCTCTGCAGTTCTGAAGAAACCAAGATTATATATTCATTCTGCATATTCATTTGTTGATGCATATTTTAATCTGTATGTTAATTTGATGTTTTTGCACACCTAGAGTGAACTTGGAAGCTTCCTTCCTGTTGGCGTCGAATAACCTATAATGTGTTAGTATGCCGTAAAACCTATTCATTCTATCATTCATTCAATCATTAAACAAGTGAGCACTGGAGATTATGCTACACGCAGTTCTCATCATGATTACGAACTATGCGTGATGTTATTAAATTTCACTATCGCTTTAATTTAAATCTGACGTTAGTTAGTCTCTTGATATAATCTAAAGGATATTGAATTTGCTTTTTGTCAAGGAAGGAATATTTCTTCTGATGCCAGCTGGATGTCAATAAAAGCCAACAAATACTTGCTCATCCATCGAAATATTGCACATTTGCCATTCCATGAGACATACAACTAACCACATAGATATTTCCTTACTTGCCTAGTGCAACAACAAATCAGTAGTACAACTGCTTTTGAAATGTGATGCTGAAAATTGAAATTAACTGTTTAATAGAATCAATACATATATTATTAATTAACTGGTTCCTTTGTATTTTTACTTCGTTTGAGTATATAATATATACCACAAATGACATCAATAAAACCGAGTTACGGAATTCATTACCTTGTTGTTTTAATTCGTTTCATCCATTGCACGTACACCAGGACATTAAAATCAGTGTGAGTAGACTATACCCTTTTAAATATTGTTCATTAAGTGAAACAACTATAGTGTTGGAATTATTTCTGGTTTCTTCGAATACTGCAGCTTATTCGGTGTTGTACAGACGACGCAAGTGCAAAGTAGGTTTGGAGTAATGTTGGCTACTTCATTACAACACATAAACTCTACAAAATTGATTTTACTATTTTCGTTTCTTGGTAACGTTCTGTGCATCCACGTAATTATTTCTTCAGACACTGCATCCACTATACATCCAGTAGGACAAATAAGCTTGAGCGAGTATCTGGATATATCAAATAAGCTAATATAGCTAATATTTTATTTCACTAAATTCAATTTCCCTACAGCCAGTGTGGTCATTTTTCTTTTAATTGAATATTGGAATACAAAAAATGTGTGAATTTAATTTTCTGTCTCCCCTGTAGCAACTATCTATTTG
This sequence comes from Panopea generosa, assembly GCA_029582155.1. NCBI lineage: Eukaryota > Metazoa > Mollusca > Bivalvia > Adapedonta > Hiatellidae > Panopea > Panopea generosa. The sequence goes on from CM055908.1 coordinate 52,986,967, forward strand.
TTTATTGCTTTTCTATATTCAATGACAAGGATGCGTCCGGATATAAAGGTGTTATGTACTTTATAATTACCAAAATCGTTTTCAATTGTATTTAGTTTATCTTTAATTTAACAAGCCATTTAAATACGAACACTTATGGAACTGTTTAATTTATTCGTGCATACTGGATATGGAAATCCTCGTATTTTCCAGATTCAGACCCTTTCATTTTTCCATCTTAATTGTAAAAAAATAATGAACTTGAACGTCACTTTTTTAATAGACCGCAGCAGTGGCCCAGAGGTAGGGCCCAAGCCTCGTATGCGGAAGGCCGTATGTTCGATCACTGGCCGGGTTATACCAAATACTTGAAAAATCGTATTAGAAGCTTCCTCACTTGGTGCTCAATTTCTACAGAATAGTTCTAGGGCTGGTCGACCGGTGTCTGAATAATGTGACTAGGTGGAGTATCATATCATGTGACAACAGCGAGATACTCCAGTTTTGCAGCGCTTAGAATACCATCTAAACAAGACACACACCGTCGCGATATAACTGAAAAATTGTTGAAAACGACGCTAAACACCATACCAGAACAAGTTTTCAAACAATTAAAAATGTCTGAAATATATGTTCATACCACATCGACTAGCAATGGATGGTCTCTATGTACGTTACAGTCGTATGTTACAACAATATAATGCACTACTAAATGACATACCAAGCAATAAAGCTATATTAAAGGTAATGCTGCGGTATAACACGTAATAAAACTGAGACATAATCACAAAATGAAACTAGTCATATTTGACAAACAGGCAAGATCAACCACTCCCGTCAACTCTCGAGAGTATTAGCATTCTGAGTGAGAGAAGCAATTAAGCAACGTAGATTAGAAATGAACCATTAAAAAATCCTGTTTATTTCACATTGATTGTACTAGTTGACAAGTAGAATGTCTCTCTTCCTAAAACATGCGGATAGTTTTAATTTATAACCGATACTTCCATTATTATGCGTATACTAATCTACTCACTAAAGAAGACACTACAAATGCAGAACTTGATAAGGCAAGTAGTTAAATATTGTTCACATGTGACAACTTCATTCTTTTCTGTATTCATCAATACGTCACAAAACAATATAAAATTGCATTAGTAACGTCCATGTTAAAGGTCATGCTCAGTAAAACACAGATTTTCTTCACTCATAAAACCAAGCTTTACAATTATGAACGTAAAAGTGTAATAAATTTTGTCTATATTCATATCCAAGATATACATTCTGTAAATACATGTTTAATAAAGTGATATCTGTTTTATATTTAACTACAGGAGTCATTGAAGTTAAAAATAAAATTTTACACTAAAAACTTATCATGATTTTTTTCTCACATTTTAGACATTATGCCATAGATAAAAACAACCGAAAAACTATTCAATCATTGTTCCGCTTTCAAAAACAGAAACGAAGATATGAGTTTGCACACACACTGGGATATAACATTTCTATATTTTGCCTTGTATATACTAAACTTTATCGAATGCTCGTTTAATAGACGATCTCTAAAGAAGAATAAATGGCGGTGTTTTTTCTTTAATGAAAACAAAACACGATAGTGTCACTGTTATCAATCAACTTCATTTTTAGATGAACTCAATTCGACCCTGGAAGTACATTAATCATACATATAAGCTATATTAAATGTCGGTATAATCAGGGAAGTTTGTTTTGAAATTAATAATTAATAAAGATATGACGTTGCGTTTATGACAAATATATTTTATCTCCACTAATTACATATCAATATAACTATAACCGTCACTTGTTCGCAACAATCGTCCAATCGTCATTGTGGTTGAGGTCAACACTAACTATTGCCAAGAAAAATACCAGTATGCAGTCTATATCGTTTTTTCAACATACGGGAAACATTAAAAAATGTTATTTATTTTAGGTTTTTACTGTAGACGCAATATTGCATGTTTATACTCTACTCCATGTTTGCATTCGTTTTACCTAGGATATTCAGGTTTTTATAGCAGGTGCAAATGCATGTTTGTACTTGATCTAACATTGATACCTGATTATAAAACGTGTCCGAAATAATGAGTTTTTTGGGCAGGTTCGGTCCCATTTATGAGGGACATTTTAGAGCCATGAAAAATAAAAGTTGAAGAATTAATTATTAATGTCGACAAACACATTTCTACTTTACATGTTTTTAACGAAATATTTCAAAGTTGCTCTATTGAAATCAATAAAGAAAAAAGTTATCGAATATACTCAAAGTGGAGTTTGAACGTGCTAGGTTCAGAGCAGTTTGATACTTCATATATGATAGAAAGCTTGGCATTTCAGAAATATCACGGAGTTGAGTTGTATATGTGACAGACAAATGCATTTTCATAAGCTACATATTCAGTAACCTTCTCTGACTTATTCGAAAATAGGGTAAACTTTTAGAACAGAACATGCAGTTTGTGTACCCTGTATTAGAATCAATGGTAATCGGGATTATTCTACTTCAATATGTGCAAACTGACCTATTTGTCTTTTACGAAATACAACAGCGACATTTTACATCTTATATCCCCCCCCCCCCCGCCCCTTCAGTACTTGCTACAATAGGGAAACACTGGTATGCGTATCGCAAGTTGGTTCTCTATTGCATGCGTGAACGGGATATCCAAGTATACTACCACGTCCATGCCAGGTCAACCAAACAAAAAACTATAACAAATAAATAGTTTGAGTGTTACCTAAGATTTTCATATACCTAATTCTTGTTTATGAAAATATTGAAGGATATATTTTTATAACTTGTACAAATAAGTCTATTATCGGTTGTCTTGATACGATTTAGATTAACGGTCACCAAAACTGTTTGAATGGACTAGAAATACTGATATGCTTAGGTCATTATAAATCAATTGCTAGAGTATAATCCAAATTTTTCTTTAAAACAGGGAGTGTGGGAGGATTTTATTTTTTATTTTCATTTTTAATTTTTATTTTATTTTTTATGAAAATAAAAAGGGTCGGGGCAGCATGAAAATTAGGGGGTGGGGGTGGGGTGAAGATGATAATCTAGCAATTATTTTGGCCTTAGTCATTGTTATAAAAAAGTCCTATCTTTGGAGCACCAAAGTTAAAATCTTCGTGGTCAAGTTCGAGAGTTCCCTGAGAGTGAGTCCCCCTTCTTTGGCCAGAGTACACAAATGTCCTCATCAATGAGCTCTGAAGGACAAATTGGGACAAATCTTTGATTTGTAATAGTTTTTGTTTGGTTGACCTGGCACAGACGTGGTAGAATAGTTGGATATTACTGTTATATAACATTCAAACTTGAAATTGAGGGAGAACAAACATGCGATATGCTTACCAGCGTTACCATACTACAAACACCAAAGAACAAAGTATTATATCTTTAAACAATCATGACAACACCGCGACCGTAACTAACATTTATAAAACTTCCGGTTCTACCCTGCCGGGATACACATCTGTTTATATATTGGTTTTATTGTTCGTTTTTTATTGTGATGTTTAAAGCAATTAATATATTTCAGCAATATCTTATTGGCTAGTGCAACATTTTCGAAACAAAACATCTTATTGTTAAAAATTATTCGTGCGATCTAAGGTCGATGGTGAATTCTGTCAACCATTATTACAAAACAAAGTGATCTAAAGTTTTCAATTACCAATTACCTCCCCTTAAAGACGGTAACGAAACTCTTGTGTCCCATAACAAAGCTGTGAAACTTTGTAAGGCATATTTTCATTTTTGAAAATATTTAATACGATCATGAGATAGCATAACCCATTACCATAATTACCGAAACTAAAGGTGTGTGTGATATTGTTATAAAAGCAAACTAGTCAACTCCACACTTTCCATATAACTATTTAAAAATAGACGCTCTAAGAATCAGTGATACTGGTTTCAGAGACCGCCTTTTATGTGATTACTGGTTTCAGAGAACGTCTTTATGTGATTAATTGTTCTAATAGATAATCAACATTTACTAAGTACCGACTGACCAATGTTCTACCATGTGTAAGAGCTGTACGACTTTGTTTCTCAATCCATATAGAATATGTAGGTTTGAACTAACACAATGTGATCAATGTTTTGTTTACAAACAAAGCTCCCATGTTTCATGACAGACCTCTGATAAAAACATTTTTTCAAACAATGTTATATATATACGAACGTCACGAAACAAATACATATAATTTCTTATCAACTCTTAGACTAGATGTTCATCGTTATTTTGATACGATTTTATCAATTTTACTATTAAATCGACATCCCATTGCCAGATAAACCCTGTTTTTCATTGGATTGGTTTATTTGTTTGTTGTGATCTATAATGGCTTACGCCGTGCCCCCTCCTTATTTCTGAAAGAATCTGGGAATGTATTACTATGGTTCAAAGTGTAAACGTTAACTGGTTTAGACTAATAACTCACTGCTTAATTTGGACGATTGTGTTTTTCAGAAGTGAAAAAAATACATCATTCTTACAAACGTATAGCACTAATTCCCCTGAAACTCTATAAATGTCTGACTATGAAAAGACTCTATTGGAGGCATGGAACAAAACCAAGACAAGAGAATAGCACACAACACAGCTTAAGTGGTTCTATTTGACCAATACTGACTGGACACTACGAATACCAAGAGTAATAACAGTTTGATATAAGCCTGTCATCAATATAAAGAGGTCCAAAACGACAATGTGATAAAGATATATATATTTTTCAATGACCATCATCTAGTTCTATATATTTAATTCTTATCACCAAACCACAGATTCAAACACATTGTTTGTTATACAAACACTTTTGAAGAACTAAACTTTATGGCATCCAATTCCATCATGTTATTTTATTGAGAGTTTATGTTAAGGATTCTGATTCAGATAAGTGTAGTTGGAACGGGTCATTCCAAAACAAAAGCAAATAAACTCATCTCAGAAACGATCATTCTGTACATATTAATTCTTACGTATTTATATGTAAACTTTTATCTTTTATGGGAATGCATAAAACACCATGATTATATCGAATGGACTGCTGAATTACTCTCAAATAACGATGTTATATTTGTATGAAGTATCCCTTAGAAGCAAAGAACGCAAACAAAAATCAATAAATATCACACAAAATTGAAAGAGTGTTTTTCCAAACCCCTCATCCCCATAGCACCGACTGGAGCAGGGATTATTTTCTAATGCAACAGAGAATGAGATTCATGATACCGATGAAACATAACTAAAAGCACGGAGTCAAAGTACGAGGCGACTTTTATATAGCTGCCACGCATCATGTATACGTACAGGACTGCAGTTTTGATAGTTAAAATATCATTCTGATAAAGAGTCACTTCATTTGTAGATACAAACTTTTAGAACATTGCTATTCATATATGAAAAGAAATATCATTTTTTCAATAACAGTATTTACAGACAAATATTTGGACGAATGCACTGGTATAAAGGCGCCACTAGGATAGCTAATCCGCGGGAGAGAATTGCATATTGCATATTGCAAAACACAGAATGACTAAGGAAAATATAATGATATATAACGTAGAAGAAAGAGAAAATAACAAGCATCAAGCGTTATCGTCAGTTCAAGGTTTTGGTAATAATATAGAGCGAATCATGTTTTATTAGAGAAAACAATTTGTATGGAAACTATTGTTGGTAAAATCTAAATTAAGATAACAAAGCATACAGTATGAAATTTAATTACAATATTGTCCCCCACATCTTTCAATGTGGAAATAAATACACCCACCATTAGCCAGGTGACTACATACGAGAAAATCAAAATCAAAGCAGAAATTGATTTATTGAAAATTCGCATGCCGTTTGTTTGACGCTGAGGGCTTTATTATAAATATACGTTCTCGTATTTAAATTCTCGTAAAGAAACAATACTTAAATTAGTAATGGACCATTGGCGATACATTAATGATCTTCCGCTAATGATTTAGTGAAATATTGAATATATATAAGGGGTATACAACAGACAGATTCTACAGTATTTTATACATAGAAAATAGTTAATTCTTGTGTTGTTTCCTTTTATTTTTGTCCTCTTATGAAGGCGTAAAGCCTAAAGTTAGCTAAGGATATCTCGTTATAAGTTTTAGCACTGTAAAATGGTAATTCTCTCTACTGTTTTCACTATTTCTACCGTTTACGTATCCTTCGCGGATCCGGTGCTCCTGAAAGTGTTTTGTTAGACGTATGATTCTCCCTATCATATATATATATATATATATATATATATCTGTCAGGAGCAAATTAAGTTTAATACATCCTGGAATTTATTTTTCATGTGACACAAAGCTGGCAAATGTAAATGTCGTGACAGCAAGTTGTTACTAAGAAACATAGTATTACAAAAACACGTGTTCATGTATCGCTAGAAATTAAAAATATTTAAACTTGCTAAAATTACTTAAATGACTGTTTTGTCTGTGTTGGGGCGAGAGGGATGTTTATGCACAAGAAATAGACAGGGTACTACAAACGTTCGCGTATCATCCTTCCCATTATCCCCAAAGCCTAGACTTTGTATTGCTGTTACTTCAACTTAGCTGTAGAAACGCAAAGCCCTCATAAAATACGTTAGTTATCAATTTAATTCCACAACATGAGTCACTTTTTTGATAATTGGACAAACGATTTTAAGACAAAAGAGCCGTTGTTTTTTTCTCCCGATTCAAACATCAATAAATATTCCAACATGGCCTAATGACGTTCCCAAAGAACCTTGATTTATGCATTATATATAAATGACGATTTGATGAATCTTTAACTGTACTGATAACGTTTCAATGTCCCTCAATTCATGTATGACGTTTTGCGAATGTACATGGTGAGGTGAGATAATGTTTAAATAATACATAAGTCTATACTGTAAAATTGCATTGATGACGTTTCTATGATGCACTTCCAATGCTTTAATATTACACTGATGACGTTTACTTAATTTACTAATAAATGATGATACATTGACGAAGCATTGGTGACGCGCGACACTGCATAAGCGATATTTGATATTACACTGTTGGAGCTTTAATAGAGCAGGAATATGGTTTAAATGGTACGTTAGAGACACATGGTAGAATAATGAATTCACTAATTGAATAAAATGAATTTTCAGAGAGATTTCTCACTATTATATGTGACATGATATATATATAAATACACTCACTGGCATATTTAATCTGAACAGCTTCACAAATAACATTTACTGACATCACTTACAATACTTTTAACGATAAACAATATAATTGCATATTTCAGTTTACGTATAACAACTGTTGCATGTTTCAAAGACGTAAACAGGATAATATATTGATCAGACGATGTTTAATTAAGTCTTAATTCTTGTTTGGAAGTATATATACAATACGCTTCGCATTTTTTCTTTTCAACGTTATTGGAGCTTCTTCATCTAAATGAACACGATTAGATTAAAATGACCGATTACAGAAATAATTATGCCTGTATCATTAAAATGTCTGCAAGAGTAAATTGGTCGAACATTACTAAACTCCGTATCAGTTGTACATTAAAATAATTCAAAACAGTTTAATCATGTTGACGTCGAAATGAGCGTGGATGATATAAGGTCAATGGGAAACAACGATAGAACGTCAATATTTTGTATTGCGTATAAAACCGTATTACATATATTATGATGAGTTTTACACCGGAATGCAATATTAAATTTCTCTAAGGAACATAATATATAAAACGTATGCTTTTATATGTGAGATAGAGAGCAAATCATGGTGTCTTACATGATCAGAATGATCTGGTTACAGAACTGAACTTCTCACTTGAATGGAAACTGGGTACTGGAACTAGATTTGTTTGCCCGTGTTTAAATCCAAAAGCGATCGATCGTGTCATTTTCAACTAATATTACTGCTATGGCTAGCTACACGATATCAATATATTTTACTATTTGAGCTTTGATAAACCTTTTCAACGCTTTAAAGGTTAACACTATAGGATACTTGCTTCAATGCAACAGGAATATATCTTTAGAGTAAGTTGATGAAATGTGAAATCTCATATCTGTTTCATTTATTAACTAAAATATTTAAAAATGTTGACATACGTTTATGTCCAAATATTGTAGACCGGCAATGTTTAATGCCGCGGGAAAGGTCACATTATATTACTCATTTCCAATTTAAAACGGGACGTAATATCATATTTCTCTAAAGAAAATTCATCAAACTAAACTGTTTAAAGATTAAATCATGGCATCTTATATAATTTAAATGTGTTATTTTGTAATTTGTTTGGAAATCTTCCCAAATGTATCCCAAAGTATTCTACTGGAAAGTCAAGCGATTTTAATTCGCGAGTGATCCTTTGACCCTCATATTATATTGCTGCTATCGTTACATTGAATGTACCAATAGTTACGTCTTTAATGAAAACTGCTTCAGCAACCAAGCTTAAAAATACCCCTTGCAATTGTTTTGAAGATAGTGCAGAATGCCTGTTTCCATTCACGTGTAACATATCATTAACAATTGTTGCATGTTGCAGGGACGTAAACAAGATAATTGATTGATCAGATGATGCTTAATTAAGTGTAAATACTTGTTTGGAAATATTTACACTCTACACTTCGCTGTTTTTCTTTTCAACGTTATCAAAGATTTGATCTTCTTAACCATCATACAGGAAATGCATCAATATGAACATGATGAGCTTAAGATCACAAACCTAGAAGTAATTATGCTTGCAACACAAACTTGTCTGGTAGACTAGATTGGTCGCATGTTAACCCCAATATCAGTTGTACATTAAATTAATTAAACCATTTGAAGCATGTTGATGTCAAACTGAGCGTACATAAATAAAGATCAATGATTTGTTATCGTAGAACGGTAGTTTCTAATATCGCGTATAAGACCACATGAATCATTTTGAGTCCATCAACAAGGCGAAATGTCACATTTCTCAAACAACTGACGAATCAAATACATAAAACTACTGTATGTTATTATATTAATTAAAAAATGGCGTCTTACTTAATCAAATGACGATCTTTCTAACGAAATAAAGAAATATATATCATTGCTCCCTTTGAAATACTAAATATATATATTAAATGTGCAACTAGCGTATATAATGTTTTCGATATATCAAACATGAAACTAGGGTATATATTGGATTTTGCTATATCAAACAACAAACTAAGTTATCTTGTTCTTTTAGTAAAACACACATGAAAATAGGGTATATAATGATTTCGATACATCAAACAAGAAATTAGGGTAAATCATGATTTTGATAAAACACACATGAAAAAAGGATATATCATGTTTTCGATATATCAAACAAGAAACTAGGGTATATCATGTTTTCGATATATCAAACATGAAACTAAAGTATAACATGCTTTTGATATATCAAACATGAAACTAGGGTATATCATGATTTTGATAAAACACACATAAAAATAGGGTATATCATGATTTCGATATATCAAATATCAAACTAAGCTATATCACAATTTGATATATCAAACATGAAACCAGCGTATATCATGGTTTCGATATATCAATTATGAAACTATGGTATATCATGATTTTGATATATCAAACATGAAACTAGTTGATGTCATAATGTCTATGTAACATACATGAAACTATGGTATCTCATAATTTCGATACATCAAACATGAAATCAGAGTATGTGTTATTTCGATTAAACACACGTGAAGCTAGCGTATGTTGTGATTTCGATATATCAACCATAAAACTAGGGTATACTAGTATTGTTATTTCGATATTTATCTAGTTTGTACTTTTTACAAAGACAAAGACTACTATGTTTTTATTTACACTTTGGCTATATTATGTAACTTGTCTGATTAAATGTTATCTGTAAACTGAAATGTTTTATTTATTTGTCTTTACCGCTATGCAGTCTATCGTTTCCACATACAGGACACAATAAAATGTTATTTATTGTGGACGCAGTATTACACATTTGTACTCTTCTGCATCTTTGTATTCGATGTAACATTAATACCTAATCAGAGGCCATGCCTAAAATAATTCAGCTTTTAGCATGGACAGAACTGGTATGCATATTGCGTGTGTGTTCTCCATTGAATGTAACAGTTTTACCTGATTAACATACAACAACAACACACAACACGTACATGTCAGGTCAACCAAACGAAAACTATGTGTGTAACCTTTGATTTTCAGACGTTTAATTCTTATTAGTAAATAATAACAGATATATCTGTAGAAATTGCGCAAATTTATGTTATGTCGTTGGTTATGATATGAGTTAGTCATTTGGTTATCACAACTTCTTGATAAAACATGAAATGATTCATTGTTTTACTGTTAGTGTGATGCTAAAGCAATTAATGCAATTATTTAATATCCTATTGGCTATATACAGCATTTGCTTAACACTGTAGAGTTAAAAATTATTTGTGCGATCTAAGGTCAGTGGTCAATTCGATCAACCGTTAATAATAACAACATGAAATTGTGTTGTGATCTTAAGATCTCGGTTACCAATTATCTCCCCTTAGAGACGGTAAGGAAACTATTTCGCCCGATACATTTAAGCTGTGCAACTTTGTTTGGCATGTTTTCAATTTAAAAAATGCGGTGTACGATCATGAGATAGTATATCAAATGGCTATAAATATCGAAATTGAAGGTGGTGTTATGGTTAGAAAGCGAACTAGTTAACTGCACAATTTTCCCTTGTATAACGAGCAACAGATAATTTTATAAAACTATGTAAACATACACGCTTTAAGAATCAGTAATATTGGTTTTAGAGTATTTCTTTATGTGAATAATTGACCTGGTGGATGTTAATCAACATTTACTAAGTACTCGCGGTTTAAGAAGAGTGACGGATTGGTACGGATTTGTACGACATTGTTTCTCAATCCATGTAAAATAAATAAGTTTGAACTAACACACTGTGATAAATGTTTTGTTTACCAACAACACTCTCATTTTTCATGACAGACCTTTTACTTACTCCCTTAAACAAATATTCAAATAAACAATGTTATATATGCGAACGTCACGAAACAAATACATATAATATCATATCAGCTCTAGATGTACAGCATTATTTTAATACAATTTTATCAATTTTGCTATTAAATCTACATCCAATTGCCTGATAAGCTCTGTTTTTTTCCCATTGGATTGGTTTATTTGTTTGTTGTGATCTATAATGGCTTACGCTGTGCTCCCTCCTTATCTCTGAAAGAGTTTCTGAATTTATTACTGATAGTCCAAAGTGTAAACGTAAACTGGTTTACTAAGTAAACTAAGACAAGCAAATAACACTCTTCACGGGTTAATCGTTTATATTTGACCAACACTGATCGGAAAATACGAATTTCAAGAGTAATAATAGTTTTTTATGGTTCAGATCAGATAAGTGTAGTTGGAACAGGGCGCACCAGAACAAAAGCAAAATAACTAAACTACTGGCAACAAATCACAAATTTATCAAATCTCAGAAACGATCATTCTGCACGTATTGATTCTTACGTATTTATATGTAAACTTTTATAGGAACACATAAAACACTGATTATATCAAATGCACTGCTGAATCAGTCTCGTATAACGTATGCATGTTATATTTGTATGAAGAGTTCCCTTGGAAGCACGGAACGAAACCAAAATCAGAAAATATCAGACACAAATTTATTGGGTTTGTCCCAAATCCTTCATCCCATAGAACCGGCTGAAGCAGGGGTTATTTTCTCTAGCAACACTGAATGAGCGCAATGATTCCAATCCAACATAAATAATAGCATTGAGTCAAAAGTATGAGGCGACTTATATAAGGCTGCAACGAAGTATTTATACATATAGGACTGCAGTTGGGGTAGTTAATAATATCATTCTGATAAAGAGTTACTTGAAATATGTCATTTTGAAATTGATATTGTAGATACAAACTTTTAGGACATTGCTGTTCATTTATAAAGAGTAAATATCATTTTTTCTGAACCAGTTTTTACAGACAAATATTTAGACGCCTGCACTGGTATAAAGGCGTCACTAAGAGAGCTAATACGCGGATTAGGACAGTTTGAACAAGTGTTTAACAAAGTTGTAATTAAAAACATGACAAAAACATTTTGTTGTATGTACTTTAAAGCTCGCCGATGGGATAAAACTCACTACCTATGCAAAGATTGAGATTGGAGGCAAACTCCAAAAAATAAACGCAATTAAACGCAAAATTTCAACCTGGGTATCTACAGACGAAAAACTGAATCCAAAAGGGCCATAACTCTGCCAAAATGCAACGCTGAGTTATGGTTCTTGTGGGTTCCATCGATGATGGTGAATACACATGCAAAGTTTTATTCATATCCAATGAGTGGTTGCATAGATATACCTTTTAGATAAAAAACTTTAACTTGAAAAAATAGGTCGAAAAAGGACCATAACTGTGTCAAAATGCAATCCAGAGTTAAGGTTCTTGTCTGTGTGTGTTCCATTCATGATGGTTAACACACATGCGAAGGTTCATTCATATTTAATGAGTGGGTGCATAAATATCTTAAACTTTAACGCAACTAAACGCAAAAGTTTAACCTTGGTATTAAAGTCCAAAAAGGGCTAGAACTGTGCCAAATGCAACCTAGAGTTATCGTTCTCTGTGTGTTCCATTGATGATGGTGAACACACATGCGAAGTTTCATTCATATCCAATGAGTGGTTGCATATATATCTAAAACTTAAACGCAACTAAATGCAAAAGTTTAGCCTGGGTTTCGGACTTAATTTTTCGTCTGTAGGCACTCAGGTTAAACTTTTGCGTTGAAGTGGTTAAATAGATATCTTAAACTTAAACGCAAAAGTTTAACCTGGTTGTCTACAGACGAAAAATTAAGTCCGAAAGGGCAATAACTCTGCCAAAATGCAACCCCGAGTTACAGTTCTTGTCTGTGTGAGCTCCATCGATGATGGTGAACATACATGTGAGGTTTCATTCATATCCAGCGAGTGGTTGTATAGATATCTTGCCTGAAAAAAACCCACTTTAATCTGAAAAATTAAGTCGAAAAAGGGCCAGAACTGTGCCAAAATGCAGCCAAGAGGTTTAGTTCTTGTCTTTGTGTGTGTGTTCTATGATGATGGTGAACACACATGCGAAGTTTCATTCACATCAAATGATTGGTTGCATAGATATTTTACCTGAAAAAACTTAACCTGAAAAATTAAGTCAAAAAAGGGCCATTACTGTACCAAAGTGCAACCCAGAGTTATGGTTCTTGTCTCTGTGTGTTTCATTGATGATGGTGAATACACATGAGAAGTTTCATTCATATCCAATGAGTGGTTGCATAGATATCTTAAACTTAAACGCAACTGAACGCAAACGTTAATCCTTGGTGTCTCAGTCCATAGAGGGCCATAACTGTGCCAAAATGCAATCCAGAGTTAAGTGTCTTGTCTATATGTGTTTCATTGATGATGGTGAACACACATGCAAAGTTTCATGCACAGCCAATGAGTGGTTGCCTAAATATCTTAAACTTAAATGCAACTTAAGGCAAAAGTTTAACCTGGGTGTCTCAGTCCAAAAAGGGCTATAAGGCTATAACTGTGCCAAAATGCAGAGTTATGGTTCTTGTTTGTGTGTGTTCCATTGATGATGGTGAACACACATGCGAAGTGTTAGTCATACCTCATGAGTGGTTGCATAGATATCTGAAACTTAAACGCAAAAGTTTAACCTGGCTGTCTACAGACGACGACGCCGACGACACCGGGGTCATGACAATAGCTTTCCTTCGACTTTGTCCCGGCGAGCTTAAAATTATGTTCATTATAAACTTAATCATTAAATAGATCAGTTACCAGCCGAAACAAAGTGATGACTGTTAAGGTACTTAAGCAAAGCTTCTAAAACTTAACAGAATGCTGATGATTCGGATAAGTATCCTCGCTAGACCATTATCATAGAAATACAGTAGCATGCATGTGTGTATATTGCAAAACATAGAATGCCAAGCGAAATATAATTATATATAACGGAGAAAATAACAAGCGTCAAGCGTTACCGTCAGTTCAGGGTTTTGGTAATAATATAGAGCGAATAATGCTTTATTAGAGAAAACAATTTGTGTGGAGTCTATTGGTCGTAAAATAGGAATTAAGATAATAAAAGATACTGTATGAAATATAATTACAATATTCTCACATACATCTTTTAATGTGGAAAGGAATACACCACCCATTATCCAGGCGACAACATTCAAGTAAATCAAAGCAGAAATTAATTTATTGAAAAATTCGCATGCTATTTGTTTTACGTCGAGGGCTTTATTATAAATATACCTTTTCGTAATAAAAACAGTACTTAAATTTGTAATGGGCCATTAGTGATAGATTAATTATCTTTCGCTAATCATTTACATATGTAATTCCATAGTATATAAGTCATGGTCGACACCAAATGTATTGGTTTGGCAGAAGCCTTGACCTTGAATCTATGGTTTGCATTGTGGCTAGGCGAACTCGTAGTATGGTATTTACATTTATGTCTTGGCTATTCACAAATAATTATCTCCATATATATATATCATACATTGTGAATGAGCATCTGAAGAGATCCCAAAAATAGTAAATTCCGTTGTTGTGAATTTGATTATCTCCCTTTATGAAATTAAATATATATGAATTCACTGTATCTATATGATCCAACAGGTTTATAAATCTGTCCTTTATAAAGCAAGTGAGTAGTCATGAATCCTTAACTGGATCCTAAAATTAAATTTGGTTTAGTGTATTCAGTTTATAATAAATTTCGGTGTATACACGTATACTACACACAACAGAATTTTGAAATTGTTCCGCTATTCGATTTTACCGACGCTATTTTTACCGTTCTGCGATACTGCGAACACAAATGACTCTATGTAATGTGGAGCACAGCAATATTAAATAGGTGTTATCAATACTTGTTAATACCGTTTATGAAACAACAAACTGATAAGGAAACTGCTTAAATATTTCATATTAATAGTGTTCATAGTTACACAATTGACGGTGTATTTCATTTATATACAGTTTTGATCGAATAATTCAGTTTATAATAAATGTCGGCGTACAAAACCGTCTTCACGCAATTGTCTGCGATTCTTTTTCTAACCGTTCTGCAATTCTGTAATAAGACTCATTCCTATAAATGCTACCTCTGTGTTATGTAGGTTACAATAATTTAACTACTTGTTGCTAATATATGCTTTAACCTTTTTTCTAAAAACAACAAATGTATGGGATACAACCGTCATATGGATTGTGAGCGCGTGGTTGCACGCATTTGTAATGTATATAATTAAAAAGTTTTAGTTTGTTATATTTTACAGTAGGTTTCTCAGTCTGTCTGCAGTATTTTATATACAGAAAATTGTTTATATTCTTGTGTTAATGTTTTGTTGCTGTTTTCTTTTTATTTGTCCTCTGATGAAGGCGTAAAGCCGAAAGCTAGCTAAGGATATCTCGTTATAAATTTTAACCCTGTAAAATGCGTAAAGCCGAAAGCTAGCTAAGGATATCTCGTTATAAATTTTAACCCTGTAAAATGATTATTCTTTCTACTGTATATATATATATATATATATATATATAAAGGGAGATAATTAAATTCACAACAACGGAATTTACGAATTTTGGAATGTGAGTCATGAATCCTTAACTGGATCATATTCATATAAAGCTATCACCAATTTTTTTTGGTTTGGCAGAGGCCTTGATACTGTATCTATACTTTGCATTGTAGGTAGGCGCACTCGCCGTAATCTGGTCTACATATTTATGTCTTGATTATTCACAAGTAATCATCTCCATATATATATATATATATATATATACTATCTCAGGAGCAGATCAAGTTTAGTCCATCCTGGCATTTATTTTTAATGTGACACAAAGATGGCAAATGTAGATGTCGTGACAGCACGTTGATAGTAAAAAACTTAATATTACAAACACACGTGTTCATGAATCGCTAGATTTAAATGACTGCTTTGTGTGTGTTGGGTTGGGAGGGGATGTTTATGCACAAGAAATATTGAGGATATAACAAAAGTTCGCGTATCATCCTTCCCATTATCTTCAAAGCCTAGACATTGTATTGATGATACTTCAACTCAGCTGAAGAAACGCAAAGCCCTCATAAAATATCATGTTAGTAATCAATTTAATTCCACAACATGAGACACTTTTTTAATAACTGGACGAACTATTTAAAGATGAGAGACTTAAAACAGCCACTGTTTTTCTCTCCTGATTCAAACATCAATAAATATTCCAACATGGCGATATGGTGTTCCCAAAGAATCTTGATGTATGCATAATAATTATTTTGATGACGCTTTAATGAATTGCACTAATGACGTTTCAATGTCCCTCAATTCATGTATGACGTTTTGCGAATGTACATGGTGAGGTGAGAATGCATAAGTCTATACTGTAAAATTGTATTGATGACGTTTCTATGATGCATTTCCAATGCTTTAATATTACACTGATGACGTTTCAATGACGTTGTTGATACTTAATTAACTAATAAGTGATGATCAATTGATGAAGCATTGGTGACGCGCGACACTGTACTTGCCATATTTGATACTACATTGTTTCAACTTTAATAGAACAGGAATGGTTTAAATGGTACGTTAGAGACGCATGGCAGAATAATGAATTCAGTAATTGAATGAAATCAATTTTACAGAGATTTCTCACTACCATCATTTTTTTGCAAATTTCTTCGTTAATGGGCATTAACGCAATTTTCAAGGCATAAAATGTTTTATATGACATGATATATATATCAATACACACACTTGCATATTTAATATGATCAGCTTCACCGATAAAATTTACATACACCTCTGGCAATGCTTTTAAAGATTAACAATATAATTGTATATTTCAGTTTACATATGATAACTGTTGCATGTTGCAGAGATGTAAACAGGATACTAGATCGGTCATATGTTTAATTAAGTCTAAAAACGTTTTTCTTTTCAACGTTATTGGAGCTTCTTCCATCAAAATGAACATGATGTGCTTAAAATGATAGAAATAAGTATGCTTGTATCATAAAAATGTCTGCAAGAGTAAATTGGTCGATCATTATTAAACTCCGTATCAGTTGTGCATTAAGGTAATTAAAACAGTTTAATGATGGTGACGTCAAAATGAGAGTGGATGCTATAAGCTCAATGGGAAACAACTATAGAACGTCAATATTTTGTATTGCGTACAAAACCACATTACATGAATTATGACGCGTTTTACACCAGAATGCAATATTAGATTTCTCTAAGGAACGTCTTGCATAAAACTTATGCTTTTATAAGTGAGATAGAGAGTAAATCATGGTGTCTTATGTGATCGGAATGTCGATATTTGTAATCTGGTTACAGAACTTAACTTGTCACTCGAATGGAAACTGGGTACTAGTACTAAAACGTTTGCCCGTGTTTAAATTTAAGACTAATCGTGTCATTTTCAATTAATATTACTGCTATGGCTTGCTACACGATGTTAATATATTTTACTAATTGAGCATTTATAAACCTTTTCAACGCTTAAAAGATTAACACTATAGAATGCTTGCTTCGATGCAACAGGAATATGTATTCTAGAGTAAACTGATGAAATGTTAAATCTGTTTCATTTATTTACTAAAATATTTAATCATGTTTACGGACGTCAATGTCCAAACACTTAAGAGCGGCAATGTTTTATGCTGCGTGGAAGGTCACACTATATAACTCATTTCAGTTTTAAACGGGGCGTAATATCAGATTTCTCTAAAAACAATTCATCAAAATACATCAAACTAAATTGTTTAAAGAGTAAATCATTGAATCGTACGTGATGAAAATGTATTTTGTAATTTGGTTGCAAATCTTCTTACCCAAAATCGAAGTATTTTACTGGAAAGTCAAGTGATTTTAATTCACGAGTGATCGTTTGGGACTCACATTAATAGCGCAGAATGCTTTTTTCCATTGAAGTGTAACATATCATTAACAAATGTTGCATGTTGCACTGATGTAAACAAGATAATAGATTGATCTGGCGATGTTTAATTAAGTGTAAATACTTGTTTGGAAATATTTACAATCTACGCTTCGCTGTTTTCTTTTCAACGTTATCAAATACTTGATTTTCTTAGCAATCATACAGGAAATGCATCAATATGAATATGATGAACTTAAAATTACAAACTCTAGAAATAATTATGCTGACAACCCAAACTTGTCTGGTAGAATGGAATGGTCGCATGTTAAACCCAATATCAGTTGTACATTAAAATAATTAATAGCATTTGAAGCATACCGACGTCAAACTGAGCTTACATAAATAAAGATCAATGACTTATTATCGGAGAACGGTAGTATCTTATATTGCGTATAAGACCACATGAATCATGCTTAATCCAGCATCGGGGATTACTATCAAATTTCTCTAACAAAGAACGAATCGAAATGCACAGAACAATGTTGCTATAAGAGTAAAAGATGGCGTCTTACTTTATCAGCATTCCGATATTTCTAATCTGATAATTGTATGTATCATTGTCCCGATTGAAACACTGAACTGATATATCAAACGTGTAACTAGAATATATCATGATTGCATATCAAACATGAAACTAGGGCATCTTGTGATTTCGATATATCAAGCATAAAACTTGCGTATATTGTGATTTCTATATAAGAAACATAAAACTAGGGTATATTGTGATTTCTATATAAGAAGCATAAAACTAGGGTATATTGTGATCTCGATATAAGAAACATGAAACTAGGGTTTATCTTGCTTTCGATATATTAAAAATGCAACTGGAGTACATCAAGCTTTCGATAAACTAGGAGATATTGAGAGTTAAAACATGAAACTAGGGTATATTGTGAGTTCAAACATGAAACTAGGGTATAATGTGAGTTCAAACATGAAACTAGGGTATATCATGGTTTGAATATATCAAACATGAAACTACGGTATATCATGTTTTCAATACTTATTTGGTTTATACGTTTTACAAATAAGGCCACTTCGCTCGCGTCTTGTCAGTTTCAGTTTATAAATTAAACTGAGAGTCAACTTTAATCTTCATAAATGAGTTATCCCACTTGTATTCTTGTACATAATGTCGTTTGTCGTTGTCTTGGATGAGAATGGGATGCCTCTGGCATTGCATGTAAGTACGCGTAAAGGTAAATTATGAAATGTTTAATAAAAGTACCATGCTGGTTCGATATGAAACAAAACGTACATTATATACATAACTTAATTAATATAAAGTATACATGCAAATAAAACAATATGGTCATTCAAGTATGTCTCTTACCTTTCTCTTTTTGTATCTACACTTCTTCTCTTACACCTCATATTGTAATATCAAAGTCTTACCTGAAAATATAAAAGTATGAAAAACTTAACATATTTCTAAAACATCGATATAATCAACATAATTTTATTATTGTCAATTTCATCAGTGTTAGCTGACACAGAATTGTTTTCTTTCTTGTTGAGAAAACGTAAGTTCCTAAGTGTTTTATCATGATTTTTTAGAAGAATGTTAATAGATGGTTCATTAATTTTGAGGAAAAAAAAAACACTGTCACACTGATCCGTCAGACCAGTTCTTTTAAATCATGATTAATTAATTAGGTCACTGGTCAGATTAAAGATATTAGAATGTACAAAGTCTGGAGTATTTCTTCAATTTCTTATGATACCAACACATCTACGTATCATACAACCATATGTCGTATATCAAATTTAGAGGCAATAACGTGGAATTGTAGCAGTGAAGGACACGCCAAATAAACAGACAGATGAAATGAGAGATGTTAAAATACAAACCAAGGATTCAGCGAAACATCTTTCTACATATAAACAAATATGTCAATCAAGCAGTGTTGCACAGAACCATTGATATGATTTATTTTGTTATTCTCAGAAGAATGTTACAAATGAATAGATTTAGTCGAATAGTCCTAAAATTATATAAAGCCTAACCAAATTATGCAATTGAAAGGAATTGTACACAAATTAAGTGAGATTATTGTGTGTGCTTTTACTATATAACGATACTTGTAAAACAGTTCCTCTTCTTTCCCGATTTGGTCCATTAGATAGCAATGTTGGCATAGTCACATATAAGCAGTTTAATAAGTCAGTTGCTTCAGGGATTTCTGAATGAAGTCGGTTTAGTAAGCGTTCACTTGCTATGAATTGTGGGAAAGGCATATAATTCCCTGCTTTCCCAATGGGGTTAACTGCACATAACTACAATAGGACTAAATTGCAATTTGAATGTAAAACAAACACTTCCATTTCGTCATAAATTGCCTGCGCCAAGTTTTAATATCGAACATTTGCATTAAGGTACCGAGTTAAAGCATCAGCGTCTGTGGACAGTCATATAATTATAACATGATATACAATAGTTGCTGTCTGGTACGTGCTTGAATTACTGTCTGCACGTGAAGTTGATTGATAAGTGTGATTGCAAAAGATGAATATCGTGGTGATACGCATTAACCGTGGTATTTACGGCACGATTTTAATTTTATCTATAATGGTGAGAAATAGTTCAATGACATGTTGGGCTTTCATGGTAACAACCTTTCTTACATTTATGTGATGATATTCTGCTTTTTAACTCGAAATAAACTATCATCAAATATTTTAAACAATAACAATGTCCAGTCCACAAGTCACGTCTAGCCTCGTATGCCGAAACATTGTTTGACTTTCCGCCCGCGAGTCGTGTCTAAGCTCATACGATGATACATTGTTTGGCTCTGTTTACATGTGCAATTACCGCAGTAAGCAATGAGGGATCATAGTTACAAACTATCTGGATGATACTCGTACATATCGTTGTTGGTAATTCTATGTGGTAAAATGGAGCAGATGCATAAACAATGATGATGAAACACTTGTTTCTACTAAAAGAAGACATCGCCAATCCCTAACAATAGTAGTTATTAAACGCTGCATAAATCTAAACAAATAAGACGGCAGTATTTTTTTTATTCTCCAAAAATAATGCAAATGAAGTTATATGTTATCACTTTATATAATGCAAATTCAAGTATAATAAAATGCGTCTAGCGTATCCAATATCAACTGAAATTCATCTAAATAAGGTAAACAACTCATCGTGCAAATGTCGCATGCAATTTCGCTGCTTCATATCAAGCAATGATAATTTAAAATTGATATAACGGCAACTGTACCCTGTGTCGTCAACTACAACAGACTACCGACGCTGCGTCCGAGGTTTAATCATTCTCATTTGTTTTAGTAGTCTGATGCCACTGGAAAACTTTTGTATTACTGATTCAACAAGAGGCCTACCAAAGCGTTTTTATGTCCACCTTCGAGAAATGTAGCTATGCTCAATCTAGTTTATTATTGTTAACCGACGCTGTATTTGAGATGTAATCTTACTCAACTGTTCTTTGTAATCTACGGAAAGTAACGGATGTCACCAGACTACTTATATATTATTGCTTATTATATATATTATTGATACAAGGTAACCGACACTGCGATCTCACGCACGTCTTCGACAGAAGCAATTGTCTAGTTTGACTACGCCATGATGAACGACGATTATTAAATGTACCAAACCAATAATTACCGGTAGTGCGTAGAACCAACAACTGTTAACTTTCACAACAGCAGACCTACGTGTCTTCACAAGGCTGCAAACAGAGGCTCAGACATATTCCTGGTAGTACTTAATGCCCTATCACTAGTCTTCGAATGGCAGGGACATACCCGATTACGAGACGATTGCCTAATATCATAACCCCACGATGACTCATAATGTAAGCAAAATCTTGCATGATTTATAAGCTAGGATCGCAAGTTGCGTGCAAATTACATTCAATTTGTTCAAATTTCGTTGCAAAATTAAGAAAACATGTTTCCAACATTACTTTTGTTGTAAGAAGTGTATACGCATAATTTTATCTCAGTGTTTAAAGGATCACAAAGTTGCTGAGTCGAAACTATTTCTTTCTATTTTAGTGACCTTAAATATATCGCTTATAATTATTCACATACAGTTAATAGGCTAACACCGCAGCGTGGTCTAGATGTAGAGCGCTGGCCTCGCAAGCAGATCGATCCACGGCCTGGTCATACCAAATACTTAAAAAACGGTACAAGAAACTTCCTAGTTT
Source organism: Panopea generosa (assembly GCA_029582155.1). Taxonomy (NCBI): domain Eukaryota; kingdom Metazoa; phylum Mollusca; class Bivalvia; order Adapedonta; family Hiatellidae; genus Panopea; species Panopea generosa. The sequence continues at coordinate 53,009,238 of CM055908.1, forward strand.
AGCATTTAGTGGATAGTTCTAGGTCTTGCCGACCCGGTGTCAGTATGTCACTGGGTGGGGTATCATACCATGTGTCTGCGGCATGGTACTCTAGTATGACAACACCCAGAATACCGCCTCAAGTAAACACCGTCGCTAAACACCAACACCATTTATGGGCAAACGAACGAACAGAAAATGATCGCTCCCATTACTTATTCTAGGCACGAAGGAGCAAAAATGTTCATTCAAATCACACGATTATTTACATATTGACTGAAAAAGAGAGAGCAAAGAGGGGTGCATACATCTTTATCTTTCAATCTAATGTAAAGTCGTTTTACTGTCTCAATATCTATTGCAAAAAACAGTTTCAAGTGAACCACAGCAGACATTAGACGCTGTTCCAAAGAAAGCCATACAGTTTTAATGTCTTTCGCGCAATAACTATGAATACTTAATTTGCCCCCAGACTACTTATACATTCTAAATACAATATTTGTTTCCGAACATTATTAGACATATGACATGCCTCCTAAGAAAATCGCGCAGTATAAGTGCTGTGGAAATTACGCAGAATTACTTTTAATGACAGAAATTACGATTCTATTCGTCTACTACTTTATCTTAAAAGTCAATATAACGTATATCCACCAACTGTAGATGTTGCATTTAAACAAACAGCACAGCCGCTACAACAGCACATATATAAACAGTTCATATAATAAATATGATGAAATACTAAAAACGTGCAGAAGAATTGACCATAATGGTTACCGTCTTAGAACGCCCAGAGGCACTGTAAAACTTTGATGAGTAGGAAAAACGTATGTCCAACTGGAAACGTCGCGTTCAAAGGTCACAGCTACCACAACAGAACAGTAACAAATAGTACTATAACAGTAATTATTATACAACAATAAAAACATAGCAGTGACAACAGGGTAACCTCCCTAAAACAGTCAGTGGCAAAATCGCTGATGCACGAGTGCAACAACCTTGCTCTTTCAGGCGTCGTTACACAGTAATTACACCAGACTAACCTCTTACAAATGCATGAGCGTCAGTATGCCCGTGGTGTAATACAAAAATATGCACATTTTTAATATGTAAGATTGGTACTTTGTTATACAGGTATTAGTATCATATACACTGTCAGCTGAATGGGACCTAACGCCATTTTGAACACTTGAGCGGTTACATATGGCATATCCAGTTTTATTAGTCGAGGAAGACCTTAGAATTAATCTGAGTAAAACCGTCCTTGTTTAGCAACTAAATGGCAAAACTTATTTCATATAAACTTTTTGAAACGAGCTTTGCTCTATCCCAAGACCTCACATATTTACTGATAAATTTTATTATATAAGTTTATACTCTAATACGACGTACAGGTTTAAACTTATATTACGCATGCGCATGTATACAATTAATCTTAACACTTTAAATAATCATGTAAAAATATAAGTACCCAAGTATAATTACCAAAAACTGAAATTAACAATAAATTAAAAATATTACAATTAGCGTCACAACTGTTTCGAAAAAATGATTAAATTTTTTTTTAAATTAAGAACTATATTCACTTGTATATTTCCAAAGTAAAACTGACAAAACTGAATAAGATTAAAGTATAATATACCAGGGTATTTATTTCTCATCATGTAGATTTCAAGAATGGCGAAATTTCGTCAAACTGTCGTGTTACTTTGAAATTATAAATTTGTAATTTCTTAATAAATGTATAATTATCTTTATTAATAAGTACGATTCAACTATGTGCACACATTATTAACTAACTGTGTGCAATGTGATACTATATTCTTGGCGACAATTCATGGACCTCCTGCTGACATATCGAAATAATGATTATTCTACTTCGTATTATTTGTATTAATAATATAAGTCATTAATTTTTATAATGATTCCGGCTCGGTTACACTCTTCTAAACAGACGTGTCGTCAAATAATTTTATATCAGTTTGTCTTTTGTTTCTCTCATGTCTCTATTTACACTCGGTTATTGATGCTTTGAAAACATGTGAATTTTGCTGAATTATTATCTATATTACACTTTTTTCAATATCAGTTTTTTTCTATTTTTGTATGTGTGTATGTTGTATTTTTTGTCATGTATCCGTTATATTACTATTGAACACTGTTCTCTTGTTTATTTATGACATCGACATGATAATCTAGTGCATTTAATGTGTCTCTGGGATATTCATATCTCGTGCAAATGGTTGCTTTATGAAGTAACACACACGCATGTTGCAATTTAATGACATTCGAACACAACATTGTGGTGTTTATTATAAATTTAGCGGTGAATTACACGTAATAAGTACACTTCAGGTAGTTTATTACCTCGGTCAATGGCACTTCAATCTAATCAATCAGAATGATCACTTCTGTGTCATATATCATTACATGGTATGCGTCGCTTGTCATTTCAACCTTTGTTTAAGACAACCCCCGCAAAGAAATAGCATATTACGTCATGTGACTATGATTCCGCGTAGCTAGACATTTTTGGAAGCTTCTATTGCAACATGAATGAACTTAAATTAAACAATAATGAAAGAAGTAAACTGCATTTCATGCCAAATATTAGTATATCTTCTTTCTTTGTCAATACTAAGTTTTGCACTAATTCCGCGATTTACTCTCAACTTTTAAATCACAATAGACCATTTCCAGTTCATCTCTCAATTATATCAATAGAAATTACATTAAAACATTTAATTAAATAATTTATTTTTCTAAATGCGTACGAAACATACACACAAATAACTCCTAAGATGCTAAATAATACAGAGTTAAATAACTGAATTCGTTTTACAATAATTCTCAAGATGTTAAAAATTCACATAGTTAATGTAGTCAAATCGTTTAAAAATGTACTTTTATAATGAAACATTGACTAGAACATTATAAACTCGTACATAAGCCTTGTTTTTGTCACAATTTATCACAATCAAGAATAATACAATTCAATTTATCGTTTTACATGTAGGTCATGCACTGTTATTATGTCATTGTTGCCGACGTCTCTTCGATTAAATCTAATTGTACCGAAAACACGGCTGGATAAAATGGAAGATTAAATCGAGGATACACAAATGAAACCGCTCACTCGGGATCTGCTATATACCACAGAAGTTATTTTATACAATTCTGACTTTAACGTATATAATTTATTGAAGAATGTCGTATTTCTAGACAAGATATAATTTTTTATAGAATTGATTTTCCGGAAGTTGTTCCGACAGTAAGTAAGTTTTACATATTATATTTATCTGCTCGTAGATGCACCATCTGAGTGTACATGCATTACCATCTCATGTTTAGTTTCACTCTTTTAACACTGCTTTAGATTATATATCAGACAGAATTTAGTAGCTGGGTTCGAATTTGTCCTCATCAGTTAGCGGTAAGATAAGGGATACTGGCATCATCACTCGGACAAGGATAATCCTAAACATTGTTTGGCTTATATTATCGGCGACACGTGTTAGAAAACAACTACTGCCGCTCTCTACAGAAGGAAGTATTCCATGGCGTTTCCATTTTGTCATTGCTTGCGCCATGTTTTGCCGTGACCTTATTTCGCTTCATGTGGTCCAATGGTGCTACATTACAAATGATACAATATGAATACAATGGCTCGTGCACGTTGTGCTGGACAACATGTAGAGTATTTTATAGGGAATTTATCCAAGTGAGGTTTTCCTGCTTATCAATCCAAAGTAAGGTATTAATTTTACAATTCGTGTCTTTTTTTTTTTTTTTTATCTATGTGAGATTCTTCCGTAAACGCAATATTGACATACATATTACACGCCCGTAACTAAGAAACGCAATGACGTTGATCGTTGAAGTAAACTATTTTTAACAGAGCATACATTTGTGAGTAAAACATGGTAGTTTGATTACATGTCTTATTGATATTTTTTTGTGTGCGCCTCACCGGAGCACCTGTGATTTGAAACGGAACCCTGATCTAAAAAAGCTATGATTTATTGTTTTAAAAACAAAACCTTAAATATTGGTTTTGTTTGTCTGAAAGAACAATATTTATTTCACAATATATATGAGATTTGGTTATTTTAAAATTTGTCGTAACATCCATATTTTATGTAAGAAAGGCATAAGCTCTATAAAACAGACGTGACCGTACTGTTAGAATAATGCAATTACCCTATTTACCTATACTGTTAAATATATGAGATTTGGTTGTTTTAAAATTTGTCGTAGCATTCATATTTTGTGTAAGAAAGGCATAAGCTCTATAAAATAGACGTGACCGTACTGTTAGAATAATGCAATTACCCTCTTTACCTATACTGTTAAATATATGAGATTTGGTTGTTTTAAAATTTGTCGTAGCATCCATATTTTATGTAAGAAAGGCATAAGCTCTATAAAACAGACGTGACTGTACTGTTAGAATAATGCAATTACCCTCTTTACCTATACTGTTAAATGACGAACATGATCCATCATCAACAAACTTTACATCGTCTGTAGAAGCTGTAATTGTTTTTAAGAACAACAACATACATGTTTACATAGCAATAAGACAATTACTTATATTATCTGTTCGTTTTATGTTGCAACTGCCGACGACAAACCTGTTCTGAAGTGACAGACGGATGTATACACAAAAAACATTCATTCATTACAACGTTATGTTTACAATCCAAACATTGTATCACACTATCATCATCAAGGAGTCAGCAACCAAACGGACAATCTCGATCTAGACAATCGGTTGCCTGTTTAAAGGGTTATTCACACGTGCATTTGTTAGTTTTGTAATGATACTCGGTGATGTATAGACTATCGACTGGAGAACACTTGCACTCATGAAGGTACAAACATACACCATCTCACTATAAACATTTCCACACTACAATAAACAAACGGTCCTTTGCTGAGTGTCTATAATCTGTTTAATCAGTGTTTTTAATGTAGTTTAACGATATTTTCAACACATTACTGGGAATATATGGCATCATGTTTTTTTGGTCGAGCAGGAACTCGGCTACACGAATATAAATCTTAGAAGAACAATCGTCCTTCCGTCACCCCTCGATTATAGGTAAGTGATGTTGAGACAGTTCCTTAAGATTAATCGGCACTTAGAGGTAAGTTTATAATTTAGAAGGAGTATTCGTAAGAGCCATATCATACTTCTTACAGCAAAAAGGTGCGCGTTTTTTTTCCGGGTTTGCATCAAGTCAGAAATATAAAATTATAATAGCACTGAGTGGCTTAGTCCAAAGTGTATCTTTCATTTCTTTTTTTAAATGATCTGTTCTGATGCATCATTTATAAATTCAGTCAAAATGATACGCAAAACTAAAACCCGGGACATCTTCTTTGGATAATCAGCTGTTTGCACACAGCAGTCTATTACCGCGTTTATTTATCATCCGCTTTGCATGCAGCTAGTGACCGGGTACACTGCGTGGGAACGTTTTAACATTTAGATCTGTTCGGACACACCAGACGGTACTGGACACAACGGCAAAGGTTAAAAAAAGTATTTTTTAAATTTAAAATGGCATTACAAATGCGTACGGAATTATAGAAACATAAAATAACCTGCAGCACCTCTATGATTGAATAGACCGGAGGATAAATAAACATCCCCTCAATATATTTGAAATAAAGCAATAGTAAGTAAATTGTAACAAGGCACAGTTATTTACTTAAAAAAACGTTCTTTTACAAAATTTTCATGAAATCGAGAAATATTATCATTATATTACTTACCTTAAATATCCAGCCCAAAATGAGATACAGGTAATTTAAGTACATGTAGCTAAAAAAAACATGATGCATTTTAATTTAAGATTATTGCTTACAGATAAATAGAAGTAAAAACCGTTAGTAGAAAAAATTGAAGACTTAATCTATAAATCATAAGATAGTAAATATTTTAACACAACGCTACTCTCTCAAGTAGACACAGTCGCGATATGACTGAAAAATTGTTGAAAGCGACGCTAAACACCATACAACAACAACATTAACATAATGTGTGTGAGTGTGTCCGTGTGTGCGTGCGTGCATGCGTTTGTGGTTGCACCTGATGCCTTCTTGCGTTTTAATGTCTTACTTATATTTATTGTAAGTCATGATCTGTAATTTATGAATTTGGTACATTCTTTAGATGCTACTTTCACTGCACTATCTATTATTCTAATTTCGAAACTCGATAAGCAGATTGGTGGCTGCAATACATGCATATCGCAATGTATTTGTGAAGAGAAACATGTTTATACATCAGTTGGGTTCGCCAAAAACATGTATTTAATACCGATTTTCCATAGAGATGAAGAGAAATGTAAATTTTTAGGAATATATCGGTCACAGTTCCACGTCGGGCGCCAATTTATCAAAACGAAAAATAAACAACTAAATTTAGGCTGTGACATAAATATTACTTATATTTAAGGTTATTTATACCAGTGGTGTTATATAAAAAAATGCAATCGTGTCAAAATCTCGGAACGCACGTGCAGTACAGCCACCTAAACCGGTTAAAATATATGATCAATCATTTAACTAGTCTTGTGTGAAAATGTGTACATATATATTGAACCATTTTTGAATACGATCTTTTTCAAATAGGTCGCTTGGTGCCACTGTATACAAAAATGGTTTGAAAACGTTCTGAAAAGTGGCTAAAAAGTCGATCATCCATTCATTTAAACTAGGAATAAAATTGCAATAAATGCAAAAACCTTTTCAATGAAATTTGTGATATACATGGACATAATGAAATTTGTGATATATATGAGCATAATCAAATTTGTGAAACATATGGACATAATGAAATTTGTGATATATATGGGCATAATGAAATTTGTGACATTGGCATAATGAAATTTCGTATAGCACAGTCACGAGGTGGATATCTCGATTCAAACCTGGAAGAGAGTAGTTAGAAGACCTTGCACATTTGTGGACGTCCAAAATCTGCAACGACTAAGAAAATTTTTCATTTAATTAATGAACGATACTCGGTTAATTATACGTGATCTAGCCCGTCGATCAGGGATACCAACCGTACGAGTTTATTTCATTCTACGCAAAATACTGCTTGTTGAAAACAGATATGCAGGTTGGATACCTCATTTTACGACAAAAGAGAAGAAACAGGATCGTGTTAAACAGGTCAGGAAATTATTAAAGTTGATACTGAAATCTAACAATAATAAGAGTTTTTCTGACTTAATTACTGGTGATGCGACTTCGGTACACTTTTTTTAGCCGAAACGAAAGTGCATGGGCTACGATACATGCTAAGAGGCCAGTTATTGTAAAACGAACTGCATCGTTGAAGAAAGTTTTGTACTGTATTTTCTTCTCAATTCATGGACCTGCAATACAAGTGCCTGTTCCTAACGGTAGACGTGTGATTGCCAAACTCTATAAACGTTGTTTTTAAGTAACCGAAAAAATACTTCAAGATGCGTCAACGTGGCATTAAGTACCTGTACATGATAACGCATCCTCACATAAGGCTCATATTGTGAAAGATTATTTGAATAGAGAAAAAAGAATGGTTACACGGTTAGTTGCATTATTTATAGACCACCCCTCGTATTGCATAGATCTACTGTTTCTCAATAATATATTTAGCTGATGGCCATTCTTTTAATTTTGTTGCAAAGGAATTGGCTTCGATTCAAAACGGCTGCCAATGTTGCAGGTCTCTCACTTAAGAATTACCTCACTTGCATGATGATAGCAAGATTCTTACGCCGAAAAAATTAGAGCAGTGTAAATGGGTTTGGCATTACTTTTGTTAAAAATGCATAAAATTGTTATATTTCTTTATACATATGGGAACATTGGAACATTGTCATGATTTCTGCTAAGTTTAGACGACATTAGATGAAGCTACAATAGTTTAAAGATGCGCAGTGACACACTACAACAAATGGGCAGAATTTTCAAAAATGAAGGGGTGTCGTCAAACTATCGAAATTATGAATCAGCAACCTGGTTAACCCCACGTTTTTTTTTTCAGCATAAATTGACCAACATAGGACTATCTATGGAATCAAAGCACTTTTAGATCTATTGGTAATGTCTCCAGTGTTCCAGATGTGAATTTCTCTATATGTAGAACAGTGCGTTTAAGTGTGACACTTAAAATTTTGTATGATTCTGGATATTCAAATACACCAATCCGAACATGTGATTTAAACAAGAGGCCCATTGGCATTTACGGTCACTGTTTTATTAAAAAAAAAAACATTCACATAAGTCTATTCAGTCATAAGAAATAACGTATTTTGTCGATTTCTTTAATAAAGATTTAGTTCAGTAGGCATAACCCAAGGGCCAAACCGTGGGACCCACGGAGATGCAATTCACAACTTTTATAAATAATCATGCTAACCATTTGTTTCCCGTGCTTCCTATACTGAGAAGAAAAAATTTTCAAATTTTATCTTGAATTTGAATGTTATGGCCCCGATCTTGAGGCCGAAGGGGCGTGGGGCCATGCAATTCACAATTTTGATTTAGCCTTAGGTACCAAAGTTGCATCCAACATTTCAGTACGACTGAGCTTAATTTTCTTGAGAAGAAGTCGAAAATGTCAATTGTTTACGGGTGCACGACGACGGACAAAAGGCGTTCGCAAAAGTTCTCTTGAGACAGTCTAAGGGGAATGAAAACAGGTATTTACAATTAAAACGATAATAACAGGACATGCGTTGCTATCTTATGTTTTTAAGATTCATATAATTATACCCCCGACAAACGAAGTTTAAGGGGGTATATTGGAGTCACCCTGTGGTCGGTCTATCGGTCTGTCGGTCGGTCGGTCTGTCCGTTGCAATTTTCCTTGTCCGGAGCATCACTTGAAAAGTACTTGATGGAATTTTATCAAACGTCATACAATGGTAGAATATAATGAGAGGAAGTGCAGTGTACAAGAAACATAACTCTATTCTTGCTAATTACAGAGTTATTGCCCTTTGATATTTTTTCTTGTCCGGAGCATAACTTGAAAAGTACCGGATGGAATTTCATCAAGCTTCATACAATGGTAAAATAAAATGAGAGGAAGTGCAGTGTACAAGAAACATAACTCTATTCTTGCTAATTACTTGTATGAGTTATTGCCCTTTTATATATTTCCCTTGTCTGGAGCATTACTTTTAAAGTACTGGATGGAATTTATCAAACTTCATACAATGGTAGAATATAATGAGAGGAAGTGCAATGTACAAGAAACATTACTCTATTCTTGCTAATTATAGAGTTATTGCCCTTTGATAAAAAAATTGTTACTTGTCAAACTGTTTCTTGTCAAACTTTTGTCCGAACAACGACTTGCAAATTAACAATACAAAAAACTCAATCCATAACATTCTCTTTTATTAAGTATTTTTTTTGTCTGGAGCATAACTTTAAAACTATTGGATATAATTTGATAAAACTTCATACAATGGTAAACCATTTTCTGTCATGGCGGCGTTCGGGGGTATTCATCACCTTCAGTGATAGCTCTAGTTGAATTTATATTTGTGTTGCTTATTTCATCTCTATGTTGTTAGTTTGATATGCATATCATTGCATTTTATATTATTTTGATTTAGTGTGTACTAATTTATTTTAACTTGATTACGAAGAAAACTCAAAGTTTCTTAACAGACGTAATGGTAAAACGTCCGGGCACGATGGGGTGGGGTGGGGGTAACTCTATAAATACAGCTCTCTATTCACCGAACGGTTTTACACATATATTTCTATTCCTTAGATATATGTAGCTTTATAAATAGAAAATCCATTCATCGAATCGCTCTATATATGTCTCTATAATTAATGTTCCATCTTAATCACGTGTTTATCCATTTACTTGCAAGAGTTTAAAAAACAAGATGAATGTATTAATCAAAAGGTCGATTCACACGTAACTCTCCGACTGCTAAAGTGCATATCACCACAAGATAACATAAATCTTGTGCAGTTGTTTACAGCAATATTTTATACAGTCAGTCATGCAGCAGCAATTACAAGCAAACTATCTAAAGCTAATTTCCAGGAAGTGGTTTAAAAGATTTGCATTTGTTGGAGAAGCACGAGACAGAATATGCACTTACTTTAAGCATATGAAGTGAAGATTATCCTGATACAGGAATAAAGAAAACGCTTAATTATAATTATGTAACTTGGCAGATAAGGCTAGGAAATATTAAAGGGCATTTCAGGCATTTTCAAAGACAAATTTTCAAACAAATAATCTTACCGGATTTATTTCTACACGGATGAGATATTCGAAGAATGCGTCTGCATTTTGAAATCCAACAACTGAATAAGTATTCAATGTATTTAAGTTTAAACTATTAAAACAAAAGAAAGCTAAATTTACTTTATAACAACACACCAATACTAACTAAATATTTATCAGTTAAAACATTATGTACCATACCTGTAAGTGACATTTGTTTTACTTTTATCCATTATTTCTATACACTTCCTCCATTTTAACGTTAATTAGGTAAACCATATTGAGAATATTACCACTCATGTCTCAAATAATGCTGGCAACATGTCACGTGACTTCATATTTTTTCGGTTTAGTCCTTTATAATTGTCATGTTCTTGCCGAATATGGAGTCCGAATATCGCGTTGAAGGTAGTCCAGCAGTGACTTATTTCTTGGAATAAGAATTCTATTTCGACTTCACACTTAAATTAAATATCAATTTGTGTTACATTATGGCGGTTTTAAATTCCAAGTCATTCGAATTTCAGTTATAAATGATAACTAGATTGGTTTTATTCACATTAAAAAATAATTTGATTTAGACATTTATATGTTTTCTGATGCATTCATTGCCTTTTAATTCAAGCACTTTTAACGGCTCCTTAGTATTTACATGTACATTTCAAAACAGACAGACAGACATAAGCATGGTGTAAGGACAATTTGCAAAAAAACAAAAACTCGTAAAAATCCCAGTCCCTTGATTTGCACAAATGTCAATAACCTACTCAAAGAGATTATTTCTACCAAATAAAAAATGACCGACCGGTTCTTGAGAAAAATATCTTTTAATTTCTCAATTTTAAGCATTCGGACAACTGACCCCTTAAAACAATCATTTAATAAATCTTAACATCATTTACCCAATAATGCTTCTGTGAAGCAAAAAATGTTCAGTCAATTGAAACAAGATTGAATTGAATTGATTGAATATTTAGCGTCATTTTTATGCCATTGAGGGCTAACAGACGATCAGTTAAGCTAACCACTGTTTCCTGGGATTAACCAGTACTCGAGCACACCCCGTCTCCGCAAGTAACTGATAACTTTCCCACTTGAATCAGTGGTGAGAGACGAATGATAATGAGACACAATGTCATATATCAATCATCACGGAGACTGTTGCCGGGCGGGGGATTCGAACTCACGACCCATAGATTGATAGTCAGACGTGTAACCGACTGAGCTAATCGGGCCCGGCTCTGACAAAGTAAAAATAAGAATATTAATCTCTTATAATCGTATGCGAACCCTGAATGATATCTAACGACGGAACCATTTTAAACACGAGTGGCATGTATCATTCTGATATAACTATATTTGGTGATAATTTCTGATTAAAAATCATAATCTGCGGTTTTGAAAAAAAAAGGCTTCTTTTGCGATGTTTTTCAGTTACGGTGGCCATTTTGAATATTGGATTGGAAACAAATACAATCTTCTGTATAGTCTCACAAAAATAAGAAATAAACGTGTGAAGTATAATTGACCTAATGTTGCCAACAAGCGATGGCAAAGGACAACGAACAACGAGCCAACAGTTGTATGTATAAGGTTCGTAACAGCACAAACAACCCGCTAAACTTGCGAGCATGGGCGAGTCTGGACTCGGTGAGGTGGTCATTTTGAGGTAGTGGGAAAGTGTGCTGTTACGAACCTTATATATACAACTGCCAACCGCACATGGCCGGAAGAACTAGTGAAATGACGCTAGTTTTGAGCAACTGAATACAAATTCTTCAAAAATACAAGAATCAACATTTATATTAAGGTGTTTTCTATCATACTGTTAAAATCATACGAAAATAAACTATTGTTTTCCTTTCTATTACGCGAAGAATGATACCTTTTTAACCATTTACAAGAGTTGCAACAGTTTCGAAAACCAGAAAGAAAATCAAGGGTAAGCACACATACTGGGGTATTTCTATTTCTATATTTGCATCATGAAAATATACACTTTTCAGAAACAGAGAAAAAAATCATAAAACTTTTATTATGTTTCTTTAAATACCGCGATGTGTGACATAAATAGGACTAAAAACATTTGATTGATACAGTGCCACTAACGCCAGGACTATACAAAGTAAATAGCATTAAATGAAAAGAAATACCGAGATTAGGCACGTCTGGGGTTAATATTGGATTGTTCAATTATCGCAATTGTCAACAAATGGATCTAGAATTAGCGTGTAAGCGGATATTAAAATAGAATTTTATTAACGTAGTCTACGCAATGGTGATGGTAGCTGACGTATATACGAAGACAATTAATCACATCTCGTTAAACATGAAACGTTTTTATATTACACCTGAAATAAGGAAAATAAAAAAAAAACAGATCTCCATTTAACCGCGCCATTGTATACATGTGGAATTAATTATCCGACTTGACCAGTTCAAGCACTTTTCAAAAATCATATGGGGATTTAAGTACAAGGTAGGTTTGGTGAATATCATGCTAATTCTGTGGCAGCTATAGTGTATTCAAGTTCAAAATAATTTAAATTTGATGATTCAAGGGCATACCTTACATACAATTATGCCATTAAAGGACTTCTCCGAGATCATATCGTTATAAAACTACTGTGTACGTTTGGGGAACATACTATGATGAATTGCATACAGGGTCAAATAATAGTTTATTTCGTAAAATGGGCAAAACTCCAAATATTAATATTTTCATAATATTTCACCATATCAATACAATTAAGATGAAAGGACGACACGCTAGTCGTCAAAAAACATTAACATAACGAAAACACACAAAACAATGACGATTTTAGAATTGTTCTTATCAATTGTATAAGCAGCAGATGCAGACGACATGTCGGTGATATCATCTATATATAGAACTTATATCATCATTTATCTAAATTGTGAAAGCATGTAAGGTTATTAGTAAACATCCTATTCGGTTCTTCTCACCACGAATCCCTGATGCACATTTCCGTACTACCCATCATGAATGTAGTAAATTCTCCAATAATTATATTGAAGAATTCAAATTCACAACGGGCATTAAAGTTTAGAGAACTGTACAACATGGTTTTAAAAAGAAAAATAACCATACAGCTATACACAAGACATAATCTCAAATGCCATCCGGAAGATGCAAAAATTGCAGATGACTCTGTCACAATTGACAAGTTAAAAAAGAGGATAGATGCACTATTTGATCTTAGCTATGGAACAAATAATGGAAACTTGAAATACAAAGAGATGTCTTTATTGTATTTCCAAAGGCAAATCACCAATGCCAAACCAACACAAGCACACCCACAAAACAAAAACACAATGCTACTCAGTATATACAATAAATAAAAGAAACCAATACATGTATTTCTAACGAAAATATTCATGAACATAAAAGGTCTGTAATGAGATAACGGATGTTTTCAAACCATAAGTTGAGGTATTGGTATGAAACTCACTTACCTCGTTCTTTATCTTGAAGTCTTAACTTAATATGTTTTATAGTATCAACGACAATATCTTACCTGAAACGATAAAACAAGAACATATTCATGTTAAATGAAAAATGATATAGTTCATTAACCTCTAAAAGTATGTTATACAACTGCTATACAACAGTCTTTTAGTGGTTAATGAACTATGTCATTTTTTATATTTAACCATCATAATAGATGGTGTAGGTTGGCAAATACCCACACAAAATGTTTATCAACAATATTTTCTGTAGGAATTAATTTTTTAACTTCATTTAATATGTCAAATGCTGAATGTTTTGTCACAATTATTAATGCATATCAAAGTATTTCCAAAATATCATGATGTTTTGGCGAAATCTAAATTTGTATTGACTTCCCTCATTAAAATAAATGTGCGCCAGCGTGCATGCGTGCATGTGTGTGTGTTATTTAAATGTATTGATAAAACTTAAAAACATGCGTCCTTTACAATTTATAGCGATATCGAATCTTTGCGATTTCTTTTTGTTGAATATTGAGCTTTACTTTTGTTGAATATTAAGAGTTTTCAATTCATTAATAAAAAAAGTATAACTATTAATTACATTGGAATCTTATGGGCATGTCTATATGTTTTCAATAACAAGAGGGCCAAAATGGCCCTATATCGCTCACCTTACTGACCAAACTTAAGTAGATTATATAATACATTTATACTCAAAATTTAAGAAAAACGAGATGGGCAAGTAGTTAGAATTTTGACTTGTTTTGAAGATGTAACAGATGCGTAGAAGAGTTCAAATTTGGTAGAGTTTCACCCATGGTAAATGTCAGTGAAATTACATCAAAATCAGGTCAGTAGATTCTGACAAGAAGGCTTTTGTAGTGTTTACTATAGCTGCCTATGTTTATTAACAAATCACAACGGCTTGAACAAACTTGGTAAGGGGGCACCCAAGGAACAATTCTGTGATTCTTTTTAAAATCGAGCCAGTAGTTTCTGACAAGAAGATTTTTAAAGTTTTTACTTATTAAACTTGCCCCGCCCCCTGGCAGCCATGTTTTTTTTTGACGAATCAAGATGGCTTGAACAACTTGGTAGAGGGTCACCCAAGGATCATTTCTATGACATTATTTTAAAATCGAGCCAGTAGTTGCTGACAAGAAGATTTTTCAAGTTTTTACTATAGCTTATATAGTATACTTACCCCACCTCATGGCCGCCGTGGTTTTTGACGAATCAAGATGGCTTGAACAAACTTGGTAGAGGGTCACCCAAGGAACATTTTTGAGAAATCATTTTAAAATCGAGCCAGTTGTTTCTGACAAGAAGATTTTTTAAGTTTTTAATTTAGCTTATATAGTAAACTAACCCCACCCCCTGGTCCCCATGTTTTCTTACCAATCAAGATGGCTTGAACAAATTTGGTAGAGGGTCACCCATGGAACATTCTGTGAAATTTTAAAAACGAGTATGTTGTTTCTGACAAGAAGTTTTTTAAGTTTTTACTATAGCTTATATAGTAAAGTAACCCCGCCCCCTGGTCCCCATGTTTTCTTACCAAGCAAGATGGCTTGAACAAACTTGGTAAAGGGTCACCCAAGGAACATTCTGTGAAATTATTTTAAAATCAAGTCAGTTGTTTCTGACAAGAAGATTTTTTAAGTTTTTACTATAGCTTATATAGTAAACTAACCCCATCCCCTGGCGGCCATGTTTTTTGATGAATCAAGATGACTTGAAAAAACACTTGGTAGAGGGTCACCCAAGGAATATTACTGTGCAATTATTTTAAAATCGAGTCAGTAGTTTCTGACAAGAATATTTTTAAGTTTTTACTATAGCTTATATTGTAAACTAACCTCACCCCCCTGGTCGCCATGTTTTCTGACGAACCAAGATGGCTTGAACAAACTTGGTAGAGGGTCATCCAAGGAATATTTCTGTGAAATTATTTTGAAATCGAGCCAGTAGTTTCTGACAATAAGATTTTTTAAGTTTTTACTATAGTTTATATAGTAAACTAACCCCACCCCCTGGGCTCCGTGTTTTTTGACAAATCAAGATGGCTTGAACAAACTTGGTAGAGGGTCACCAAAGGAACATTTCTGTGGAATTATTCGAAAATCGAGCCAGTAGTTTCTGACAAGAAGATTTGTTAAGATTTTACAATAGCTTATATTGTAAACTAACCCTACCCCCGGTTGCCTTGTTTTGAGACGAATCAAGATGGCTTGAACAAACTTGGTAGAGAGCCACGCAGGGACATTCTGTGAAAAGATTTTAAAATCGAGCCAGTAGTTTTTAAGTTTTTACTAATTAATCTTGCCCCATCCCCTGGTGGCCATGTTTTCTGACGATTCAAAAACACCTAATTAATATGCAGGGATTTAGACGGAAATCAAACTTGAGCTATAGTTTATCACCATACATCTTTCTACCAAATATGAATCAAATCTATCCAATCCTTCAAGAGATATCAAGCTGAAACCAATTTCTTGACATTTGTCAATAATCTAAGTCCAAAAAGGGGCATAACTCCATAAAAAATCATCGAAATGTATTAACTGAATTTGAAGTCACACACAAAATTTGGTTTAAATATGTTCATTAAAACTAAAGATATAAGTCGGAAACCATTTTCGTACGTACGAACAGCGGTGATACTTTATGCCACTATATTGAAAATGGCGGGGGCTAAAAAATCTCAACAATTCATAGATCAGTTGAGCTTATAGAATAAAACTTCGACCATGATTTGTGTAAGTTTTAAAAACTCATTTCACAATCGAAGAAAAATATATGTTTGAACTTAACTAAAATGTTTGTTTCGATGACAAATAAATTAAATTACACCCATGAACACTAAAATTTCTACATCGCTACACTCCACAATACACCCAATGACACTTAACACAATGATGATAATATTATTATGATGGTATTATAAAAAAATAATTTAAACGCTACCCTATTAACAGCGAGTAAAGCCAAACCAATGCAAGCAATTAATCTATTTTTATATAATAGTATTCCAATCAATTAACTATTTGCTTATGGTATGATTGGACAAGTAGAATTTGTGCGTGCAGGCGACAAAAGCAATATACACACTAAACTTCAAAGAGAATATATAAGGACTTTTATACACATTTGCCATTTCCAATTACTATTTAAGATATTTTTTTCTAAATAAGTCAATCATTTAGTTATATCTGAAATAAAAATAGCCAATACACACGTGTATATTACAAACATTGCACGTAAATCTCAGCAGGGTTGTACGTCATCACGCCATAGTTCTCTTGCAGAACAAATACCTCGAAGAAACAATAGACGTGTGGGCACACATGCGTGAAATTTCTCAGTTATACTTCAGTTAATGACAATGCTATGAATGGTTTAAAGTGTAATATAATGGGACTTTAATGCAACCACTGCTCTCATTAGCCGAGAGATGCACAGATGTCAACAGCGATAGAACATATATATACGACTGCTACCGCTTCCGAAGCAATATAAAATAAATACTATATCCCTGTTATGTACAAACGTGTAAGCGTATTTCGTGGACATTTCTATGACTTTCCCTTTATCACACGACATGTTGGTGTTCTAAAAGAAAAGCAAAAAAGTAAATTGTTTGTTTATTATAGGGTGATAACTCCTTGTACGGAATGGGCCAGCCACAATGGGCGTATGAGACACCTTTATGTTGAAGACAGTTATTTCCCTAAAGCTATCCTTACCAGACGTGAGGCTGTTCGGTACCTCTCAATTAAACTAGTTGCTGAATGAGCAACCAGCCACATCAGAAAACAAGTACTCACACCTGGACTCGAACCTTCGACCTCAAGCTTCAGAGGCGATTGTTTTAACCATAAGGCCACGGAAAACGGTGTAATCTCTATGTAAGAAACTTTACTGTATTTGTAATACTATAATCTTAATCTGTTTAATATCTGTATTAACTGTAGAGAATTTATAATAACACATTAATGATAAACTGACAGAGTCTGTGTATGTTTACAATTCACAAATTGCATTATATTGCAAAGCAAGCTTCAAAGTAATATATCTGATCATCAGGAGACACATCATTCGATGGATACAGCCAACCAAACACCAAACACATAATAACAGTACAGAACAAGGGTTGTCAGAAGACAACAAAGCTCGCCCCTGGGTGTCTAAGTCCAAAATTGTTCATAACTATGCCAAAATGCAATCCAGAGTTATGGTTCTTGTCTGTGTGTGTTCGAAGTTTCATTCACATCCAAAGAGTGGTTTCATAGATATCTGAAACTTAAACGCAAAAGTTTAACCTGGGTGTCTACAAACGATGACGGGACCATGACAATAGCTCTCATTGGACTTCGTCCCGGCGAGCTAATAATTATAACATTTTTAATACATAAATAGGGTAGAAATGATGATAGAGGTCATCGTCTTGGACAGACCAGTGGCAAGTCTATAAAGTGGCGCTTTAGCCTGGTCAACAGATGCATCCAACCATCCATCCATCTCCCCATTGTCAAATCATAAAACAACATAATGCTAATAAAACGATGTAATACTATTGTCATAATCAAATATTATTTAGGGTAATGTATTAAATACTTTTTCTTTAACTAAGTTTAATAATAATTAAACTAAAAATAGACAATATATGTGTACTTTGCCAGCATCGCCTGTTGATACCAGCAGGATTGCATGTCAATGTCATCACAATAGAGCTCCAACTCACTCTCTCTCTGTGTCTGTCTCTGTCTGTCTGTCTCTCTCTCTCTCTCTGTCTCTCTCTCTCTCTCTCTCTCTCTGTCACGGAACAAAACTCACAAAGAAACAATAATGATTGGGGCGTAGATGCGTGAAATTTCTCATCTACACTTAAGCTAATGACCATGTTCTGTATGGTTTAATGGGTAATCAATCTAATGATCACTTAACGAAACCACTGCTTTCATTACCAGAGAGCTGCAAATAATGCCATGCTTTATGTAATCCAGGCCATGAGTTGTCAGTACATACACCCAAGACTGCTGTTGCCTTTCGACAACATAAAAGTAAATATTATATCGACGAGTGTTGACGAATTCAACGCATTCTTTGTTTTGGTTTTGTTTTTACTGTTTATATGGTGGTGTCCTATGAAGTTGGACATCCATCTGTTATTACTCTTAAAGTTGTAGTAAATATATCTCGTCTGCCATTTGCATCTTAAACAATAACTAGTATAACTGTATAAAGAGTACCAGAAATGGATTTACAATTAGCTGACCCTTTACAACGAGGATGAACTCTCATAGTTATATCAGTAAAAGTGTCTATTTCAACATAAAGGGTAATTGACCGTGAATATTGGACAAACGACTTAATTACTTGTATCTGTCTTACATTTGGGCCATGCTGATCAGACATCTCCAATCGACTTGTTTTTAGCTTAACAAATGAAGCACATGGCAGATAAATGTAAGTAATATACATTATATCACTAAAATCTGATAAAAAATAGCGCTTAGAGACACAGACTGCAACCAAGAAAAGAAAATAGAATACTCTGTTTTATTGAGTCTATCAATGTAGATTATTTTTTACACTTCTCACATTCGCTAGCACCGACATTAGCAGTATTCTATATTCGAGCTACAGTGAGAGAACTTACCGGCATTAGCAGTACTCTATATTCGAGCTACTGTGAGAGAACTTCATTATTTTAAGGACCAGTGTATAATAATAACACTGATTCCGATGATTGTGTTTATTTTTTGTTATTGTTCATTACTTTCCCTAGTTTCAATGGATGGCCGTCTTTTGGTTATGTATTTTGAAATTCCAGAAATAAAAAAAAAAAAAGAGTAATATATAATAAAGTAATATTGGCAATAAAAATGCTTTAGAAAACCTTTATTTAACAATTTAACAGTGCAGTTAAATTTGACATTCATTCTTACAAATACCGTAACAGTAACATGGGATTTTGCTTCCTTAAGAAAAAGCAACATGAATATGAGTGACAGAGATAAAACCGCCAAAAACACCCACAACTTTATAAAACGATTAAAACAACAAACAAATATACCGTACACAATTACACACAATAAATACAACAGAAACAAGAAAATGTCTCTATGCCCTCGATTTTGCCATAACACTTGACAAATATTGTAATACCAATTTCGCAAATTTATTACTAAATATTTTGATAATAAAAATTGTAAACATTTTATTAGAATTACTCAAGGAAGGCTATCGGACTAATTTTTGAGCTGAGCCAATAAACTTTGCAAATATACACAACTATGACTGCGACTGCAGCTATTTGGCTGGTTATCGAACATGGCTCAGATATTTTGTAAAAATGTATTGCTGTGACTATGTTTGGTAAAAGTGGGTTAAAAACCTCATTGAGTTAGAGTGGGAACATCACAAAATTTGCAAAATTTAAAAAATACACGGATTATGACTCAAGAGTAACTGTGGCCATAGGGCTGGTTTTCGAACTCAACCTAGAAATTCAGCCAATACACATTCTGACCTTGTCTGGTAAAAAATAAATTTTAAATTACTCGAGATACAGAGGGGTCATCATCAATGTAATAAATGTAAAATCCAAGGGCCATTGCTCCGGCGTTACTTGGATGATATTGTTATTTATCGAACTCGATTTAAACATTCTGCCAATAAACATTCTGACGTAGTCTGATAATAATGGATGTAAAGTTAGAGAGGGCATAGTATCAATGTCGCAAATGTTGTAAAATCCAAAGCTCCGCATTTACTTGGGCGATCTGACAAGATATCAAACTTTGGCGTTCTGACAATAAACAGTCTAAGCTTCGCAAAGATTCTGTTTGCTTTTAATATTTTTTTTCAATCATTTTGTTTATACATATTAAAATATACAGAACATAACATAATTATACATTGTCATTATGTAATATATACGAATAGGCTGCTCTTAAAAAATAAGATTTGCATAGCAGGAATGTCTTTAGTTTAACTACATTGTATTATCATACGTATCGTATATTATTAGCTTTCTTATAATAAAGTTACTTATAACTTAAGAATATACTGAGCTACATTCCACCTTGCTTTTATAGTATCAGATTTTCCCATGGAACACATATATGTTGAAAACAATTCATTATTTCTATACCTTTTTATTTTTTCAATAAACACTGAATAAGCTTCGTAAAGACTGATTTGAAAGTGCTCGCGTTTAGAAAGCCTTCATATTTCTGTAACTTACAAACAATCTAAGGGTAATAAATTACTCGCATTAGAGAGAAACCATCATTATCCGGATGGACGTACCGAAACGCAAACACAAAAAGTATACGAATGCTTCGGATCTGAGGCATAAAAACAAACTTCTAAGCCGTTAAACGCAAATATAGCCAAATAAAATCAATAAGTATTAAATATGTTCACAGTTTTAGCATACGCCGAAGAGAATTGAAATTGAAAACCCGTAAGCTTTTTTCTCTCTATATTCCTGATGACTTTAAAATGAGCTAGAGAGCTATATGATTGACATGGTGTCGACCTACATTTCTTTTGTGTAAATCACAGGCCTTGTGAAAAAGCAGATGGATTCAAAAATTGGTCTCATTAATTTTGCACATTGCGTGCCTTAAATTGCGTGTTCGGTTGTCTTATTTTTGACAACATTATATTTGAGCTGAATTACTGTCACATTTTTTTTATAGATTTTCTCTATAACTTAGTCTAAGAGTACTTAGTCTACATTCGCACACAGCCTTAGTTGATCGTACTCTATAGTTTTTAGCTTTTTATGAATGAAACGTTGCGACAAAGCTTGCTTATTACGGTTAAATTTTCTTTGTCTTTTGAACATTATTTTTTAGATACATTTTTTTAACTTTAAAATATGTCAACAACTTATTAAAACGCAATACAACTATTCTAAAACGAATCCAAATTCCGTTCCTGTTAAGTTAAAAACAGGTCAAATGAGACATTAAAGGACAAAATCGTTATTATTACAAAGTCTCACACACTTCTTGTCAAGTTTAAAATATGCCAATAAATGGTTGAACGACAATATATTAAAACGAAGTTCCGCTCCATTCACCATTCTTGTTTAAACGAATCCACACTTCACTTCTTGTTAAGTTTAAAAGATGTCAATAAATAATTAGAGGGCAATATAAATACTTCAAAACAAACTCTAATTCCTTTCTTGTTAAGTTTAATTCAAGTCAGTTTAAAATATCTCAATAACTCCATTCTTGTTAAGTTTAAATTTTGTCAGTTTAAATCATGTCAATAAATCCTTACTCCATTCCTGTTAAGTTTAAATCATGCCTGTTTAAATCATGTCAGTGAATTCTAACTCCAGTCTTGTTCAGTTTAAATAATGTCAATCAATCCTAACTCCATTCTTGTTAAGTTTAAATCATGTCAATAAATCCTTACTTCAATGGTTAGGTTGCATTAGCGACCGCACCCTATATAAGGGTCAGTTAAGAAATTTACTCTGGGTGCTGCCATATTGAAACGTCACGATCACGTTTTAAAACACTGCACTCGATACAAGGAGGTCGCCATTGCTTTTCAAAACAGTAAATTATGGGAGTGTAAAGCAATTGATACTAAACCCCGGTCATATTTACCGGCTGAGCCGACCCACTTTTCGGCTACAAGAAAAATGCAAATGTGATGTGTGTGTGTGTGTAACAATTGCTAGTGGCGTTTAAATTAGCATTATGCACTTCCCTTTGCATTTTAAACCAAAAATATTGAAAAATAAAATAGAACGGCCTTAACTGAGGTCTTGAAACCTATCTTTTTTTGAAGATTTATCGCCGTTTATGACAGATTCCTGCTGAGTTGATGTAAATCATTTTTAAATAACCATGTATTTAATCAATCATTTATGCTGAACCCATAACAACCGAAATAATAACAAAATCATGCAGCTACAGTTGTTTATTTTACTCGATACAACAGAAATATATTTTCTTTAGGCTGCACAACCATGATTGGAAACAGGATGCGCTTCCGTTGGTATAATTTACTATAGAATAAAGAACAAAATTTACTCTGGAACAGTGAGATGGGGGTGATTTTCCAAAATGTTAATTGTAGGTAAAATAACGTCTTTTTTGCACTCTCGTGGTCTTAAATGACAAATTGGAGACATTTCCTTCGTTAAACATACTTTGTCGTGTTTATGCCTCAAATAAACTTATATGTGCATATTTACATTTAAATATAATGAAAAATTACAACATTTTGAAGATTTTTTAATTTGAATGATTGAAATGTGCAATTTTTTAGCATTTGAATAGTATTGAATAATGTATTTCGGTGAGATAAAGTCTTCAATATGTCATGAGACTATTTTAGTGTAAAATGCTTAATTAAATTAGGTTCAAAAACTTTTTGGGGGTAATATTAGTCAAACACATCAAAATTGCATGTCGGTCAACATCTCACGCCTGTTTATAATGACCATGTAGAAAGTGGTATTCTGACAAATGTTTCAGTACTCAATGCCTAAAACTTGGCAGTATAACTGCAAATTGATAGTACTTAGTAAAAAAGAAGTAATTAGTAAAGCACAGAATTAATGTTTCTTAAAATAGAGACTTCAGTGAGATGGGGGTGATTTTCCCAAATGTTAATTGTAGGTAAATGAACCTCATTTTTACACTCTCATGGTTTTATATGACAAATTGGAGACATTTCCGTCATTTGAAAAACAATTGTCATGTTATGCCTCAAATAAAGCATACATGTGCATAATAATCTACAATGAAATTTCATTTTAAATCATAACATTTTAAACATGTTTTATTTAAATGATTGAAATGTGCAATTTGTATTTGTATAGTATTGAATAATGTATTTTGGTAAGATAATGTCTTCAATATGTCATGAGACTATTTTGGTGTAAAATTTTTAATTAAATTAGGTTCAAAAACTTTTAGGGGGTAAATTAGTCAAATACATCAAAATTGTATGTCGGTCAACATCTCCCGCATGTATATAATGACCATGTAAAAAGTGGTATTCTGCCAAAAGTTTCAGTACTTAATGCCTAAAACTTGGCAGAATTACTGCAAATTGATAGTACCTAGTAAAAATCGAAGTAAACGATTTTTGTCATGTTTATGCCTCAAATAATGTGTTATAAGGGTATTTTGGTGTAAAATTTTCAATTGAATTAGTTTAAACAATTTTTTTCGGTAAAATTAATCGAACACATCAAAATTGCATGTCGGTCGATATCTCGTGCCTGTATATAATGACCACGTAGAAAGTGGTATTCTGACATAAGTTTTAGTATTTAATGCCTGAAACTTGGCACGATTACTGCATATTGATAGTACTTAATAAACAAGAGGGCAAAGATGGCCCTATATCGCTCAACTGACTGACCTTGAGTCACCCAACTTAAGTAGATTATATAATACATGTACACTCAAAATTCAAGAAAGACGAGATGGGCAAGTAGTTAGAATTTTGATGTGTTTTGAAGATGTAATAGATGCGTAAAAGAGTTCAAACTTGGTAGAGGTTCACCCATGGTAAATGTCAGTGAAAATACATCAAAATCAGGTCAGTAGATTCTGACAAGAAGGCTTTTGAAATTTTTGCTATAGCTGCCGACTTCGAACTAAGATAAAAATCCAGTTCCAGCACAAAACTAACCTGTTATGTTTTTGAACAGTTTCAAACTTAAGCATCAGACTAAACTATTGTGCATGAAACAATCCACAGTTCCAGCACAATAAATATTCCTATGAGTTTCAAACACAAGCCTTCCCAAAGCCTATCGCTTGAAAAAATCTTTGTCGCATTGCTCTCTCCCCCAAAAACAATTGAGCTCCTCCTCCAAGATGACACTGAACATCTCAAGCAGACTTTTCGCTGTGAACAAACTATCTAAAACCATGGTATTGCTTTATTATGAAGCAGTAAACCACCCCTGTCTAAAAACTCTGACTTTTATATTGAGAAAAACACCTATTTTAAAATAGTTCATGATATATGAATAATATTTCCATCATTGATTATAATTGTATCATTCATCTTTTTATGATGAATTATCTTTTAAAACTTATATCTGGTATAGTATTGTATAATAAAAGCAAAAAAAAAAGTTTATTTAAAAAGTTTATTACCTCTTCTTATAATAATTGCTATATACAGACATTTATGCTATAAAACAAGAGAAATAATTTGACATAAAACTAACCCCACCCCCTGGCTGCCATGATTTTTGACGAATCAAGATGGCTTGAACAAACATGGTAGAGAGTCACCCAAGGAACATTTCTGTGAAATTATTTTAAAATCGGGCCAGTAGTTTCTGACAAGAAGATTTTTTAAGTTTATACTAAAGCTAATATAGTAAACTTACCTCACACCTGGTCGCCATGTTATTTGACGAATCAAGATGGCTTGAACACACTTGGTAGAGGGTCACCCAAGGAACACTTTTGTGAAATTATTTTAAAATCGAGCAAGTAGTTTCTGACAAGAAGATTTTTTAAGTTTTTACTAATAAAACTTGTCCCGCCCCCTGGCGGCCGTGTTTTTTGACAAATCAAGATGGCTTGAACAAACTTGGTAGAGGGTCACCCAATGAACATTTCTGTAAAGTTATATCAAAATTGGCCCAGTGGTTTCAGAGGAGAAGTTGTTAGAAAAGTTGCTAAAAGTTTACGACAGGACAACAGACGACGGACACCAAGCGATTACAAAAGCTCACCTGTTTCTTATAGGCATAGTACCACAATTGGATGGCGGTTATATAATTGCCACCTCTTTTCTAAGACCTAACCATTGGATGCTTTTTAAAAGCAGTCAACTTGTTTTTATTCATGCTAGGTTTAAAATACATCAACTAATGAACAAAAAAACGAACAACATATTTTTTGACAAATAGAAGCTTATAACAAAGAAGGTCATGTCATTCACATCTTTGTATCAGAGAACTGAGGATTATAAGCCTTTTATATTGTCGTCTGACACTTAGGAAAACAAGACACGTGTTTTTACCTTTCACCACAATATGCATCTCTTTATCGTTAATTCAATGGTACATACTGGTATTTAACAAATACAGTTTATCACCTTGGTAATTCGGGCCACTAGCGTAATTAAAAGGTCCGTGTCGGCTGCAGTAATTGTTTTATTGTGGTCCAATTTGTTTCCAATTTAGTATTATGGTCTTGTACTTCATATCAGCTGCAACATTACAGAGGGTAATTATCTAATTAGCAGTTTCCTTTAATCAATATCATTGCCGAGAAATAACGACCCCAATTCATATAATTTCTCTCATTTACATCAAGTAGAATACAGGTTTAAGAGAAAAATACTACCAGTGATCTTCATGTTCAGTTAGAGCCTATGCTTCTGCGTGACTATATCTGAGACGAAATATAGTGTTGTTGATTTTGTAAACAATATGTGAAGTGTTTTCCCTAACATTTATAAACCGGGGGTCATTGTACCCCATAAAACGATGCTTTATAGACAATTTGGAGAATTGTATGGGAAATTTGATTAAAAAGTGTGGAAAAAGAATAATAAACTTGAGGGACATAACAAACGCTCTTTGTGTTTTAATAATTCATATTTAATATGTTAATGCATTGAACTATTAAACATATATTTGTCATCTGACACATTTTATGATGTCGCGGTACTTGGAAGAGCGAGGTTGGGTGCACAATGTCATGTAAACTAAATTTTAGCTCCTAGTTTTTAAGCAACTCGTTTTTTTCTGCTATTGACCGTTACAAGGCTGTGACTTCCTATTGTCAATTGTTCTGTATGTATATATTGTACTTATTATGTCTATGGTATGCAACTATTATTTCAGTACTAATGTGGTGACTGTGTCCTTTGAATGCCACTTCAACTCGTGTTGTATTAATTCGATTCTCTAACTGTTCAGTGGAAAATGATTGTCATGGGTAATATTTGTTGTACATCTTTATATTATTAAGCGGGCTAAAGTCGTATTTAACGCTTAATATACTATATTTCATAAAATGAAGCATTACTGTGTGGATTCTACTGGATTTGTAAAATAAATACAACATTCATCTTTCTATTAGCTTCACCATCTAATGAATGTTGGTTTCCTAAGAGTTTACTGCGTCGAAATATTGGGAATTAAAACAATAAATGATATATATAAATCGAGATACAAGGCGTTTTAATTCTTTTGATAGATTAAAACAATTATATAATAACAATAATTCCAAATTTCTCAATTATTTTACTATTACCCAAAGCACATTTTCAAAACAACTTAACTGGAAATCATCCATTGTATACCTTTCAAAAGTACCATTGACACAAAACTGAGATCATTTTAATACAATTCATTATAAGAATTTTACCTATTAGCCAGTTTTTATCATAATGTAAAATAGTAATTTTAGTCTATGTGAATTTTATGACAGACATCTGGAAACTTAAAAACATTTATTGGGAATGTCATTTTGTAAGAACACTTTGGACTCAGGTCATAATTTTTGTTTTGCAAACAATCAGCCTTTTAACTACTTAACATCTGTTATCAAACTATATCGTTCGGGTAATAAAACTCATCAACAGTTAACTTAAAAAACTGTATAATATTACTTGCTAAATATTTTATATTTAAGAATAAGTTCAAGAAAACAATTCCATTATAGCAGCATTCATACCATATTGACAAAAGAAAACAAGTATAAAAAAACTTATTGCAATACATAAAAATAAACTTAGGTCACACGAAATTAAATAAGGAAACATGTAAACTAAATTTACGAAAATAAACTGCAAAAAGCTTCTCGTCTGTAAATTTCTTTTTCTCTTACCTTTGTTCCTTCTTTTCTATTTTAAATCGCCTTTATTCTTTTCCTTTTATATTCATTTAAAATATTACTTGTAAGATATCGTATAAAAGAACTATTACATACAGTTACCATATAATGTGTTAAGTTTCAAATTAAATTGCTTGTATTGATACCTGAACAATTTGTACAACATTATATCATGTCCTACAGGCAATAAACTATAAGCATAAATAAAGAGTAAACTATATCATAATTGCAATTTTACAACATTTCTATCACATAGTTCTCCATTGCATTGAGGTAAATTTCCACCATTGCATTTTCCATATAAGTTCACTATTAGGTTGAACATTATTGTCATTATGTCTCACATTCGCTGGGAAGCAATCCTATATTATATTAAAGTACTATCCTAGACTAAATGAATATTCAAGAAAATGCTTAATCATCAAGAAGTATGAAGTGTTTTATTCCAGGAAAGTAGAAAATAGCTTATATATCAATATTCCCAGTAATTGCTTTGTCTACTTCAGATTATTATTTTCTTCGTTTCAATAATTATTTCATAATTACTGTCAAACAATATAAATACGCATTTGTTCATTGTTGTCATAAATATTCTTTCAGATACAAGACCAAATTTTAATAGAAATACATTAAATGTCTGGTGGCGTTTTCGCTGTCCCGATAAGCTAAGAAATACATGAAATTTCAAGTGACAGGTAAGCTGTTCCGTTTAGTATAAATATACCGAAAAATATAACAAGTACACTACATGCGTACAAAATGTGACAACAGAGTCACAAAAATATTCACGAAATATGAAGTATTTAACAAACTGGAGGCAGAACATTCAAAGGTCATAACCACAACATGAGGCAGAACATAACTTACATAAGAAACAATTAAGTACCAAAACATCCATTAAGAAACAGTGACATGGGTCACCGCCTGTGAACAGTCAATACAGTGTAGCTAAAGACGCCAAAAAGAAGCTTAACCCTGATTCAAGGGTGCACCCAACCTCACTCAGTCCCCGTTATGATATTATAAGAATTAAAAGTATGCCCGCACGGATACCTCACCCATTAAACCGGGTTAAAGGGTTTCCCCAACCTCGCTCAGTTCCCGTTATGATATCATAAGAGTTGAGTGTATAATAGTCTGCCCGCATGGATACTTCACCCATTAATCCTGGTTAAAGGGTGCGCCCAACCTCGCTTGGTCCCCGTTATGATACCATAATAATATAAAGTATAAAATTATGCCCCCACAAATACGCTACCCATTAAACCTTGTTAAAGGTTCTTCAAAATGACAAAATATTTGAAAGATTTTGAACAAAATCAAAACTTATTCTTCATCCATGAGAACGCTGTCTATAGGGACTGTTTACATAACAATTTATATAGATACTTAACAAACAGGTTGTTCCACTTGATAAAAGTTATTGCACATACATTATTGCTTATGTCGAAATTCCACCTTCACTTTTGATATATGTTTTACTGGCAGCACTATCTATATCAATTGACTTCAAGAGGCTTCATTCTCGTTTATTTCATTTGCCAAGCAAACACTGATAGCTTTTTCGTGAGCTCATTTCATGCCCTACCGTTTTTCATTTGTACTTTTTCTTGACTAAGACATTATTGTTGTCAAACTACCGCAATCATTAGGTTTTGCAGTAACACATATTCACAAGTCAGCGAAATGTGCTCTTGCCATTTCTATATTTGTAACAAATGAAAAACACACATCGATTCTAGATTTAAAAAAATAATGCATGGCATTTGAAACAAATTGACCTGATTACTGACAAACAGAAGTCTGACGTCACTGTGCAAGATGGTTCACATAATCGAGCTATCATTGTAATACCTAGTATATGTCAGTTGTAGTACGTCTCTGTAACCTTGAACTCGTGGTCTATATATAACAAATAATTAGCGCTCCGTGATCACGTCCCACACACTGTTTTAAATAACGAATATAATCAAACAGTAACAAATAAACGAAATGAATAAAACCCGGGAAAATGCTGACATGTTTATTCATTACATAACATGCAGAACAATGATGTACACAGCCAGTATAATCTAATCGTTTTCTCTTTGATATGATTCAATAAACGGAAGCTCATTTTCTAATATACATGTACAAGTGAGGCCCCTTGACAACTCGATAAAAATACAGTACTAGCATTAACTCTTGAAATTTTGTATTCAATAAAGTGTTTAACATTCACATTAGTTTTAACATAGTATGGGTAGTTTGACACTAATTATATGTTAACAGCATTTAATAGTTTCTTAAATTATTATGAGGTTTCAGATTGTAGTAATTCGAGATTTATATCCCTATGTGATTTTACTTATTTGCAAAGATTGATTTGATGCGTGAAGATGTCTGAACTCGAGTTCAACATTACCGTATGTCCTGCTAAGGAAACGCAATTAACTTTGTACTTAAGACAGTATCTGTTGGAGATATTAATATTCAAGTCTGCCTATCTGAAATATCTAAGTATAAAGACTAAAATCACACCCCATATAAAAACAAAAGAAAACACAAACAATTATTTTTGAAAAAAATACTGAAAACTATTCAAAATTAAGCATCTGATAATTGACTAATGTAGTTTTTCAAATTTATACAATACATTGTACGAGTAAACAAACCATGTTTTACACATGATTGTCATGGTAACTACACGATTGCAAATAAGACGTTATTCAAGTAAACCATTGACCTCGGTTATGCCCCTTGGAAAATACTATGGAATTTGAAGTATGCAAACATACTGGGAACATTTCTATCGTATTTGCATAATTAAGGTACAATTATAAAATTTCTAAATAAATCAAAGTGAAATTATCCAAATACTTGTCCTTTTGGACCAGCCAATTGATTCAAACAATTATTGTTAAGAATTTGCTTCCGTTTAAACGGACAATACTAATTGTCTAAAAAGTGACAAAAAGGTACAATCAATTCGCGCCAAACATCTCCTTTTCAAAAGTCAGTGGCAATTCTTAGTCTACGGTTGTAGCCAATGTTGCTTGCTTCAATACTTGTTTCATCGTGTTTAGAGAAAGTCACCGTATATGTAGTCTTACTGACTTAAAAAAGGGAAAATATAGAAACCAACGGTGAGTAAAAAATTGGCGCGCAATAAACATTACTTGAACATAATAAGAGTAAATTTTACGCATTCGGCCAATGTAGTACTTAGACAAAGACGAAATAGACGAAAACTGTATTGGATATCTCACGATGCCACATTGTCGGAGTTGCAAACGAAGGATACGCGACCGAAATGATGTAAATAATAACTTGTCATTGTGCGATTGTAAATTCATAAATTCCTATAAAATATAAATGCATTTTGTTTCTTTTCGGCACAAGAAATATCATACACATGTAAATAAACAAATACATCACTTATGTACATACAATAAAATTGCGATAAAGATGCTGACAGCGTCAAGTGAAACAATAGTCACATTTACCAAGCAGTATGAATAAAAATGATGTAGAGGAAAGGGGAAATAATATTTAAATAATACGTAAAAAGGCACCTTAAGGTGATCCATTTATTTCCCCGACATTGATAGGACACGAGTCATTAAGGTATAATATGTAAATAATAAATTAACAGTTTTAACAATGCCGAAGTTTCACATGGTGCACACTTGTGTGTACATGTATTTGAATATCATACCGTGAATTAGTTTGGTCATATCAACATACATAACGTATTTTTAGTATGGCAAAATATAATCAATGTGACAACCAAGATATTGCAGTTGTTAATAGTATTTTGTAAGTAGATAAATTTGAAGCAATTTCGCAAAGCATCCCAATTGTAATTTACATGTAACTGCTAACAATTGTAACTAGACCTATCACTTAATGTGACTTTTATCCCCCCTTCCCAATTATTTACATCAGCATCACAATTTCGACATGAACATCTGTTTGATGTAGGCCAATCATTACTTATTACTACATTAGATCAACGTATAGATTTTTTTGTCAAACCAATTTATACCGGAGTAAACAATCGGGCTATATCTATGTTGATTGACCGCTTTTAAGAATTTCCATTAAAACATTAGTTCCACTGACACGTAACACAACACAATGTCGTAACGTGGTGATCAGGCGTACACAACGGTTAACGATGCAGGGATGATTACTGAGAGACACGGTACACCTTTCACTGACGGTCTTAAATCAGCTGGCCAAGGATGCAAACACAATCTAGGAATCACTTGACATGATTTCAACTGACAGCGTCACATTTTGGAACTAAACGCTGATCAAAAGAACGACTTATCAAAAGAAAAAGAAATATCGAGTGAATTTCAGGGCAATATAATAAAACAATTGTAAGAACTATTTACAGGTTTAAAGATATGTATGAAAAGGTATTTGATTAATGATTTCAATGATAATGAGCATTATGACAAAATCATTAATTAAATACTTTTACAAACATGTTCTAAAATGTATAAATATCGCTTATAATATTTTGATAATGTGGCTATGAAATTCACCCGGCGTTACTTTATCCTTTCAGTTTATGTCCACAACAAGAGGGCCTGATGACACTCTACTGACTCGTAGTAGGCCAAAGCACTTGAAATTCTCCTATGCAATAGAAACATCGGGGCGGGGTCATTTTTAACCCTAGGGACCCCATTTGAACAAATCTAACAAAACAATCGTTGTTTATCATTACTACATAAACATTTTGAAAATCTGTTGGGCCGTTCATAAGAAGAAGATTTGTTTGAGTTTTAGGTGTAATCCCACCATTGATTGTTGTTCTTTATTCTATAGTAAAAAAGTTTGAAGCTTGTCATTCATTGAGAAAACTCAAATGAAAGAAGCGAAACCTGCATTTTACTGTTTGTCAACTTCTGCACTATCAAAATATGATGAGAAAAGTAGGTGGCATGTGTCATATAAGAAGATTTTTTAAATTTATTGACTATTTTTAGTAACGACGGCCATCTTGAATTTTAGATAGAAAAAAAATTGGCCTAGTGGTTTCAGAATAAATGAAAAAATAAAGAGAATTTTCAGTTTTCCCATAGTATACCTATGTTAAATTTTAAGTCCCCTTACATAGCCCCTATAAATTTTAGCCCCTAAGTTCTTATCTGCAATCAAACCCTTACATATAGGGATAATTTATGCCAAATATGTACAAATCAGAAATACCGGTTCTTAAAAAACGATTTTAATAATTCCCAAT
The DNA here is from genome assembly GCA_029582155.1 of Panopea generosa. Lineage (NCBI taxonomy): Eukaryota > Metazoa > Mollusca > Bivalvia > Adapedonta > Hiatellidae > Panopea > Panopea generosa. The sequence continues at coordinate 53,042,050 of CM055908.1, forward strand.
GTGTACCCTTTTGGGGCCCCTCCTTGACCCCTCAAGACATAGGAACCCAGTCATTTTTACAAATCTGAACCTCCTGCACCTTTCAATGATTTTGTGAAGATATAGACAAAATCATTTCCATTTAAAAAATATATATATATATTATATTGAAATGTGTCCCCTAACTGAACCCTTGGTGTGGGGTCATTTAAAACCCTAGGGACACCATTTGAACAAATCTCACAAAACTATAGGTGGTAATCATTACTACATACACAGTTTGAAAATCTGTTGCACCGTTCATGAGATGAAGATATTTTAAACTTTGGACTATTTTTAGTAATGGCAGCCATCTTGAATTTCATATCGAAAAAAAGAAAATTCTGTATAGTCTCATATGCATTAGAAACCTCCATGTTAAGTTTCAGTTCAATTGGCCTAGTGGTTTCAGAGAAAGAGCTGCTAACAGACGATAGACGACAGACGACGGACAACGCGCCATCGCATAAGCACTTCTGGCCTTTTGCCAGTAGAGCTTAAAATCAAATTGTATAAACACATTATAATTTGATAACATTTGAATCATTATGATTAACAATTGTTACTTTTAAAATGTGTATGTTAAACAGGTCGACTTTAAAAACAAAACTTTACCTTCTGACTACAAACAAAACAACATAATACAGAGACTTGATTGATTGATTGAATATTTAGCGTCATTTTTATGCCATTGAGGGCTAACAGACGATCAGTTAACCTAACCACTTTTTCGTGAGATTAACCAGTACTCGTTTTTTTATAGGATAGCGTTTTATCCTAAACGTATCGGATTTGTATGAAATGGCTAATGAAAAGATGCATATACGAGTGATGTTCGGATAGTTTTGAGAAATTGCAAAATTAAAAGGGAAACGAAAGTATAGATAAGCCTCAATTCTACAAGAATCATCGCGATCACAACATTAATGGAAAGCATTGATTTAGGTGTTTTACGCAACCGGTATAAGTAATAAGTTGACCGTTGTTGTTCAACAGAAAGCAACAAAAATGACAATTGTTGACTCCGGATTGAACTTTGTGTCTTTGCTGATTTGCCTTATATGGAAACTTCGTCTTCTTCGTCGGTTATGCGATACCTTACCAATGCATTGCTGAAGCCTTAATACTGATAAAGCTAATTACAAGTTTAATCCAGTAAGGAAAACATATTTATAGAAACCTTACTGATTTTCTGATTCATCGTATCTTATATTTCTTTATCTCTTTCCTTATTCCATCTCACCCCTCTCTATCTCTTTTAATTCAATCTTTCTTTTTCCCTCTTTCTGTGTGTGCGTGCGTGCGTGTTGTTATGTCTTTCTCTCGTTTATCCATTCAAGTAGGTAGACCTCACTGTTTTTCTGAATTACTAAGACATGACTGTAGTTGTACTTTACCGGGCACAACTGAATGCATTATTTAAACTGTGGTAAACTTTATCTCACGCATGTTTCACTTGAAGAAATAAAGAGCAGACATAATGTATAAATCAAGTTGAACTACAAGAGAACAAAACCCTCACTTGTCAACGTTAAAGGACGCTCAATGTACTTCTAAAACAGCTGTTTCCAGACAAAAATATTATACTTTGTCATTCTTCTGTCATGTTTACTCTTACTTTATGTTCATGTAAATGATACAATTTGCAAACAATGTAGACCCAGAACATTCTGTAAGTAGCTCGCAGTTTAACCACCGTCTACATCGGCGTAGCTATATGTAGTCAGTGCAGACACAGGCACATCTAATTGAAATTCCCTTAAGTAAGTGGTATGTTTTATATAGAAAAAAAACACACACAAAACCGTTGAGAATTCACAATTGGCTAAATTTTTTTTATAAAGTTTGTACAGTGAATTCGATAATTTTTATTCTTGACTAAACAGCATCCTTGCCCACCCCTCAACTTTTACTTGAGAACAGAATATACGTGTTACATTGACAGTGCATTCTACCTATCACGTGATTCTATAAATGCAATTTAAATTACCCATTTTTAACTTGTTTTTTTTTTTACAGAGAGCTTGAGAGTGCTAATTAGTGTGTCATAATGAACCCAATTTAGAATAAAAATATGTCAGAACTCTCAATTAAGATCTTTATTTGATTGGACAACAATTCAGCGAAAGAAAAAAATAAGGCGTAATGAGACCACCTGCTCCGTTCCCTAGACCAATAATCTTAAGGAAAAAAAATAAATAGAATTCACAATTCCGATTTTTTAAATCAAAATAATATTTAAAATAATGGTATGAGGAGAAAATTGTATTCATATTTTTTTTTTAAAATAAAAGTCTTGTTATTAAAGTATTTTTCTTAGTGTTACACAGAATGAAACCCCATCGTGTCGACATAAAGAGAAATTAATTGCAATATTAAGGATATTAAAGCTATTTTATATAACAACTTACCTAACAACTCATTCGCGGACGTCCTCTCCATACATTCGAAAGATGGAAATAAGATATGAAGTATCAAGTTGCAGCATGTCGAGACTTTTTATTGGATTTAACAATAAATATGTATTAACAGATCATAATAGATCGATTTTTAGATATACAATTTCATATTTATCTGTCTGCACGCTTACTAAACTTATTGAATAAAAGAAAATATGAATATTCAATAGACGCTTTGTCATTCGATGACAGGGAAACAATTGAAGTGTATAATTCTTGATGAATAATAGTAAGTTATGTCTAGATTGTAGATTTACGATTGTCCCTTGTTCACTTCACTTGGCAACCCATGGACACGAACAGTATGACAATACGTTGCCAGGCAATGTGTGTCAATTTGACATTCTCTAAATAGATATAAAGGCAACTGGCATCCAAGAGCCTTTAACATAACATAAGCTGTTATTATCAAATATTTGCCACATGACCTTATATATTTGATATGACTTTACATTGTTAAGATGATTGTATTTAAACCTCCTATCTAATACATTACAGAGCATTATCTAAATGAAGTTCATTTGAGTGACCAGAAGGTGCTGTTTATGTTTTAATCTCCTAAGTCATAAAAAGTTAATTAATTGATTATCCGCGCCGACACTTTTAAACAAAATATTTATTGAAAAAAAAAATATATAAATAAATAAACTATTCTCCCCACTTCCTCCTTTTTAAGATAAAAACAGATGAAATCTAGCAATTAATTTATAATGGCCTTCAGAACACAGATTTAATAAAACTAACTCTTTTTTAGGACGTGTTTTTGTGCTTCAGAAAGGATCTTTTTATTAAATATAATTGGCATTTACAATGTTTCTACAACAATTGTCACAATGTCGCTTGTTTATGACGATATTCTCTTCCCCCCCCCCCCCCCCCCCCCCCCCCCCCCCTCACCACCAAATTACCCAAATATAGGATTATTTTACTGCTGAAGCTCAGAAATTAAATAAAACAGCATACCTTTAACAGATAAACATGTCAACACATCTGACTGTCCTTAAAATGATTTTTTTGTAAAATCACAATATAGATTGCTATATGTTGAACTCTTTTTTCAGTTTTGACTATTTTTAGTAACTGCGGCCATCTTGAATTTCAGATCGAAAATAAAATCTTCTGTATAGTCTCCTATGCAATAATTAATTGGCCTAGTGGTTTCAGAGAAAGTGCTGCTAACGAACGACAGACGACGGACAGCGCGCCATTGAAAAAGCCCTTCTGGCCTGTAGATCTAAAAATGGACAGAAATCATGCAAAACAATTAAACGCTTTGAAAGTCAATAATTTTTTGTGGGTAGCTGCAATTCTGAGTAAGTAAGAGCACGGCAAACATATTTATCTTTTAAGGACCGCCTAATGCTTGTGACATCAACCTTGTTTTTGCGAAGACATGGTTTAAAGAAACATGTTATTACTGACGCACGGGCGGACGCACATATAAGTTATTTATGTGCCTTCAGTCACAAGTCAGCCAAAAGGAATAATAATTTGCGACGCACGGTCTACCGTATAATGATTTCAAATCAATGAAATCAAAATATACTCACTTGTTCTGTTCAATCAAGGAGATTTACAATATTATCTATAAACAAAGCCACAGGTTCTTACAGCAGATTGGAAGCATGGAGATTAAGTTTTCATTATCCATTAAGTACTATTGCATGTTGTCAAGAATATAATTCATCGATGTATTTCTCGCTGTTATTAAGAATTTTATCAAACATCAATATTTTATATTGGTTCTGTCAGGCTGAGGAGGATTTGAAATGAAAAATAAACAATGCGTGTTACGCTCGTTCCTTTCTTTCGGATATGAAATATTTGTTTTAAATCAATCATGATGGTCTTTCAGAATAAGATTTGGTTTAATTTTCGAAGAAACTGAGGATCATGACCAGGAAGGATACGGCATGAGAGAAAGACTTATACTTTATTGTAGATTTTTTTTTCTTTTGAATGGGGTTTAACGCCATTTTATACACATTTACGGATATTAAAGTAGAAGCAATTTTCCTGGTGGAGACAACAATAAAGTATCATAACAATACTTAAAAGGAATTACACATGACTACTATTAAGCAATACATAAACTGTTAATATATATATTTTTTTCTTTTTATCTAAAATCATATGGAACATTATGGAGAACAAACGATGTTATTGTATTTGTTTTTCATGAAACACATACAATAGAATGGTATCTGAAGGAATCATAGAACGCAACAATATAAAACAAGACACTCACTCACTGAACCTAGCACCAAAGCATATTTATGGACAAAGCTACCTAAAATCGCACAAACACAAAGAATGTAAAGATAAATCGAAAAGAAACCGTTTTAACATAAAAACGGACATTGTTTTACACGTCGAACAGTTAGATGAACTAGACTTTTAAAGCAATCACACATATATAAATATGATAATATGTAATACAAAGAGAGCACTTAAAATAAGCAAAAATATATTACCAACAAAGGTGATGTAGCATTAAAAGAATACAGCCATCAAAACAACATAAACAGATCACTATACAGAACAATCACACGAATTCAGTACATACATACAGAAACAGGACTGTTTATTAAAGAGCTGATCAATCGAAACAGTAATCTGTCACGTCCCATAGATATATATGGGAGGAAGGCTATCTAGTCATGCCATTTTAAAGGTGTAAACGGTGTTATCACCGCCATAATACGACTTTTAAAAAGAATGTTATGTCATTAATATTCATGACCCCAGTTTCACTAAAAAAAATTAAAACCCTGTGATTTTACAAAATTGATAATTTTGTGTTTTACCCTTTACCAGTGAGTAAAATGTTTACTCTGACATTTGTGGTTATTTAAAATGTTTAACCATTAAGAGAAAATTGTGATTTTTTAGTTGCAGAAAATATTTGCTTGAGATGTTTACTGTTTAGTGAAGAACTCCTGGTCTTGCACAACTCCTTATTTACTATTTCTCATTATATCGATATTATCCATATAAACTTACATATTTTGTACAAAAGATTAACAGTTGATTTAATGACAACTTAAAAAGACACGTTAGAGGAAAATATAACCCTGAGATGTTTAGTGAAGTACTCATGGTCTTGTACAACTCCTGTTTGCTATTTCAGTTTATATCGATAGTATCCATAAAAACCAACATGTAATGTACAAAAGATGAACAGTTGATTTAATGACAATTTAAACGGATACATACAAATCTTGAAATACCTTTCTCAAAACTCTATATTGGAACCACCACCCTTTCGCAAATAACTGTACATTTTTCTCACATAATGGTTTTAGACCTAGCTTGGTTCGAACCCTGATTTCTGCGGTTGTACCACATTTCAGTTTTAAGAAACTAGTATGACAGGCAAACTATATTGTAATAATTATTATGATTTCTCAGGTTCTTGCGTCCGAACACATATCTAGATGCATTCGTTTCCGTCATTAATTTTGTACACAAGAAATATGCTATAATAAAATGCTACAAATTATTTAGAATAAACGGAGAATTCTGTTGCGACTCTCATTTATGTAAAAAAATGTAGACTTTTCTATGGAAAGAGATGAGAGATGACCTAAAATGTATATATTTGAGAAAATACATCGTCCTTCCGTAGGTATCTTGCGCACATTTTTAGACAATACTGGAGGCCTAGTTGAGCACTTGACATTAGCGATAAAGCAAGATATCGCGAGACAGCGCCTAAGACTACTCGATCACGTGACGCTCCCACGCCACCCACACATACACATGGACCAACGATTCAAGACCTTTGAACTAAATTGGAAGTGTTTCCTTTGTAAGTTAAACATTCATTTCTGGCAATTTATTTCGAAAATCATGTTTTTTTAACCTTATATTCGATTTTTGAAATCATTATCTTTACCAATACAACTTCCTCTTCTGTGTCAGCTAGCGTTCTCCGACTTTCTTTATAATCTTTGATAACATCAACTTCCTAACACACATTATATTGCGGAAAATAATTTGACAACCAATATATTTCTTTAGGAAAGTAAGCCGACATTGTCAGCTCAACAAACCGGTTAACCAGATCGACTCGACAATGCTGATCAAATTGAGTAAATGTCTTGTATGAGACTTGTAATTTACGTGTTCCAATATAACATTTGCATTAACTCGATACAATCACCCATCTTGATTGGTTATAATATTTTCTCGGTCAGAATATAACGGCACTGGTCAAACAAATGTTCGTGATTGTCGATCCGTGAATCGTTGATATGCTGGCACTTTCTGCGATTGGAATATTCTGGTTTGATGCATAATACGATAGTTACGTAAATCATTAAATGTAACATTCCGTCAGTAAATATTATTATAAGTACATTGGTGCCGATGTTAGCAGTTGAACTTTGAATCTATTTACGATATAAGTTATGCAACTGTATAATATTACATGTATATATACCGTTCGTTATGCATACATATAAAAGTGTATCATAACAGTATAGGTTTCACAACACAGATGAATATTGTTTTTGTTCTACATAAAATAACGGTTAAATCTAGGATTTCCACGGTAAGTTCCACATAGAATCAAAAGTATTTTTTTCTTATAGAAGGAATGTATCCGTATATAAAAGTGCTTTTTGTCTATATACAATATGGGTCTAGGATTTCCACGGTAAAAAATGTTTCAAGTAGAATAAAAGGTAGTTTTTCTCATAGCAGGAATGTATCCGCACATAAAAGTGCTCTTTGTTATATACGATAAGGGTCTAGGATTTCCACGGCAAAAAATAGTTCCACATATAATTAAAAGTATTTTTTTTCATAGCAGGAATGTATCTGCACATAAAATTGCACACTAAAACGCAGGTCAAAACGATGGTATTCTGCACAACAAGATTCCATGTTGATACTGCCTAACAAGTATGGGTAAAATCGATTGAAAAGTTTGGAAGGAGTAGAAATGAAAGGCGGGGGCGTCAAAAAAGGTTTTACAAGTACGTTATTCAGTAATTCTGTGTGTTTTGTTTGTGTTTATTCAGAGACTATAGCCGGCTGCAGACGTACGGCTAACTGGTTGCACAAATTGAAAATTACCATAAATACATACACTTTAATCACCAAAGAAGCATCCCTCAGACAATATTAATTACACCTGTCTCCAATTAAAGAAACAGAAACTGTCTGCATATGCTGATGTAAGTGAAATTAACTATGGCATATATTACATAACCAGATAAAAGCCTGTTTTTTTATTGCTGGTGGTGTTAAGTTTGATAAATTTATTTCGAAATCAATAGACGGTAACAGCCAGTTGCTGAATCAAATGCAATTTAATCAAGTAGGCTTGTAGCAAACCGTCTAGACAAAATTAATTTGTATTAAGGTTCCTGTCCACAAAAGGGTATCACATCAAAGTGAGATTATACTTAAAGTATTCTATTTTAGAATACACATTATACATAAGTAATAATATAAACAAAAATGTCAGACATTGGAGGACACAGTACAAACTGTTAAAGAATTATGAGTGGGTTGCTTACTTGTCATTTTCTGCTGTAAAGCAAAAAAATAATACTTTTCACATATTCTTATTAATAATCCGAGAAAAATAAAGACACTATTACATAAAAATTGTAAACATTAAACTAAGTTTAGCAAGGAAAATACATGTAAAACTAAGGTACTGATACATTCAAAGTAAAACAAGTTCTTAAATTGTCATGCACAAAAACTCACAAATGCCATAATGTCAAAACTTAAAACTGAATTTGAACTTTTCCCAAAACACGCATGAATTAACTGTATTATTGCCTAAGCAGTTTTGGAGACCAGAATTAAGCAATTAGATAATACTGCACAAAAAATAATATTAATAAAACACACGCTGTTTTAAATAAAGAGACAAGAACTGTTGAGTCTGAGAAAACCACTAATCAAACTATAAAAATACATGAGGTTAGTTTTGTAGTTTATTTATATTTTGTAAAAAAAATTCTGTTAAATGACTTGCTAATATTATTTTTCTCATTCAATTTAACCACTGCTCGAGTACACACAAGAAACTGATAATTTTCCCGCTGGAATCAGTGTATAGTGGTTAATGGTCGGCTGGGGTTAACGTCGTATATCTCTCATCACGGAGACTGAGGCCGGGCAGGGATTCGAACTCGCACCCCTTGATTGATAGTCAGACGCGCTACAGACGGAGCTTAACTGGTCTGCTTCCAAGTTTTGTCAAATGCCGTTCAAGACAGCAGCCCATACTGTCCCTTCTTTTGTACGTTTGTATCGTCATGTTTAAACATATTCAATATACTGTTTATATTTGTTTTGTTGAAGTAACTTTATCATTTGAATGGTACTTCTTTTGTTGTATTTTTATTTTCGAAATATTTATATACAGACTATATAATGTGAATCATATATGCTAGCAAGGAATTACAAAGAGAGGAAAAGGCGACTGATTGGGATTTTGTGAACGCTTGCGTATTCGCACATAATTTCGCAATATCTCGTTTTCAATTATCTTTACTAACATTCATCTCAGGAACACAAATCAATGATCTTACATTGCAGAATGAAATTCTACGTCAAAACAATGCAATTCCCAGAAATTTGTGTTTAAAATTGTTGAAGTACTTGTGATTACAAAATTTGTATACTGCCGCTTAAATAAATACAAATTATAATAAATTTTCCTTTAAACCTCAATATCTTTAATTCAAGATGATTTTCGCGTGAGCAAACATGTTCAATCATCCTAGATTACATTCATCTTACAGTTTATGTACAAGAAATCGGTTGGCAGTATATTATAAATGACTAATTTGCAAAGAATTCATCCATACTTTGCTATTTCATCAGGAGATGCAAGTTTCCTATCCTTCTATATAAGTCCTTTATGCTAGATACTGATACACAGTAGAAATAAAATAGTTCTGCAAACGAAGTGCATTATGCACAATACCACGTTTAATGACTTTTATACTATCTTTATATATCTTTATTTTGATATTACTTTTTATTACAATATTGTTCACGGTAATACAGAATTCGTTAAATAATAGTCGGATGACTTTATTGTATTCATGTCTGCAACAGAGACGTGGATATTGGTACTATAAAATAATCGTAGTTCTAGAGCAGTTGCAATAGTCTATCCCAAAACTTGATATTGAACTTGAGTTGGGTCAGTTCTAGAGACTAACAGTTATAATAAGTTCATGGCCACACAGCTTTTCATCTCTTTTTAATAAAGTATAGAACGTTTACCAGAAATGTAATTTTCTTTTTTATTATTTGTGATTTTTATATAAATATTTGTCTAATATAATGTGACCTAATTATATAAAATACGTGAAGAGAGTCGGTATATTTAATGTTACCTAATGATACCAACTAGATGAAGTAAGTCGGATATTCAACATATCACTTATATACTGAGACCTAATTATACCAACTACCTGAAGGGAGTTGGATATGCACAATATCACCGAATATTTGTCATGGTTAATGTGATCTAATGATACCATCTACTTGAAGGGAATAGGATATTCAAAATATCACAGAAATAGTTGACTTAGTAAATGTGACCAAGTGATACCAGACACGTGTGAAGGAAAGTCGGTTATGCAGAATATCACTGAAATCATTATCTTCGTAAATGTGACCTAATGATAACTACCAAGTGCAGGGAGTCGGGGATTCAAAATATCACCGAAATTATCATCTTATACAATGTGACATAACAATTACAACTACGCGAATTGAGTCGCCTATGGAATTCCTAAAACTATTCCCAGAACAAGGCGATTTGTTTCTTGGATTATAATTATACTTTTTTTAACAGATCTTTGGCAACATTTCAAACGTTATAAGGGATCCATTGAACACGAAGTGGCTTGAAGCAGTTGGTCAAATTGGTTAGTATTCCCTTTGGTAATGCATACATGTACCACAATCATGAGCTACTTCGTTAAAATAAAGGACAATTATCTTAATTCGTTGCCTTCATGTTGACACGTAGCTGCAACAAATTGTCTACCTGATTGATTGTCTTTATTTCATAATTTTTATTTTGTATTCACCTGGAAATTGTTTTAAAGAAATAACGACATATGCCGTACAGTTCTGCACAGTGTTCCATTAATTCCATTACAAAACAGAATAAAGATTCATGTTAGGATATGGAATACAGTATAGATGTCGACATCAAATAAAGATCAATAATATAGATACGAAAAATAATATCAATTACACAATACAAATTGTTAGATATGATCATTACAACCACGCACTTTCTGTGCTGCGCAGTACCATCATAGAAGCGCCTTGTGCAATTCTAGTCATTAAAACAATCCACAGGACGTTTGTAAAAGAAAATGTAACAAATAGCAAAATGCATTTGAGAGTGATTTACAATCACACACAATTTCCGAAACGAAGCATTAGAGTTAAGTGGTCGGAAATTGACAATTCGTAGATCAAATGATAGTTTTATCACTGCCTGGTGAACCGTTAGGTCTGTAAAACACGTTTGTCTGATGAGATTGTCTTCACCCAGTCCAGACAAAATGTCAGCAAAAACACAACACTGCATTTAGATTTTCATATTTATTGAAGTTAATTTCATATTAGTTATCGTTCATTTAATCTTGTTATCCATTTAAGCTATACAGTAGAATTTCGATGATTCGAATCCGACGGAACTGGACAAAATAGTGCGAGTTAAGGATTGTTCATACCATACATGACATTGTGCCTGTATATATATATACTGAACCAAAAAAGAAACTTTCGCTAAGTTTGAATATCAATATTTTGTTAACTGTTTGTTGTATAATTATTTATCAATCTACTGAAATAGCTTAACTGGACAGAAATTACTAATTTTATTGTTTGATTTGAATTTTAAACAGGAAGGGGTGGATTTCAAAATCGGGTTATCAGTAGCGTGTGTTGCCGCCGCGTGCGATGGTGACTGCTTCACAGCGACTTCGCATTGAGAGCACAAGATTGATTATGCCAGCCTGTTGGATATTGTCATTTTTATGGATTCCTATAATCCTTAACACCAACCATGATGACGTAATAAATCAGAATATGATGATGTTATTAAACACAACCCATAGTGACGTCATTTTGACACGGTTTTTTTTTGTTAGTGGAGGATAGAGTATTTCAAATAGAACCATCCAATCTTCAGGTTTTAAGGGAGTAACATTGTTTCTACTTTATTTAAACAAGAGGGCCAAGATGGCCCTATATCGGTCACCTGACTGACCTTGAGTTACCCAACATAAGTAGATTATATAATACATGTACATTCAAAATTCAAGAAAGACGAGATGGGCAAGTAGTTAGAATTTTGATTTGTTTTGAAGATGTAACAGATGCGTGGAAAAATTCAAACTTGGTAGAGGTTCACCCATGGTAAACGTCAGTGAAAATACATCAAAATCAAGTCAGTAGATCTGACAAGAAGGCTTTTGAACTTTTACTATAGCTGCTTAGTCTTCGAACTAAGATAAAATCCGGTTCCAGCACAAAACTAACCTGTTATGTTTGAGACCGGTTTCAAACTAAAGCATCAGACTAAACTATATTGCATGAAACAATCCACAGTTCCAGCACAATAAATATTCCTATGACTTTCAAACACAAGCCTTCCCAAAGCCTATCGCTTGAAAGAATCTTTGTCGCACTCTCCCTCAAAAACAATTAAGCTACTCCTCCAATATTTCAAGTACACTTTGACACTGAAAATCTCTCTTGCTGTGATGAAACTAGCTTAAAATATGGTATTGCTGTATTATGAAGCAGTAAACCATCCCTGTCTGAACCATAAAAAACTCTGACTTTTATATTCGGAAAAACACCTTTTTTAAAATGGTTCATGATATTAATAATATTTCAATCTTCAATCATTGGTTATAATTGTATCATTCATCTTTTTATGATGAATTATCTTTTAAAACTTATATCTGGTATAATATTGTATAATAAAAGTTTATTTAAAGAGTTTATTACCTCTTCTTATAATAATTTGTATATACAGACATTTATGCTATAAAACAAAGGAAGTAATTTGACATAAAACTAACCCCACCCCCTGGCTGCTATGTTTTTTTGACGAATCAATATGGCTTGAACAAAGGTAGTTTAATGGAAATTTATTGTGATTTTTAGATTAGTTTAAAGCTTGTCTTATTTATATTATGTTTGCAATAGTACACATAGGGTACGTCTGGTTAAACATTGATAGGAACCATAAAGACAACTGTCCACGGGGACAAATTTGGCATGCAAATATTTTATGAACATGTCCATAAAGTCTTTGATGTAACTGTTTTCATCCTAAGCTTTTCGAAAAAAAGCAGGTATTGAAATGTCCATTTGTCCGTCACATTTAGACTATTTTCTAGTTATGCCCCTTTGTTATTTCAACTTTCTACCAACAACCTTGAGGACGTAACTCCTCCCACAGTGTTAAGGCGATTAGAATGATACTTACAATACATCAGGGCCTTGTTTCGCTAACCTTCGTAAGACTCAAGATTTTCGTACGAACAAATTTTGACACCAAGAAATGTTTCATTTACGCGATTTTTTTTTTACAATTCTTAAAAAGAAAACTATTGACACGGCATACTAAAGTTCATAAAATGATGTAAGCGAGACACTAAATGAGTTTCCCGACATTATTTTCGTAACTTCAAATTTTACACCAAGAAGTCCGTAAACTTACAAACTTAATGAAACGGGCACCATGTGTATGACCTGAACACGTGCCTGTGGTTTTCACGTTCCAATTACATTTCTTGATGGAGTCTTGATGGTCATTTATTCTTTTAACTTACATTTTGCGTCACACTTTGGAACAACAACCTTGGGGACGCAACTGCTCCACCAGTTTTGAGCCGATTAAAATTAAACTTGTTGTTCTGCAGATACATGATCTGAACATGAGCCTAATGTGTTCCGATTCAATATTTTTTATAAAGTTGAGGCCCTTTAATTTTCTTAATGAAATAACATTTATTGCAAATTTGTATTTCAGCCTACTACTATTGAGCAACAGAACATACAATCCTGAATTTTCGTTTGTTCTGATACACAGCAAAAGCTTAGCTTAACATATTACTTTAACCGGACGACGACAACGAAAAAAACAACGACAACCACGCTAGGGACTCATGACAAAAGCTAAAATATGAGCTAAAATAAAACAAAACACATAGGTCTAAAGAATTAAAGATAAAGGCTTTCGGTGATTTATAAAATTGTGTAACCCTTTGATTTAGACAGAATGAGATACATCTGGGTCAGAAAATACACTGAGTTCTAAGTAGATTACCAAATATATTGAGTCATTAATCTAATGCATCCATGTTTTAGATCAACATACAAATGTTTTTATATCAACTCTACATATCAAACAAGATGATAATGCACACATTGATATTTGCGCTCCAAGTGATGACTGGTTTAGCAAAAGTAACCAATACACTGATTTCATATTGCATCGAGTCAAATATATGCCGGCTATGAAGGAATCCAGAAAGATTAAACAATAAGTAAAATTAAAAATTTGTTCTAGTAAAAACTGCAGAATTCTGGTAATAACCATATAAATAGTATCTCTTATGACACAGTTGTCACGTTTTTGCTAGCACACATGCAGCGCCATGGCATTACAAAATGATCGATTCATATGCCGAAACATAATAAAATGGATATGACCATTTGGAGAGATAATTAGTTTTCATTTTCTAATCAAGAATTTACACCAGACTTAAGTATTTATCAAATAAAATCTCAGAGTCATCTGAAAGCACAGACATGGAAGAATTACACGTCAAAGAAAGGGTCCGTGGTCCAATGATAGAACCATCGAACCAAGGATCGAACCTCCCCAACAGCACTGTGAAGCGTCCTTGAGCAATTCACTATTTTCGCATATTCTTAGTACTGGTTCTACCTAGGAATACTTCGTGATTTGTATCAGTTGTTCATGTAAAACTTGTTTCAAATTTGAAAAAGTAAAATAAATTGTTCACGGAGCCATGAGGAATAATACAATAATTATACAAGACCCCATCACGTACCCTTACACAGGTTTAAGCTTCTAATAAATAAAAATAATAACAGCACCGAGTAGTATCGACAATTTAAACTAATTTTAACTACAATTTTATTATTTACTAGGTGTATTTTTTTTAATAAATGGGAGTTTGGTGCTTATGGCAATACGCTATATATTATATAAAAGTACAAAAGACAAAACGAAGTCTGTTCAATTTATCGGACCAATACTAAATCAATTGTAAGTAAGTTATTTTGCCATCAATCTGACGGACATGTGACGCGTTTCTTATTTCTAGCCAGACTCCATCCAGTAACTTGACATAGCATATATACCAGCTACCTCATGAGACATAGTGCCAAAATAACAAACTAGTTTTGTATGATATTTAAAACTGTAACACCAATTTCCTTATTTGGCCATTTCTAGATCCGAGTTATAAAATTAATGTGACAGTTTACATTATAACGGTGCTAAAGTTGACACACCACAACGTCTGTTAGACCAATTTAGAATATAGAATATACAAGCGTATATACTTTTCTTGGTTACGTTTTCTGATTAAAATAATATAAAATAGGCAAATCATTGGTACATCAATTGCTGTTGTTGTTTTTCCCTACACTAACATTACATCTGATTAAATTGTCCAGTGAAAGGACAGAATGCATTACAATCAAGTTGAAAGCATATTTCAATTAAATCTTGTCATGTGGCGTTATGCAATATGCAACACTGTACATATCCCCAAGCATCGGCTAGAGCGACATAATACAACTGAATAAGCAAGTAATAGAAACATGATGAGTTAAAGTATAGTAACACGCAGTATACGGTCACAAAACGTGAAGCACACATTACACCCTTTTAAAATATATCGTTGACTATATTGTTACGTGCTGCGTGGTGATCGTAGATGTTGTGTAAAATCTGAATTTGATTAACATAAATAGCATCGAGCTCATTGAGTGTTACTTGACATAATACTGTTAAAGTCGGTGCTACTGGACATGAGTAGTGTTTGCTTGTTTGATAACCACAAATGAAACGGAGACTGTCAATATATTCTTTTGGGTACATTTTGTGTTTTAATTGCGATCCTTTAATCAGACACATGAATTATTTTAGGAACTCGCCAATCGATCAAACAACTAATACAAATGTGAAACGAAGCGCATATCGCGACCAAGTTATTAATTCAGAAAGTACATCGAACCTCAATCGACCGTCGGTGTACTATGTCAATTATTTTTCATTAATCTGACGGACTCTTGTCATGTTGTCAATAAATATTAATCCTTAGTTTATCAATACAGCAGGCCAAATATACCGGGATATCATATAATGAGGGGATAGTTGTGGCTCCCAACATCAAGAAAAAACACATAGAGAGAAAGAAAATAATAAAGACATACTCAGACAAGCATAAACTGAGTTTAAGATTGCGTCACATGCCCATTTTATCAATGTATGTTTTTTTTGCAAAAACAATAACAAAGATAATTTTAAAAAGTTTATTTTGAAAGTATATTTAGGCTTCACGAAGATTTTTTTTACATATTTTTTTTTCAATATTGGCAACAAAACGTGTACGACAATAAGGACAAGAAGGAAATAATAATAATTTAATAGTTTTTTCCTCAGGAACCTTTCGGGGGTATACAACAACGACGGAAGGGCAAACTAAAACAAATAATTCTTCAATAAGTATAAAAATGGAAATATTGATTTCAATAATAGTGTGTTCATACACAATCATAACATGTTCCGTATGTTTGCTAACTTAAACTGTTAAAGCTTAAAGACATTCGGTGTATTTGTTATTGCACAAGTTTCTATTGTATGCACAAGGTGTTGTTATTGTCTTGTGATTATTTAATACATTCCTATCCCATATCTACTTATCCTTTTCCAACATGATATTTAAGTCCAACAGACTGAAAGACACTATTCTACAGGGGATTCGTGAACATAAAATAAGTAAATAAAATATAACGTATCTTCGTGATACAACTGTTTAGACGGCATATCTACAACAATCGACTTTATTGTCAAATGTTAAGGAATTTGTATAGAAACAAAAGCCAAGCGATGGAATTATTAATATGGTTTCAATTTTACTAATTTTAATATATTTTATCATCATTATAATTTTTGTACACAATACGACCATTCAAATTTTATTATTACATTATCCCTTGTATACCTAATACCGCGATATACCTATTACCGCGAATGCCCGTATAATAACACTCTGGGAAGACATGTGCAAAGCTCCAACTTCCGTTAGTGTCGGCATTTGATTGCATATCGTATTGGCAACAGTTTTTTACTCGGCACACTTAAGTAACCTTATTACTGTTAAGTATTGGTGCCATTTTTTACATGGTTGATTTTTTTTAGACTTGCGGTATTAGGTATGACCAGTTTACATTATTACAGTCTATATTACAATTAGTAAAATTTTGCGTCAAAAGCTTTAACAAACGATCGATTGAATGTGAAAATGCTCATGTTTTAAGCGATTTACCCACAGACTTGGGTATTTTATAGCAATTGATACGAAAATGAAATTGTCTCTTTAAAGATACATTTCAAATATGCTTTTATTTTGCAATATAGAAAACAAATAAACAAATTATTCACTTGAAAGTTGCACAAATATGAACTCCAGGAACCGCCAATATTGCCTCACTGCCGTAAGTTTAGTGTAATAAATATGGAGTGGGCGAGATTGTTCAATTGCGTATCATGGTCTACAAGAACGAGACGGAAGAAATAAATTAACTATCGAGTTCTTGTCATCGGTGCTAATTACATGAACGTATCTACTTGGACATTAATCATTTTGGTTAATTTGGCCATTGATCCACTGTCATCCGCCAAATATATCATAGAGGGAAATGGGTCAGACAACGAACTGGGATCACCGCGTAATCGTACATCTATAATTGTGTGTTTTTGAAATATAAGCTTTTGTTATGCTTAATTGGTCACAAACATTTGTCGTTAGCTTTACTCTTGCGATTTCTTATTATCATTTAGAACAAAAATATCAAAGATATGAATTTGAAATCCACCAAAAGGTGATACTATTTTAACCAGAGTGGTGAACTCGAAATGGATTTCCAATTTTAAAACAACCAAAGGACTCAATGTCCTGAGAAGCGCTATTTTTTGTTTGTTTGAATATCTAACGCCATTGCTATGCCATCTAGAGCTCAAAGTACGATCAGTTAACCTAACTTCTTTTTCCTGGGATCCTGGAAGGTTAACCAGTACTCGAGTAATCCCATCTCAGCAAGTAACATATAACTTCCTGCTTGAATCAGCGGTGAGAGACGTGACAATGAGACGTAATGTCATAGTTCAATCAACGAAGTCTGTTGTCGGATGGGGATTCAAACTCACTAATCAAGGATTGATAGAAATACGCTTACCACACGGGGGTGGGATACTGGTATTGGCCATTTAAGAAGCAAATCTTGATAGGAAATCGTAGCTAATTCAAATACAAAACATTAGAGACATTTCAGTGTTTCTCTCAGAAATACACGAAACAAAATATGAGATGGGGTTGGTAAGGGATGGGTATCCTATCCTGTACTGAAAAAAGTTTTGTGTTCATTAATACATCGTCAGATACCCCCGGGTATCAATTCTCCATCCATCACGACGTATAAAATGTATCCGATGATGCATTAATAGTGCATTTCAAATAAATGTTTCTATATCGTTGCCATAAAAATAAAGGAAAGGAGTGATTTTTAATGGACAGCTTGTAATATTTCATCAAGTTGATTAGTTTGTATTTTTAATGTTTGATTCTATAATGAAGAATATTTTCATAAGTTATCTGTTTATTTCGAAATAAATGTAAATTTTATAAAAGTAGACATTAATATAGTAAAGTCTTAAAACATGCCTAATAAACGGGACTTCAGTAACATATGCGCCGATTATTGAAGGTGCCGACTTTTAGACCGGGTTTCTCAAATTTGTCAACATCCGGTGAGCGACCTCTTGTTAGTTTCGTATTTATTTTCTTCAATCTATTCACAAAGTAAACCGTTTCAAGTGGTGATTTTATGTTATCTTTGTTGAAATAAGATGCTGAGAAAACCCTTTACGACTGCATTGTTTGTTTACTTGTAAAATGCCCTCGATAATACACTACGATCAACATCAGTTCGACAAAAGGCCAGACGAATGAAATGATCATGAATCTGAAACTAAGACGTAGGGCAAATAACAGAACTTTTCTGTGATAATTTTAAACATTTCTGAATCGAACGTCGAAATCAATATTGACTGACAGGTTAAACATTTCAAACATAAGCCGGTATCATTTGCTTCAGGGACTTTTTTCATTGTTGCTTTGCGATATGCTACTAAGAATGGACACTCCTACATTTCAGCCTTCGCTACGCTCCATAAAATAGCAATCTTATGCAGACTGTGACGTCAAATATCAAAAGTAATGACTCAAACACGTTTGAACGTCATTATTTTTTGTTTAAAAAATTACTATCATCCGACAGATACATAATTAAACAAAAACTACTTTTTCTTGAGTAGTTTGAAACCACGAGGAAGCAGTTTCTTTGGTGCATATGAAATGAGCAACAGATAATCAACCAGCGATACTAAATACGCGTCAGAAAGTCTGGCGCCTCAAATACAACCTACCGCGCAGTTTGACGACTTTCCCCCTCGTCGATCTAACTCTATCTAATATGAATCAAATCCAACAGTATGTAACCGATAAAAAAGATCAAATCGAAATCAAATTAAAGTTGCGTGATTCATTTGAAACAGTCATAGAGTGTATTGCAAATTTAAGAAGAAATGTTGGTTTTTATCTCTAAACTGAGTGCATAAGCCAATAGCGGAAATCCCTTTTCAGTATACTATGTTGACATTCTACAATAGATAGTCTTATTGCATATGACAATGTTGCTTCAATGAGTGTGCCCTAGCATAAATTGGAAAGAACATATGTTTTTGCCAATTCTAAAATTTTGAAGAAATCAAAACCCCTATATGCTTCCTTTAGCTTAAAGAAATAGAAAGGCATAATGTTATCTTCAATTTTTGTATTCATTTCTAATATACGTGATGAGCGGGTTTCACGGGGTTTCACTTATATTAGCATAAATACTTTCGAAAGCCTTGTAAATAAAATAAAATGTTCACAGTAACCAGTGACATATGTTATTAAGTCACCGCTGTGACTTTCCATTTTTAATGAAGCGTCTTTAGGGGTCACATTTTGTTTCCGTGCACTAACGAAAGTTAATGAAACGGTCCCCTGGTTTCTTTAGTATGTATTTTTCATCCCGAATGGATGCACAATGGCATATTTTAAAGATGGCCTGTATTACTAAAGATATTTATTGAACCAACAAAAAACAAGAAAGAGATTCTGACAGTAATATACGTGTATGATTAGTATATTATTATATTTGAAGTATCATATAAGGAAACACGTCTGATTAACCCGTGCTTTACATTATTACTTCCAAAGAAACCCAGTGGAAACAATCTCATCGTAGGTCGCAGAGAGAAACTGACATAATGCGTCCGTCGTCATAGACAGCCATCAAACAAAACCCATGATCAAGTCATCTACAGTCCATCAACTTACAAAACCCAGCATCAAGTCATTTACAGTTCAGCCAACTGACAAAACCCGGAATCAAGACATCTACAGTTCAGCCAACTGACAAAACCCAGGATCAAAACATCTACAGTTCAGCCAACTGACAAAACCCAGGATCAAGTCGTTAACTGTTAAGCCAACTGACAAAACCCAGGATCAAGTCGTTAACTATTCAGCCAATTGACAAAACCCATGATCAAGACATCTACAGTCCATCAACTGACAAAACCCAGCATCAAGTCATTTACAGCTCAGCCAACTGACAAAATCCAGGATCAAGTCGTTAACTGTTAAGCCAACTGACAAAACCCAGGATCAAGTCGTTAACTGTTCAGCCAATTGACAAAACCCATGATCAAGACATCTACAGTCCATCAACTGACAAAACCCAGTATCAAGTCATTTACAGCTCAGCCAACTGACAAAATCCAGGATCAAAACATCTACAGTTAGCACTGACAAAACTCAGGATCAAGACATCTACAGTTCAGCCAACTGGCAAAACCCATTATCAAGACATATACAGTTCAGCCAACTGACAAAACCCATTATCAAGACATATACAGTTCAGCCAGCTGACAAAACCCAGCATCAATACATCTACAGTCCATCAACTGACAAAACCCAGCATCAAGTCATTTACAGCTCAGCCAACTGACGAAACCTCTGATCATGACATCTACAGTTCAGCCAACTGACAAAACCCAGGATCAAGTCATCTACAGTTCAGCCAACTGACAAAACCCATTATCAAGACATATACAGTTCAGCGAGCTGACAAAACCCAGCATCAATACATCTACAGTCCATCAACTGACAAAACCCAGCATCAAGTCATTTACAGTTCAGCCAACTGACAAAATCCAGGATCAAAATATCTACAGTTCGGCACTGACAAAACTCATGATCAAGACATCTACAGTTCAGCCAACTGGCAAAACTTAGGATCAAGTCATTTACAGTACAGCCAACTGACAAAACCCAGGATCAAGTCATTTACAGTTCAGCCAACTGACAAAACCCATGATCAAGACACCTTCAGTCAATCAACTGACAAAACCCAGGCATCAAGTCATTTACAGCTCGGTCAACTGACAAAACCCATTATCAAGACATCTACAGTTCAGCCAGCTGACAAAACCCAGTATCAATACATCTACAGTTCAGTCAAATGACAAAACTTAGGATCAAGACATCTACAGTTCAGCCAACTGTCGAAACCCAGAATCAAGATATCTACAGTTCAGCCAACTGACAAAACCCGGGATCAAGAAATCTACAGTTCAGTCAACTGACAAAAGCCAAATGACAAGACCGTTCAGCCAACTGATAAAACCCATGATCAAGACATCTACAGTTCAGCCAACTGACAAGACCGTTCAGCCAACTGACAAAACCCATGATCAAGTCATCTACAGTTCAGCCAACTGACAAGACCGTTCAGCCAACTGACAAAACCCATGATCAAGTCATCTACAGTTCAGCCAACTGACAAGACCAGTTCAGCCAACTGACAAAACCCATGATCAAGACATTTGCAGTTCAGCCAACTGACAAAACCCATGATCAAGACATCTACAGTTCAGCCAACTGACAAAACCCAGGAGGATCAAGACATTTGCAGTTCAGCCAACTGACAAAACCCAGGAGTAAGACATTTACAGCTCAGCCGACTGACAATACCCAGGATCAAGACATCTTAAGTTCAGCCAACTGACAAAAGTGTTAAAACTGTATTTTTTAAAAACAAGGTTTGCATGTGCTTTATTGTGTTATACAGATACGACATAATGTAGCATGACTGTGCTATGGCCGACGGAACTAACATAACGCCGAATGTTCAGAGTAGGAGCATTACCTGTATGGTACGTAGAAACATATGCGTCTTAAGGAGTTATTTGTCGCATAAAGTGTTTTGACAGAACGGAGAACGTTAGCGGTCATTAAACAATAGCGCCTCAGACCTCTCAGTCATGGAGGATCCTCTAGTGAAATTAATTTTACTTAACCGTTTTTGTCAAAGATGATCACACTTGTGCGAATCATGATTGGTTTCACAGTTACGCAACTTTCTAAAAATAGAAACGAAATGAAGTGTCTATGAAGTAACTATCATATAAAACGGTCTCTTGGAAGCACTTTGACTGCAAAATAATACCAGTATTTAGAAAGCAGAATGTTGTTTTTAAGCAATACAAGATACTGTTTTATAATATTCGTTGTCAACCGCTCATATATTTACAATATCGAGAGTAAGAACTGTGGTAAATATTCGAAATGAAAACTTGAAAGAAAAAGATAAAATGGACTGTATCCTAACTCCTCTAAATACTGGAAAGTGGTCATCAAACTAGATGGAAGTATTACAATATAAGATACAACACACTCAGATTGATTTATAAACTTCAGGACAAATATATGCAACTAGAAAAGACTAAAGTAGAACTAGTTCCGACCAATCAGATAGAGCAGCTATTGGGTCAATAACCCTTCTTAAATATCGTACAATCAGCATGTTTAGCTCGTGAAATGCCATTAACCTAAATTTAACGATGTAAAAGGCAACTGTTAAAACTCATTAGACAAAATTAACATCACAGAAGTTGAGGGGAGTTTGAGATAAATACACTTAGTGACGAGATGACAGGCATTGCCGCCTGCAGTTACAGCCTTACAACCAGCTCACACACACACACACACACACACACACACACACACACACACAAATTTATCGTGAGAACAAATCGTGTTTTTTTTTAGAAATCACATGATCTTTCTGTTTTTATCGTAGTCTTCAACGAATTAAACATTAAACGATTTTATCTTCTGTTCTAGTCTATTTATACTTACACTGATTTGCATGTGTGTAAAGAGTAAATAAAATAAGAACAACAAGCAAATTCTGTAAATTTATGTACCCCAATTTTTTCAAAACATCTGATTCAGGCATTCTTAAATTATTGCAAAGAACGAAGAATCCAAACGATTTTTCACAAATAAAAGGGGCACCACTGTAGATCGATAAATGCCACAACCCTGGACATCGAACTTAGCCTGTGTGTTGACATTAAAACTTCAAAACATTTGATTCAGGCATTCTTAAGTTATTGCACAGAATTCCCAAAATATCTGACAGACGGACGGAAAATACCAATTTTCATAAATTAAAGCGGCAAAACTCTACAACGTCAAAAATAGCAACCCCGAAACTAGAACTTAGCCTGTGTTTAGTCATTATAAACATTGTATTTCAATAAATTTGCATTATGAAGTTACGGAAACCAAAGTGTGACAGACAGACAGACAAACGGACGGACCCAAATTAGTGTATACCGCTTTTCGCAATGGCGGGGAACAAAAACACACTTTGTTGTTTTCTTTTCACGCGGTTTTCTGATGTGACGTCTTAGCCAACATCTCAGCCTTCATTTGTTCACGTGATATCTGGTCCACTGACGTTCAAAAAACATTACAAGCCTGGTTACCTGTTGCACTATAACGAATGCTCTTGTTAACTATTTGAAATGACAACACAGATTTGAAGTTAGATATAAATTCAAACAGCGGAAATAAATGAGAAGTCACCAGATACGTATATCAAGGAAACAAAGCATTACGGCCAAATCCTTCATACGTAAGAAATGATCTTCAATTTCATATCTGTTGCCAGACATGCATGCAACTCTTGAAAAAGATCATTAGTCACCATGTGTAAATATTCCCTATGCAGTTCAAAGTCGCTCGCTAAGAAGAGATAGTGTGTGTCAAAGTTGCTATTTCAAGAAAACCAAGGAAATGTAATCCTCGGTAATAAATGTATTTCTGATTTTGTTATCGTTCTTTATTCTCGTTTTGATGAGTTAAACAAATTCGTATTATTCTATTTTCAGCACCATAAGGAATTAATTCTGGTGAATTTCGACTACAAAATTGATACCCATCTGCCTTGGTCGCAATTTCCCCAAGTAACTTTCCGCATATTATTTGTGTGGTGTTCGTACATCATGTCATTAACGTGTACCAATAACACAAATGCTATGTTGTTACAGGAACACGGAGTTAGCATGTTTTGAAAAAAGTACATCGTCGTTATATTCAATATCAGACTGGGTTATAAATAATGATATTATATCTGTAAGTGTGCATGTTATCAATTTCTTTTTTTTTAAATCAGGAGTGTTCTGATCCAATATGGAACTTTTGGTTTAAATTCAGGACAACCTCAATGGTTATTTTGAGCTCGGGTCCCACTTTTAAGAAGACATGAATAGCAAAGCAGCATGCATTGCCAAACAAATCTGTTTTGGGGACA
This sequence comes from Panopea generosa, assembly GCA_029582155.1. Lineage (NCBI taxonomy): Eukaryota > Metazoa > Mollusca > Bivalvia > Adapedonta > Hiatellidae > Panopea > Panopea generosa. Next base: position 53,066,574 of record CM055908.1, read on the forward strand.
TCATCAGCTTACGTTTTGTAAGAATGTCACGATAACTATATAAAAACGCCAACCTTGACCTTCCTAAAAAAATACTACGTCACGGATTTTGATAAAACGTTGCATTAAACAATCTTATTGACGTATGCTTTGTAACATTACTATATCACGGAATTTGCATTGGAATATCAACTGAACTTCGAACCAAATACAATTTGCCAAGATACACGGATATGTTTTTATCCAATGAGCCAGCAACGAGTATTCCCGAATCATCAGCAAACAGAAGTAATCTATTTTAAACAAAAAACAATTTCATTCATATTAAAACAACAACAAAGAGAGACCCTTGATAAGTGCCAGAAACATTAACAATATGTCTATCAAATAAATGCAAACTGAACCATTTTACAGCCGCAATGCGTCAGCTTTCATCAGGGGAATCATCAGTCCAACACTGTCAACTGACTTCTATAAATTCAGCAGTATCATTCCTATAAAATGTATCCATTGGAAACCTTGTCTTGCTTTTACGTATATATATGTATGAGACAAGTATCTGCTGAAAAGCGTCGTCTGAAGCCAAACTGAAAATTGTATAATTATATTTCTTATTCGTCAGGTAACCTTCAACACGTGGTCATATACAACTTTATCAAAGACCTCAGATATATTGCTAAGAATTGAAATTGGACGATAGTTACCAAGTTCAGTTTCATCACTTTTTTGCTTGATTGAGTAGTAGATTCCCTGTTGGGTATAAAGAGAATATCATTGAATTTCTGAGATTAAATTTATGGTTCCTGCACTCTGTAATTCCACAAACTGACATATATCGATGTTTCAAATATATTTGGATTTCCTTTTAAACTTTTGAAGATATAATTTGAAATACACCGATACCCGAATATAAAGTACAAATGGGGAGACTAATTCTTCATTATTCAAGAATAGGTCTAAAACGTTATATCTGCATTTTCACACATTGATTTTTATCAATGTTCCCAGTCGCATTGAATTCCCTTGCATACGTCTAAAGCAAAAAACAACACATATAGTGTACAACAGGGGAGATAATTACATGTATATCATTATTCAAGATACGCGTTATGGTTCTTTTACTCGCTACCTAATCCTTTACAGTAGCAGACTATTCGATTCAAACTTGTAAAAGGAATACTGTATTAATCATAAAATTGTTGATGCGGATGTGCGTTATCCAGTTGATACTCTCTTACATTAATAACTTTATTTCAACTGATAAGAAATAACATAAGTTAATTCATGCCGACGACCTTAAACTTGTATTAGAATTTTCGCTGCCAGACACCCAACAGCGGGATCTTAAACCTCACCTAGGTACACTAAATCTCATTTCTATCCGACCTCACTCAAGAAAAGATATGTCTTAATACCATTTTGGAGTTTACAAATTATTTACATTTCTAAATGTTTATCTAAATGAGCTGTAATTACCCCTTGGCATAGTTTTAGTGACACATTGGTACTTTTTTGTACTTTAGATAACACGGGGCAAATATCACAAAAATATTCCATTTCTCATGAGAACAAATTATGTAAAAAAATAAAGACATTCTGTTTTTCTACTAAAATATATTTTCTGTTAAAAGTAAGTAAAGTGTTTGTAATTATAGTGTCACCCCTATTGAAAGGGCCAGCCACACTGGGCTTATGAGACATCTTTATGTTGCACACAGCTACTTTCCGAAAGCTATCATTGTCAGACGTCAGGCTGTTAGACATTCGGTACCCCTCAATTTAACTAGCTGTTGGGTGAGCAACTAACAGCATCAGAAAAAATCCAAGTGCTTCCACCGGGATTCGAACCTTGGAAACCCCCCCCCTTCCGAACGGACGCCTTAACCACTAGGCCACGAAAGGTTATCTATGTATAGTGATGCACTTTTTTACAATAGTAACTTAAATCTTCCTAATGGTACATAATATATACAATCAGCCGATGAAAGCCATAAAAAAGTCGCGTTTTTTTATAAACTAGAATAGACACTAGGTGAACTCAGATGTACCAAAAGCTAGACAGAAGGCGTACGTTATGATTTACCAGCAATTCCAAAACCAATACTGTCTATATAAAACACATTAAATGCACGAATGTCAAAAATATATTGGTCTTGGAAACTATTATTACATATTGGTATGCAATGTATGCAATTGTATATTGAACGTAATTTAGGTAGCTGTCTTACGTTGCAACTGTTATTCAATATATATAACTCTCTCTCTCTCTCTCTCTCTTCTCTCTCTCTCTCTCTCTCTCTCTCTCTATATATATATATATATATATGGAGATAATTATTTGTGAATAACCAAGACATAAATGTACAGACCAGACTACGGCGAGTGCGCCTAGCAACAATGCAAACCATAAATACAATATCAAGACCTCTGCCAAACCAAAAAAATTGGTGTCGACCACGACTTATATACTATGGACTTACATGCAACACATCTGGATAGGGTGGACAAATTTTCATACATAAACTGATAGATTTATATGAGTAGGATCCAGTTAAGGATTCATGACTACTCAAATGCTTTATAAAGGACAGATTTATAAACCCGTTGGATCATATATATACAGTGAATTCATATATATTTAATTTCACAAAGGGAGATAATTAAATTCACAACGGAATTTACGAGATTGTTGGGATCTTTTCAGACAACGGAATTTACGATCCCAAAATTTAATTATCTCCCTTTATATATATATATATATAAATATTGCGAGATAAAGCTTGAAAGAAAGTGTTTTTTTTAAATATATCTACTGGAGCCTAAAAATAAACGTAAATCTAAATGTATGTTTATTAACAATTGATATCAATTTTCAATTAAATAAAATAACTGTTTTGTTGTTTAATATGCTTAAGTTTGTAGATACTCGCAAGAAATAAAGCGGCATATTATTTGTTTTATAAGCTAAAAATTCAGATAATGAATTTTTGCTTTGCTGTTCATTTGACAGGCTAAAACAAGTGTGATAAAAATTTGCTTAAACATTCACATGTAAAAAAAACAACAACAAAAAACGTCACCAATGTCAAGGATTCAAAACAAAAGTTTCAGAATACAACAATGCTCGCCGATGGGATAAAACTCACAACCCATGCAAAGATTGAGATTGGAGGCAAACACCAAAACTTAAACGCAACTAAACGCAAAAAGTTATCCTGGGTGTCGACGATGCCGGGGTCATGGCGATAGCTCTCATGGACATTTGTCGAGGCGAGTTAATAAAACAAACTTTATAAAAATATTGATTTTCCATTAAAATCAAATAAATGATGCATAAAAAGCGATGTGACACCACATATCTTTTGAAAAGAACCGACCAGAGGTTCATGAAAAACAATTACCGACAATAACCGACTAAAACTCTGTTGTTAGACACATTTTAATACCCACATGTTATTACTGCCACATTTATAAGAAAACATTCTGGCGGGGTTTAAACTGTCTCGTTTAATGATGTGTCAACGGGGAAAGGGCGAGGTCAGATATAAACTTACATGTACCAGTGGCGTATTTGCTGTTTAATACGATGATTCATGCTTTCAGTTCAATGTTTAAATTGTACGTATTATTATTAATCTATATATTATGTTAATACTGTGGCGGTAGCTGTATCTTTTCAATGCTGTCTCCTGTTAAGCACGCACATACTTGTCCTTTTGCTAACTATCAGTATTTGTTTATAATTATATGTTAAATATGGAATATTAGAATCACTGCTTTCTTCGAAGTTTAATGAATGATTGGGTTCAGTATAGACTGTCCGGCCGATCAAGGTTACGATATACGATATTGCATCTCATTATCATTCGTCTCTCACCACTGATTTAAGTGAGAAAGTTATCAGTTACTTGTGGATATTGGATGTGCTCGAGTACTGGTTAATCCCAGGAAACAGTGGTTAGGTCAACTGATCGTCTCTTTACCCTCGATGGCATAAAATGACGCTAAATTATCAATAAATCAATCAATCATTCTCTGAATTCGGAGAAACACGGTTATGAAGAGACTATACCTTATTAGGGCGAATTGGTGATTTGAGAGTCAACTATTGATGGCTTTGCACAAATCATGAAGTAAATATACTAATATTGCGTTAAAGACTTGAATTATGTATTTAAATAACGTAAATTGTTCTATAAAAATGTGTATGCGTTGTATATCTACATATTGCGAGAGGATGGTACTCTCTTTTGTCTTGGTCATCGGTTTATTAAATCAATATATACTAGTCTTACGAATAAGTACATATGAAGCGAGGGAAATAGAACTAGTCGACAATTACTTGATAGGTTGAACGGACGTCATCACTGTACTTGGCCAATAGTCATTGGTGACCTTACTGTTAAGTACATGTGCCAGACAGAGCTTGACATAGATTTATCAATCATATTATATCCTTTTATGCACACTGGAATATAACACTTTTTCACTATAAAATTTGACAACAAATGTTGTTATTTTCTGAAGTATCGCGCCCTATGGAATTTAATAGAATGGCTGATGAGATTATATGACACAGTCAAAATAACGTATTTAATGGCGGTATCAGACTTTTAGTAATACGTATTCATTGCAATATAATCACAATTGAGAACGATAATAAAAGTTTTAAAACCTTACTTTAGTCGTCAGTGCATTTTAAGCAGGTGCCAAACGTTTTACTGCTGCAGACAGTAGCCATGCAAGCAGTGATAAAAAGAAAAATATGATATTTTAAACGTCTGACTTGAGCAAAAGATATAAATGTCATGTCAAGCATTTTTATATAAATAATAATACATAAACACATACTTAATGTTGCAATTAAAAAGTGCTTAATAACGCATTATAATGTGTTTTATTCAATTTTGAGGGAGTCCATAGAGATGTAGGCCTCATCACCATGACGGTATAGTCCACATGCCAGATTTAGCTATAACTGGAATACATAAAACGCACTCAACTTAATTCTTTTGAAATGCTCCTGAAAAGCCAGTAATGGATGGTTAGGTGTGTACATCTACATACTAAACAAGCATGCCCCTATTTCATAACACTCGTGTGCTTGCTTTATATCCACTATTGTTTGGCGTGCATGTTTCTATTGATTGATTGATTGAATATTTAGCGTCAATTTTATGTCATCGAGGGCTAACAGACGATCAGTTTAAACTAGCCACTGTCACCTGGGATCCTGAAAAGTTAAAGCAGTATTCGAGCACGACCCCTTTTCGCACGTAACTGATAACTTTCCCACTTGAATCAGCGGCGAGAGGCGAATGATAATGAGATACAATGTCGTATATCAACCACGGAGACTGTTGCCGGGTTGGAAATTCGACCCCCGGATTAACAGTCAGACGCGTTACCGACTGAGCTTATCGGCCTACGGCGTTTCGTTCAATATAGGTTTTCGTCACAATACGTACTCGTACAATATATTCCCATAGTGTACAAAACACTTAAAAATGATCTTTTTATTCTTTACCTCAATCTGAAAGAAATTTATCAAAACAGGAAAGAAAAAATAAGATCCTTTTAATAAATAAACCGTGTTTTCAAAGCGGCAGACGAATAGCCGAGATATTTGTGGGGGGTTTTTTCATCGTTATGCGGAACATTTTGTCGGTTGTTTGATTTTATGGTTGAAATTTATATTAAATTATTTCCTTTTTTTAGTAGCATTCTTGAATTTTGAACGGAACAATGGATCCAATAAACTTCTACATATTGTATGGTCACGTGGTAACATCTGGAGTAGGCTATAAACTTACAGGTATTGAATAATACTGTATATAAAATGTATATAAATGTATATTTATGTCGCTTCGTTTAACAATTTTAGCTGGGCCCGGTTGGCACTGGCGGTAGTGCGTCTGACTATCAATCCAGGGGGTCGTGATTTTGAATCGCCGCTCGGCCAAAGCGTCTGTAATGATGGATATACGGCATTGTTTCTTATTGTAACTCGCCTCTCACCACTGAATCAAGTAAGAACAGTTATCAGTTACTTGCGGAGTGTACTCGTGTGTTCCAGGATCCTAGTTAAGAACGGTTAATGTAAATGATCGTCTCTAAGCCCTCGATAATATACAAATGACGCTGGATCAATGTGTAAAGAGTTCATCTCCCTCGAATTTCAAATTTTTGGTAGTTGAAGTTAAACGCTATTTTTTCAAACTGCATATAGCAAACGTTAAATGTATAAACACTAATTGGGTAGCATGCAAAATCACAACAAACATAATGCAATGATAGCTGTAGTATTTTGGAAAAGGGTTCTCTGATTTGAATCATGCACTGAATAATATAAAACCTGCCCCAAAGTCATCTTGCAGCTTTGATATAGCATTTGGGGCTTCAAGCTACAAAATTTCAAAGAATAAAAACATGTCAGCCACTAATTTTATGATTTTACTCTATTTATTGGCGTTTAAACGACAATGAGTTCTGAAGTGTTTATCGTTTAGACATTAAATTTCGAGTAAAAACATGATGCAAACAGGCCAAAACTGACCTCCTCACACAAACATACACACAATTCGTACTGCAAGTAAGTGTTTATTTTTTACAGCATCCGGTACTACAGTATTTTCATGGTAAAGATAATTAAGAATTGACCTCCTTACATACAAAAAAATCACATTGCAAGGAAGTCTTGTGTTTATTTTTTACAGAATCTGTATATAAAAAATATCCGATACTACAGTACTTTCATGCTAAAAATAATTAAGAATTGACCCCCTTACATACAAAAAATTCACATTGCAAGGAAATCTTTTGTTTATTTTTTACAAAAATCTTTATGAAACAAGAAATGTCACTGGTAAGTGTCGCATGCCCCTCAAATGGTCGTTGAATAAAAACAATATAATTATATAAAAAGGCAGCGATGTATCAATGAATATAAAGAGTAATGGACTGATGTTTCAGACTAGACATGCAATTTCATGTTTTTTACATTAAAGCGTGACCTTGACCTTTGTGTAACCTTGACCTTGACATCTGATGTAATGGTCTGGGTATTTCAACAGTTAAATGCTGCTGAAACATCATCATGACATGCTGATCACTTGTGTCAAGCTATTTTAAAATCCCTTAATGTAAGACAAAGTTACAGATCATTTGTTGATAAATTGAGCCAAGTAATTTTTAAATCCATCCATGTATCTCGCACAGACTCAAAGTATTCAAACAAACTCAAATTGTGACCTTGACCTTTGAGGTACGGGTGTGGGTCTTACTCGCGACACGTCATCATGTTATGTAGATCATTTTTACCAAGTAGGTAAGGACGGACGGACGGACGTACCGACTGACGGACGGACGCTGCGATTAATATATGCCACCCAAAAAATTGGGGGAGGGGGGGGGGCATACAAATATCCGGTATTATAGTACTTTCATGCTAAAAATTATTAAGAACTGACCTCCTTACATCAGAAACATCACACTGGAGTTAAGATATTGTAGATATGTAATCCGCCATCTATAAAGTCACAATTACCGGTCATACGAGACGCAGCAAGAGTTAAAAGGCAGCTTACTATTCTATATTCAGAACATTTCCCTCGATAGCAATCTCCGGACGAAATATTATAAAGATTCAAATCTATAAAAGGAAATTATATTCATCAGCACTGCCATTATTTCCCCATTATTGCATAACGAGAATCTTATTTCCCATAATTCGATATATGATTTATATGTAGATTGGTTGTCCAGTTCGGCAGACGAATTCCTTGGAGGTGACTGAACACTTCCTAACCTGACTTTCTAATGAACGAAAAGGTCCATTTACAATCACACATTACGCGGATGAGCATTCGTCTATCAAATAACAGAGAACAAAGCAGTAAATATATATATACCCGAAACATGTCCAATTATTATAAATTAAATCCATGAAATTAAAGTTTTAAGTTTAAATCCAAATTTCATTTTCCCCAGATATAATGACTGACAAAATATCATTTTAAATTATTATACACGTGTCTCAAAGGAATTTTGAATTACCGAACTCAACATATCCTATTTATTACGATTGAAGCCGACAAGAATTAACTCATATGAAGTCCAAAGCTGCCTTTTTGGAATCTATAAACAACTTTCAATAACATAAAGGCACCAAAAGTTATTAAGCATGAACATTTTTTTTTTTTATATTTTTGGTAATTGCAATCCTATTTAACTAAAATGCAACCGTAATATTTCTTTCATGTCATACGCCAAATAAAAATGCATAAACACGTTTTAATGAACACTGAAATTTTGGGACGGAAACCAATTTTCTAATTTAAGCAATAGTGACCTTGACCCGATGTTATCATAACTTCTGTATGTTTGTAAAAACCTTGTTATTATTATCATTATTTTCATGAGTTTTTTAAACATCTTATGTTTAATTCTCAACTGTGGTTATTTATATAATTCAATTCCCAATGCTTATTTATGTATTTATCTAGCATAGCTCTAAAGAATGAATCGCATTACTCTGTACAATATATAGATATATACCGTCTTCTGTTGCCTAGTGGATAAGGCGTCCACCACGGAAGCGTCAAGTCGATAAGAAAGCACTTGTATTTATTTTGATGCGACCGGTTGCTCACCCAGCAGCTTGTTTAATTGAGGGGTACCGAATGTTTATCAGCCTGACGCATGGCAATGATAGCTTTTGGGTAACTGTGTGCAACATAAAGATGTGTTATAAGCCCGTTGGGGCTGACCCTTTCAATAGAAACACTTTACTTTTACTTACTACGGATCATTCAAAGAAACTAACAATGCTTCTAAGATTCTCCTGACCGTCTGATTTGAGAGGAACTGTCTCAAGATCGCCTACATCTAGGCGCTGCTGCTCATGTCTCTGGACCTTTGCCCGGATCAGTGATACACTTATTTATGTAATAAATGATGCCAACTGCTTGCGGAAGGACTGGCGCTTCTACTCAGATTTTTCTGTTCTCAATTTCCATAAAAAAACCTGTATATTCTGCAGTATGCTGATGATGGCGTTAAAAACCATTCTTATACTGGTTCTTGATTCATATCGAGATAGCGATATAAATTGGTACTTAATGCATTTGTAGCAGTTATCCAGTTATCAAAGGTTAACGGCAGTCGGCGTTATTGTAGTCATTACATCGGTTTCTGATAAGAGATCAATGTCATAATGTCCTGACCCATGCTTTCATTTGTGATATTGACCAAAGGAGAACAAATAAAGGTTATATTAATGTAGTTAATGGTTAGTTATTATTTTCCTGTGACAGAGTAATCGATTATAGCCTGTAGCAACCTTTATCAATGAGGGAAAGAATGAGGGTACCTATATAGCTATTTTCAGCACATCTAAAATGGCTTTTATATCATTATTGGCATCCAGTCATGTATGTTCAGAACAACATTTTTTATCGCCTGTTCATGGTTAATATTATGATTACATATTATATTTGATATTTTCTTATGCCTTGCTTGGCATTTAATATCATTTTAAAAGAGTGGTCACTATGGTGATATGACATTTTTGTTTCGTTTGTTTAAATATCAAGCGTCATTTTTATACAATCGAGGCCAAACACACGATCAGTGAACCTAACCCCTCTTTCCTGTGGTTCTGAAACGTTACCATGTACTTGAACACACCAATCTCCGCAAGCAAATGGTAATTGTCCCACTCTACTCAGCGGTGAGAGACGAATACAATTTTTTTAACTTAGTTGGGTATAGTTGCATTGTTCTTTCGCAAACAACTGGCCCCTTTTCTCACATGTATTTGGACTTTGGTAAGCTCAACCCGACGACCACAGCGAAGATAGTCTATTTACCACGCGAAAATGTCTTTGGCCGCGGGTGATCCATCTCTCAATTTCAGATATTTTGCTTAATCCATCAGTAACATTTTAGAGCCCATCGTTTAAAAATATATAGCCACATGCTTCAAAACCAGGTCAATATCTTTTATGCGAAAACACTGTACATAAACGATATAAGCTCGTACCCGAAACCAAAGATAAATCCTGAATGCAAATAATTCACAACATGCAAGACTAACCTATCATAGGATTGTTTGTTTCTATGTATGTTTTGACCTTTTTTAACAGTATTTAAATTATTTAATAGTAGCCAGTACACCTAATCATCGTTTCCGGTATCCGCTAGGCGATTTAACCAGTACTAGGCATGCATTATCTATATTTATAACATACATTATTTACAGATCGGAGACTTACAGCCCATGACCAATCATCACATTGATGGGTAGCGATTCCAACTCACGATACAGGATGGACAGTTACGCAGACTATCGACTAAGCTAGCCGGGCCCCGGTGTGTTATGGAAACGTTAAACATAATTATTCAAAATCCAATAATAATGATACACCGACTGATTGGCATTCGTCGCGCGATAAACACAAAATAATGGCTCGCCGATTATCATAAAAGGTCAATGTTGTAATACACGCAGGACGGATAACATTCCGCTTTTTTGAATGTTCATTTGTATATTACGTGCATGTGCACGATCACTGTTTCTAAAATAAAAAAAACAAACAAAAAAAATAACAACATAAAAACGTCATCATCATAATCGTAAATAACTACTATGCAGGCCTACTTTAATCGTTATGCATACCATCGTGATTGCTGTTCAGTTGGCTTGAAGTATTACTAGCAAGTGTGCTAAATGTGAATTGCTAAATATGAGTCGTAATTAATCATTATTTCTATTACGAATAACGTTTCTATCTTAAATGTTTCTGTTGATAAAACTATTCCGGGTTAAGGACAATGCAGGAATGTGGAGCGCGTGGTCCAGTGTAAGAGCACCGAACCCATGCTCGGAAGATCGCGGGTTCGATTCTCTCCCAAGACTATGTGTGGTGTCCTTGAGCAAAAACACTTTTTCCGCATAAGCTTATTACCAACTCTACCGAGGAAGACTTCGAGCCTGATTTGTATAAGTTGCAATAACTTGTCACAATCGAAGTAAAACAAATACAGTTAAATGAAGGACGTTGGAATTTACCTTTTTGTCAACATTACGCCAATACTATATTTTATTCACGCAACTCTGTCAGATGTGAATCTTAAATTGTTGACAGTTCAGAATATTTAGATGATAAGGTCGATCTATCTGACAACACAAACAACAACGTCACGAGCTCGAACGCTTTCAAAGTTCAAACATCATTGACTATTCAACCGGGACATTTCATTTACATACAAACACATGGACTGATAACATACCAGATGTGGTCGTCAAAAATGTAGTTGAGCACAAATTAGGTTAGTGTTTATTATTTGACTTCTAAACAAGAAAGACCCCCAAACTGATTCCCTGCAGACGGTACATTTTGTCGTTTTATTTTATTAACATTTCTCTCAATAAACATTAATTAATGTAAACTAATTTGTTTATCATTTATGTGTATAATTACAGTGTTTGATGCCCCTTTAGGATCGTATTTGAATAAATATTGATTGATTGATTGAATATTTAGCGTCATTTTTAAGCCATCGAGGGCTAACAGACGATCAGTAAACCTAACCACTGTTTCCTGGGATTAACCAGTACTCGAGCACACCCCGTCTCCGCAAGTAACTGATAACTTTCCCACTTGAACCAGTGGTGAGAGACGAATGATAATGAAACACAATGTCGTATATCAATCATTCGAACTCACGACCCCTGGATTGATAGTCAGACGCGTAACCGGCTGAGCTAATCGGGTCCGGCTTTGAACATTTTTTTTTAATAAATATATAATTTGAAAAACCATAGGCAACGGGCAATTATGATTTGTTGTCGTTATGCCAATGTGTTATGCAAACAAACACGAAACTTGAAATGAATATAAAAATAAGAGCCCCAATATAGGCCTAAGTCACTCATCTGTTTCATATGCCTCTATGAAGAACGTGTTATAGTTGTTGATGAAAAAAAAAGTAACTATTTTCTCATAGCACTTCCATGTTAAGTGAGACTCTAACGGGTTATTAACTCTTAAAAACAATTTTTTGATGATTCACCATTTTATCACTTTTGTGTCTCACCTGGCCCTTTATGGATATTAAATACCCTTTAAATGTCTCGGGCTCAGCTGCTATGTTTAAACAATACTCCAGACCTCAAGATGATTAAAATAATTAAAAAAAACTGATAAAAAAAATAGAATTTCCTGTTTTTCCATAGTATTCCTACGTAAAAATCAAAGTCCCCTTACTAAACCCCAATACATCATAGTCCATTCATTTGAACAAACATGAAACCTTTTCTCATTGAGATCATTTATACAAAACATGAGCGAATTTGGCGTAACAGTTCTTGAGAAGAATATTTTTTTACATTTCACAATTAAATCACTTGTTGGCCCCCTGCTGACTCTTTATGGATAATAAATCCCTTTGAAGGGCCCAATCTCAACGGTTATGATTAAACAATGGTCAAGACCTCAAGATAATTGAAATAATGTGTAAATAAGGAGAGAAAAACAGAAATATCTGTAGTAATTCTATGTAAAAAGTTAAAGTCACCTTACGAACCCCGGTATACCCTAAGTCTTTTATATGAACAAATTTGAAACGCCTATACCTAGGGAACATAAAACCAAATATAAACACATTCGACTCGTCAGTTTTTTGAGAAGATTTTTGAAATTTCACAATTTTATCTTTTTTGTGGATCCATGATGGCCCTTTATTTATATCAAATCCCCTTAAAAGGACCCCTTATCAACTGTTATCTCTAAGCAATGCTCCAGACATGAAGATAATTTGAATAATACCTAAAATAGATCAGAAAAAAACACAGTATTTTCAATTTTTCCATAGTATTCCTATGTAAAAAACAAAGTCCCCTTACTGGGCACCGATCGATCCTAGCCCCTTTATTTGAACACATTTTGAACGCCTAGTCACAGGGATCATTTATATCAAATATGAACAAATTTGACTGGATATTTCCCCCAGGGCATGGCCGATAGTGATCCTAGGGTTATGACTTGAACAAACTTGAGAGAAATTACTTATTAGATGATATTACAGGTAAAATATCAAAGCTCCCAGCGTTGCACTTTTGGAAAGGAAGATTTTTAAAATTTTGGGGGACAAAATACTGATAAATGGAATTATACATTTTCTAATCATAATGATCCATCACATGACTCTGTAGAAAAGATTTGTTTTACATAAGTGTACTGTGTTTTCCAACGCATGAATCTCAAGCAAGTCAAAATATAAATTCCATGTATATATAAAACAAAAAATATAAGAAGTAAGAAATGAAGTAAGATGAAGTACGCAACGGTCCATTCCACTGTTGTCCTTTTCTAGGAATCTTGCTCTTATTCAAAGAGAAATGAAAACATCGAGAACGTGATGGAGGGAGTATTTGATGGATTGTTACTTTTTCTCAAAGTCTGCATCTAAACATTCATTCTGCCATAACACACGATTAGTGCAATTCCTGTTGAGCGTTATTGCATATGCCGTATGCTTGATTGAAATTTCTATTCAGATAACGGGAAATGAGCAAGTTTCATTAATTTCTGGATTGGTTTTCCCCTCATTTGTCTAGAGTCAGCATCACATTATTCAATTTGCAGCGCGATCGTTAAAAGTAACCGCTGTAAAACAAATTAAAAATGGAACATTACAACTGTTTTTTAACGGATTTCAGAATTATAAACTGATATTTCAAAATTGATAATGTTTAATTTAAAATGATGAGTAACCAATGGTTGCGTTTATCGCGAATCATGAAGGTTGCTAACGAATAAAGTTAGACGAAAATTAATGGAAGCATGCTACGAGTTCAGTAATTAATAAAATCGTTCACTGAATCAACGCTATATGCACAATATGGCCTAGAAAGCTCAAATCATACAAGTCAATGAATAAATATGACTTTCTGTATGCATGGACGATTTTATGCATGTCAGAAAGTTGATGTATGAGTTTTTGTTAAGTTGCTAGATCCATTTATTGCAGTGCTTGCCGGTTTTAATAGGACTTAATATTACTTAACAAATGACTTACTTTGGAAATATGATTTATTTGTTAAACAGATATAGGGAGTATATTGGCATAGCACATATAACAGCTGCAAATGGATATTTTTTTCTCATGTTATGCTGCTGTTATTGCGCTTACTCACTGGTTCAAACGCCTAATTAACATAAATGTGAGAGTTACTCAAAATAAGCACATTATCACGAAATGAAATATTCCCAATCATACATGACGGGACGTGAAACAAATGTTTACATCGATCTCCGTAATCATTCCAGACTTTGCTTTGTATTTCAGAACATATCCGAACATGAATCTGCCGGTTAGAAAAAAATATTTAAAACTTATACACAGGCAATTTGTCACGAGCACTATTTTAAGAATGCGTTTTTAATATAATTAGGTATATTCCCAATGGAAATCGGAAACCATGTCCAACACAGAACGAACGTCGAGTTTGACGTTGTGGTATTTCATGCACTTTTCTGACATCGAAAAAGTGTAGAAAAAGGACATATAAAGACTGGACCAATGGTATTTTAGGCGACTCAAGCAGTATATGTGCACACAATTCAAAACGTCCCAACCGTTACGCTGGTGAAATGACTTTGTGTCAGAGATTAACTGAGTATCTTAACCTTATTAAACAGTTATATACTAATGAATACATTCTTTGAAAACAGGGTTCATCAATCGTAAAACAATTATTGACACCGTCACAGTTTACGATGATTGATCCGAATACCGAAGGCAGTTCGTTCTAAAATAGGAAAGGTAAACAAATAATACATAGCTTCTAAAATCCGACGTATGTGATGAAGCGGCAATACAATCATATACCTTGGATACACAGCTGCGTAGGCCATATGTCTTTAAATACAGGTAATGCTTAATTACGATACTATATTTCGAGTTAAATGCGAGAAATGCCAATATATTCCCGTTGGCTGACTCAATATTTAAATAAAAGAATGAACATCTATAAGGACTATATATATCAACGTTAATGGTTTAATGGCTGGAAATTGAAGGTCGATTTTCAAATTATAAAGGTTTACCTTCACGATGTCTGCCTATATGATATAAACACGCACGCAAACACACTCACCGTCTACAAATTAGAACTAATCAAAGCCTAACGATATCAATTTATTTGTTTTTGTTTCCTCGCAAAAAAGTATCCTCTGATATCTCAATAGGTTCAAACCGGTGCTTGTTTCATAAAACGGGCAATATCCTCTTTGTATGTAAAGCCAAAAAGTAAGACAAACGCATCAATCACAATCTACCAATGAATTAATTCACTTTATTCAATGATACTGTAGATCAATGTCATCAGTCTATTATAGAGATAATAGTATCGATGTATTACTAGCTTAAACTTCATATTAAAACAAGAACGTTATCAATTTTGTATAACATTGTCCCGCGGAAAATGCTATGATAGATGTGATATAAATAGTATGGATTGAGATGAATTGAATGTAATTTTGTATTTATGTAGTTTAGTAGAAAATGGGGCATAACTCATGTAAAATCAATTTAACTAGAATGTTCCAATACTATGCACATGTCCAAGTAATGTTGATGGTGTATACTAAGTTTCAATTAAATTACATGAGTTGAAATAATAAGGTATATATTTAGTAAAACTACTATGCTATAATAATGCAGATGTGGGGTATATCGTTGAAATCAAATTCGACTGGAGCGCCAAGACAATATGCACATATTCGCTTAATGTTGATGACGTATTTTCCAAACTTACATGATACGTACGAATTTACGTTACAAAACTGAGACGGACAAGCGGACCGACTGGCTGGAAAGGTAAATATACTAAGAATGTTGGCATACTAGTTTTACTGTTAACATTCGATATAAGAGACTTTTCAAAACGAAATAGATATTTCCTGTGTTCATATGCTAATATGCTCATAGTGGAAAAAAAAGTCGACTTAAAAACTAACTTTCAGAAAAACAGAAGCCGCTTCCAAGAAGAACTTTCAGAAAAACTGAAGCCGATTTCAAAAAAGAACTTTCAAAGACTCTAGACGATTTCAAAAGGGACTTTCAGAGAAAATGACGCCGATTTTAAAAGTAATTTTCAGAGGAACTGAAACTGATTTCAACCCTGTCATGTTATTATTTCTGATTTCTTAGACACATGGATGCAATTCAGTGTTGCTTGAGATAAGCTTAACTCTGAAGCTGATGCATGTGAGCGTAGGGATATTGTATATTTCATTACCACTCATGAACTAACTTTATAAACTCGAGTTTTCTGGTTGAGTTCTGTTGCCTCTAAAAGTATTTTTAGTATTATTTAAACAATTGTGAAACACAGATATCAATAACGGACAACCCAACAAGAACAGTTCAGTAGGGCAAAACATTAACAATCATAAGAGACGTCCTGACACAGTAATAGTTATCTCAAAAAGCTATATACAATCAGAACGCACTTAAAATTGAAATGTCAATATTCCAACAAAAACAAAGACATGTGTTATTATCAAGACATTTAATTTAAATCATCTCCATCTGTTTTGATGTATCAGATGGTTTCAGACATTTAAATATGGTATTTGTATAGGGAAGATTATGAATAATTCAATTAAAAAATGCGTGAGTAAAACTTATCGTATTAGTTGCATGTTAGTGGAGTTTGTTACAACTGCGTGAAGCAGTCCTGCGTTTCATGCGGTGATTTTGAAAGTCGGTTTTCTATAAGAGAAAGCAGAAGGAATCGAATAATTGTTCATAATTGATTAAGTATGAGTTATTGTTGAACCGTAGACGTGCCTGACTAACCAATTAGTACGAATTAAAGCCAAACGAGATAAATTTAATTTTTGCTGTTTCTTTGCAAATTAGTATCATCTGATCTCAATAGGTTGAAACCGGTGCTTGGTTTATAATAGGTTTTGCACTTTTATTAGGAGGCACTGAAGCAATAAATAGTTCAATTTAATGTGTTTATGATTATCATTTGCGGTCATCAAAGTTGCACCATATTTAGACTCAGTGCTGTTGTACTGAACGAAACAGCTAACCCGCCACTTTTATATTTCCAATATTTTCATCAAACTATTGAGTATCATTATTTAAAGCTGTATACGTGTTATATGACATTAACAGAAATTAACATCTATAGACTAAATGTTCTTTCTTATTGAAGTCCAAATTTCAAGGAAATTGCATTGATTCCTTTTGAGATAATACATAAAAGGTCAGGTACCAGGTGGCGAGTAAGCTGTTCCGTTCAGTATATTATTTTTGGTTTCTTGGAGTTGAGCTCCTGAAGATTTTCTCGATAATAGAATATCATTCAATATTAGTCTATGGAAAGAGGTATGGGTTGCATTGCATTACTTCTAATGAACGGGCTTAATAAAACCTAGTATATTATTTATAGCTATTCATATGCCAAGGATGCTCGTTTTAAAATTACCTGTTGCTGGTGTCAGTAAGGTTGTTGATTTCAGATACCGTTATCAAAAATGATCTATTAATCATACAATGAACATGCCCTGTTAGTTATATAGCTATAGACTAATTATTGATTCAAGCATATACCGTTTTTGATCGGAAACCATAATTATACAGAAAATTTAGTTTAAAAACAAAACTGACAGACTTTGGCTAATATCGAACATTTTTTGTAGTTTATAATTATACAAACGATTGGTGGGATGGACGAACGAGCGGAGGGTAACACTCCACTTTTTTTCGATCGGCAGCATAATAAAACAAATGAAACAGAAAAGGAATCGCCGGTGTAAGAACCAAAAACATTTGTTCCGTTTTAACCAAATTACGATTGCTTTAATGCAGTCGTTATTTTCTCGGCTGATTGATTGCACGCCAAAGTGCCATTTCGTATGTATGTCCTCATCACCACAATGATAAAGAAGGGAGCTCTTTTACTTCGTTCAACTCCGATCAAGTTCGTTCGTTTACGTCATTCATCGAAGTACTGTTAATCGCTATGTTCAGTTTAATTATTCATTTTATTACCGGTTTTTAATAAACCATTATTCTTTATGAGCAAAGATAACGAGTCAACCCAAAAGGGAATCTTCCGTTTTGGAATTTAATTATTTCTATACACTGATATAAAATTCAACTGCAAAATGATTTGTCAATCTATCCGAACACGTCTTTACAATATGTACATTAAATAATGGACTTGTTTAGATACGATCTATATATGTCTGCTATATTATTTTATAAATTTCAATTCTGATAATTATAACTAAACATATTTTAAATTAAATATAAATAAAATGATTTGTTTTGTAAATAATTATCATGAATATTTTTTACTACATAAGACTGGTGTAAAACAAGGGGCGGTTATCAATAACATATTTACCTATATTTATCACGCATAAAAATATGCTGTAAAATTCTATACATATTATACACCATTTAAACAAAGCAACATTTGTGTCTAAACAAAAAATGCAATTTAAAAAAAAAAAGTGTTTATTTTTATTTTCACTGATTATTTCCTCTGTCGCAGAGGAAATAATCAGTGAAAATAAAAAAAAACCCATAGATATTCCTTACACTTGAAGAAGCAACACGAACACTATGTTCTATATAGGGTTTATGTAAAGAAATAAGAAAGTATATATTTCGGAAAAACGCATTGCTATGTTTTACTGGCATTACTGATTTGCTTTACGATATGCTGTTTTTTTTTAAAAAAAAAAAAGAAAAAAAAGAGTTTTAGAGGAATTAAAAAAAGGATTGTTTATGCGAAGCTAAAATGGCAGACACAAATAACATTTAAAACCAACAAACAATTCCCTGATTTATTGGCTCTATAAACAAAGTTGATACAAACATGTCACACGGATGCATTGGACAGGAAAGGTAATTATAGAAGCAGACAACGTATCGGCAAACACAACATTGCTACGACGTCTTGCATTTCCTGTAAAATGCCAACCTTGTAATTGGGACTTTAAGTTCAATGAAAGAGGACGAGCTATTCAATCAATGCATGCAATGGAAACGAACATAATGGTGATGAAATTGATATATTGAATCTTGAGTGTCAGGGAAAATTAAGATTGACGGAGCTTTATTTATTTGCACTGTCTCACTTTACGATGTGAAGACATGGGGGTGGGGTAGTGAGAGCGGTGTTGGGATTATCATTAACCAGATCTAAGTTCTGCAGTGTCCTGTATACTGTTTACCGTTTCAATATACCGAGAAATGATCTCTCCAGTTAATGAAACACTCGCAGTAAGAAAATGCTTATTTTTAACAGAGACACGTTTGTGTGATGGAAGGATGCTAACAGTATAGTATGTATATTATATTGAGGAAATGGGTAAGTAACATACAATTGTTAAGCACCAGGGCATATCAGGAATATATCAAGCGTTCCCAATTATCTGCAACTTATGCCAACAGAGATATGAAGATGTCCACAACAATATAATGTCAACGTGTTGCTGGTCTAGCTATTATAACGGATAGTATGATCAATACATCCAAATATTCTCTTTCAATTTGTTACAAATGGATACTTAGAATTAAAAAAAAAGTAGTGAAAAAAAAAATAGCCCCATTAAAGGTTTGCTCTATCATCTCGAAACTGAAAATCCAATACCAAAATGTGTATATACAATTCCCTCATACAATTCGCCGCTGGTTTCGTTAAGACCCCCTCAGCACAATAACTATCTAAATATAAATATACATATTCAAATGTATAATTGTATATACTATCTGACGTTTTAACACTGATTGCCCAATTATTGCATGATGAACGTACTGTATATTCCTAATCAGAATGCAGATTGGCCATTCCAGGTTCTGCGGACAAGTCCCAAGGGTAATGAGAAATGTCGTGGAAGAGGTGGAACGTATTAAACTTTATGGCCATAACAAAAGAGGCATCGATTCTCATATAAATCAAATACCGTCGTTTAGTTCATTTGGTTTAATAAAATTGTCTGCAAGTCCAAGGTAATAGTCTCTTTTGGTAGAATGCATTACTGTTACAAATGAGCGTCTACTGCCCTTAAGGGCTGGCGTAATTGTAAACGATGTATTAGAATAATGTAATGTTTGTGTAGATTTCGTAATCGAAAGTCAATTATTTCAATGAAAAAAAAGCTCGCATGTACCGGGAATACATACTTAAGTTAAAAAGTATTAGTTAGTTAGTAGCACAGATGCAACCAAGTAAAGGATATAACTGGGCTGCGTTCAGCACCGTTAACCTGGTTTCCTTAAATGATCGTGTGCTAATATGAAGGTGAGCCAGTGTCCAGGAAAATATGTTACCCCGCAACCAACGCTCTAGTAACGACTTGTGTGGCATCATCTTAATACCTAGTAATACCTAATGAATTCGGTGATTTAATCAATGGACAGGAAAGATAAGAATGAAAAGTGTTACGAATTTGCTGATTGGCTGACTAACAGGCGGGACTGACGGACATGTACGTCAATCACTGCATGCCTCCGAGTCTTCAAGAACAAGTCATGGCAAACAATCTGATGTGAACGTTCCAACGATATGCACATTCATACTTAGTTTTGTTTATACTTATTCATTATAGCTCGATTGCGATGAATGCTCAGAACATATAAGAACCGCTCCCTGAGTAGAATCACTACATTGAGTGTTGTTTTATGAAAGACATCGGGTCGAGCGGGGGATCGAATCTGCAACTTCTGGCGTAAGCGGCCAACACTCTATTCATTACACTATCGCTCCGCTTAATGCATACTTGATAGTATCGATGCTACCAAATGGCAATGGCATACACTGCTTGAGGAATTGAAATTACTGAGCAGATATGCAGTGATTATATTATGTTATGATGCTGTAAAGTCAAAAAGGGATATGACTCTTGAAAAAACAACAACAATCAAACCAGAATGCCTCGACAATAAGTCCAGTTGGTCACGGTACTGTAAGTTAGAAATCTTTCATAAAACTGTTAGTTTATACTTATTTATATTAGCTCGATTGCGATGGAAGCTCAGATCTTATATAAACTATTCTCAAATCCTGGGTAGAACCATTACTGAGTGTGGTTTATGAGAAGCACCTGGCCGAGAGAAAATGCGAACCCAAAACCCCTAACGTCGCGGTCAACACAATAGCTATTACACTACCGTCCCGTTGGAAAATTTCATGACAAATGTTACCTTCCAAGGTAGTGAATACGTCAGCCCATTTCGTACTTTAAAGACTACATTAATGTCATAATTTATATCAATGTTGTGGAATTACGTACACAATGATTTATTCTCAGACTGTCTCTAAATATAGGGTTAATACGGTCCATGCACTATAAAAAATATATCAAACAATTGTAAAACGTTACGTAAACCAATAAAACATACACAGTCAGACAACTATAATTGGATTTAAATTATAAATATACGATATATCTAAAGGCAGCAAGTAAAATTATTGCTTTACATATTTAGGACAGAGTAAAATGGATTCATACCTTATCTGATGCTATCTTTTTTCTAGTGAGAGAGGGATGCAAAATCTAATTTTCCTAACCACAATGGATTACAAATTACCAAACTTTTTATGACTTCAAGATATGTTGGTCATATTGGATGAAGATATATTGAATTATATAGGATCTGAGAACGTAACATATTTTACTTTAAAAGTAGGTCAGTTGTATTTTTAAATGCAAAAGTGTCCCCAAACAAATTGCTGTTAATAAGAAGATCTCAAGGGACATGTTAGCGGGGGAGCAGACGCTCGTCTTCAAAGTCAGTGATGAAAATCTAAAGATAATGGTCATTACTATTTCAGAAAAAATAAAATAGATTTAAAAAACAAATCATACCCGAGCTTAATTGAAAACTTTAATCTAAGCTTTTAGAGCCCAAAGTATTGATATTTAGGTAAGTTAGATATATTCATTGTTTCAATAACATAATATTAATTTGTTTATGAAATTTAGTCACTATAACATAGGTAGTTTGTTCAGAAGCAGAGAAAAGGCTAAGTTTAACATAAAACTTTAACCATGTCTTCTTTATACTTCTGTTTTCTTTAAAAGGGAATTCATAAGGAGTTTTCAAAATTATAAAATTGACTTTAAACATTTACTTCCCAATATATTAGGCCTATATAGGCTTACTGATCTCCTATTGCCAAAAGGGTATCTATTTAAATATGCCAAAAAAATATAAAAAATGGATTTCTTATCTTAGGCTACACGCCTAGGTTAGACTTAAATATACATCCCGCTTGAAATTACATCATATTTTGTTTCGCATTAAAAAAGTCCCCTGATTTTATTTTAATTTCAATTTGATCCGTTGTTCAGGTTTAAACGTAGTTTCATCTGCAAAGAGTCCGAATGACGATACGAAGGACGTCAAGTAGTTATTTAGTGCGGTTATTTTTAGAATGAGAATTTCGATTTAAGATTTAATATCGAATATGCCACGTTTTGGTGGATTTGACATAACAAACCATTCGGATTTTATTTATAAATGATAATGGGTTGCTTCTTAAAAATACTTTTTATTTTTAAGACATATTAAAGCGTTATTGCCTGATATACTCCCTTTAAAACATGAAATACATTTGATGTTGCTTAAAAATGTTATATCGTTTAAGTTAGTTCTAGAATACGTAAAGAAAGCTGCATATCCCATAAATGCACATAAACATACACTTGATTATTATTTTATATGTTTTGGTAATGTCCTCATTCATTGTCAGAAAACATGTTATTTTTCGATGGTTATTATAACTATTGTTATTTACCAAATAAACCAATTCTGGTTATTTAGTATTATAATAGCTTTGTAACATTGCATTTTCTATCACAATGAGTAATTATTGATTTAGCCTTCCATAACAACTTTATTACAATAAATACTAAGTACCATAACCTACTGTGACAAGTGCAATAAAGCAGGATATGTTCTGATGAGATTCATCGCATATTCTGAATTTAATGGAACAGAAACAGATATCTGGTTTGAAATGAACGTCTTTCGAACGATTTACTCCGCCTACGGTATGTGCACGTATGCTTAAAATATAATTATGTTCTATACAATGATGCAAACTGATAAATGAAACTGAAAATTACACTTGTAAATTACCCAAAACTACAACATTGCAATGGCAACTTTATTTTCCTAACATAACATAAAGGATTGATCACTAGCATTTAATTTACAGACGCCGTAAATGTAAAGTGTTTTGAAATTAACATGCGTTAGTTTTTAAAATGAAGACAGGAAATATAACAAAACGGGAAAGGAAAATAATGCTTTTAAGGAAAGTAGTAATTCAACGATGTTCACAAGACAAAAAAAACAAAGTCACGTTCTAAAGTGTTTAAAAATAACAAAGGTAGGAGAAAAACACTGGCAAACACAGGCCCGTTTTACTTACCTCCGAAAATGACTTTTTAGTATAACATTTGAAGTAACGAAATAAAAGTCGGGAAATCAAATTCATTGAGGGTATCGTTTACATCAATTTATGAAATTCAGCAAGGCTTGTAAATGGTTTCCCTTTTTAAAATTTGCAAAAATACTGCGCAAATGAAACGTTCCTGTGTGTCACGTATGTTTGTACGAAAATCTTAAGACTTACAAATCTTAGTTAAATGGGCGCCAGGAACCTATAAAATGGAAGAAACCAAACGTTGTGAAATGAGTTTTTACTAGACGAAAATATGTTTATATTTGTTTTGGAATTAACACGACTCAATGCTTTAAAGGACGACAGGAAATCTAACATACGTAAAGCGTTATGAAAGGACAGGAAATATAACAAACTTGGAAAACAACTATCCAGCATGAGCCTTTAAAGCTCCAACTACTATATTAAAGCCGCAAGATTGCTCTAGGAGCAAGTTTTATATTTCAATACATGATTTAAATCAGAGAACTCTTTTTAAAAATTAGAAAGCCACCACAGCATTGTTTTTGTTATAATTTTGCATAATACTAGATTATTGTTTAAATGGCAAAATTATATTTCACAAAAAGTGTTCTTTATGCAATTAAATGCTAGGGAGAAGCTTATGAGGAAATATACTCTAAATTGTAAACACATGTGCTCTAAATTGTAAAATCTGTGTTTATGCACATTTCAGCAGCCAAGTAATGGTGTATCATAACTGACAGGTACAGAAAACAGCTGTTTTACGTAAGCCACTCCTACATAACTGTCTGCTCTGGCAGTAAATGTTGAGCCTTTAAAAAGACAGCGCCAAAAACAACATAACCATTACAACGTATTGCGTATACATAATAAGACCAATGGAAGATATTTTCTTTACTTTACTTCTACCATTATGATAAATGTGCTCAATGTACTTTCTTTCTTTCTTGGTAAATAAAATAATTACAATAAATACAAAGGAAATATTTGAAAACCAGGACCAGCGCCTTGGAACGGTGAATAACAAAATACGCCACTGGGAACATAAACCTGGTAAACGGGTGCACGCAACAACGTTCTCTCAACGATCGTCATATCATATGACGTTACCATGTTAATAAAATAATTCATGCAACAGTATCTTCTTACAAATACGACAGCACGCACATAATATTATCATAATCAATATTGCTTATGGTCGAGAAAGGCTCCATGGTAGATATTTGATATTGTTTTCTAAAGCTACGTTTTCGAATAAATACGATAACTTTTTCCAAAATATGAATTTAAAGAAATCACACAGATGTTTTTGGCAAGTTTACGGTTGTAACTAACTTTGTTTCTAAATAGGTTTTATTGCAATTAGCTTAGGAAATCCATTGTCTTACGTAATTAAACTGTCAACGATTCTGCACTTTTGTTAGTGGGCAAATTTATACCGACTACCAAATTAGCGTTAATATTTCAAGAACAATTATGTTCTTTAAGACGTTTAAATCGTGCACTTTACCCAAAATGTTTAGTTTAATGGAAATACTTCTTTAATACAATTACAATTAATGCCACTGTGATTAACCAATGCTGCTTAAGTGTCTACACGGGTTCCTTTGTATAAAATAACGTTACACTGCTAATGCGTTTTGGGATATATAAAAGGATTATCAATAAATGAATGAATGCTGTTTTACGGCACGTTGACACATAGATAGTTTATTTTGTGCTCGCTGTAATCAATAAAAGAGCGAGAGAGTGCATTTTAAAGAATTGTCAAATAGTGTTTATAGGATAATAAAGTTTGTCTGGCATACAATACTATCTTATGAAAGTACAGAATGCAACCAAGAGAAGAAAAAAGCAAACTCTGATTTCTTCCGTCTGTTTATGAGGTACACTGAACTATGCACCATCATGAAACGATAATTGCCCCCATTTCATTTAAGGTATTGCAATACATAGGTGAAGCGAATTACAGGAAGAAATTACCACATAACTAGTGAGACAATCAATCAAGCGAAAAATGCTATAAACAGTGTATTCTTAAACCAACTAGTTGACTTGCTGATTAATAATTTCTAGACATTGTGGTAAAATATTTCGAACAAAACAATAACAAAGCGTTTTAATCAAACAATAATAAAGATTAATAAAACCTCGACACTGCCCTACAAAACAAAACAAAACGTTAATAAAGAGCGATACCGTCGATGACTGCCAATTTCATTGATATAAATGTGAATTATAAACTACCTAGATGAACTTTAGCTTTTGGTACCACCATTTTATCTAGATAAAGATTACTATAAAACTATTGTGTTCAACATGTCACGAGAGGGTGTGTGGGAGGCTAGGCCCAGTACTGCTTAAAACGAGGTTATTTTTTATTCTTTTCCTAGAAACATTCTTTGCTTCAATATGACTTTCATCAAATAGTATTGATTTATTTTATATAACCTCATTCAGGGGTGTTATTCACCAACCATTCTTAAGAATATTCTTAGACTTGAACTCAAGAATAAATTTTGAAAAACACATTTAGAGTCCATTCTTTGAGGCCAAAATTTGTAGGGCCACCTAATATATAGTCAAATGAACTCTCACAATTATTATATCTGTCATGGTAAACTAAATATCTAAGGCTGAAATTTGGATTTTGAAGATGAACACTAAGACTATTCTCAGGAATGGTTGGTGAATACCAAAAAGAACGAAACACCAACTGAAATGAGCAAAGTGTTTCTATATCATGACAATTTAATGATGTAATGGGCTCTAAATTGACGTATTACAGTCGACATTTAGACTAGTCTAATTAAAGGTCGATGTAATATCGATGGAACGTAGATCAAATAAATAGAATACCAAACCTAATACCAAATAAAGACAGGGTACTTACTAACTGATAAATAATATGACATCATTGACCAACCACACACAATCTTACTTTGATGACATTTTATCAGACAGCATTGCGTTTCACCAACATCAATCTAGTACCTTTGTAGAACTCGTCAGAAGATGCATCGTTTGTACTTTTATCTCATTGGTTTATTATGTCTGGGTCATTGGAAGCTTAATTAAGTAAACATGAACATAGATATCGGATTAAGCCGGTGGAGATTGACATTAGGGGCGATTCATACTCCGTTATCCCTAATAAACAGACTCAAGAAAACTGAGTCTACCTTCTTTACATGGAAGCGTAAAAATGCTTCAAAGAGATCATGTTTTAGACGGGGTTCATGACAAAGCATAGTCCTGCGTATGTCATCGTGATCAGGCTTTGCAGCGTTGATCACTGCCAAAATGATCATCCACGGAAGGTACTACTTTTTTTTCATCGAATTTCATATTTTCATGTATTCTTTAAAGGTTCATTAAACTTCCGAAACGGTCGTTTTCAGTTTTAATTTAAGTCAGTTTTACTCTTACAGATGAGAGAATACATGTTTATTTGATCACTGAGAGACTTTGCAAACGAAAAAATAAATATAAATCACATAATAAATACATAATTTAGAACGGATTTTGTTTACATTTTAATGTTTGTTCGGAAACGCGTCGTATTAAAGAATAAAGAAATAAATAACAACAGCTTTTACTACTGATATAAAAAAATATAGAAACAGAAAAAAGATATACATTTGTTTGGTCAATTAATCGATTTGTCCGACAAATTCAATTCAGAAATAAATATTTTTTTAAAAGTGATTCAATCGTAACAAAAAAAATCAAAAAAATCAATTGAAAACTAACATGAGAAACCGAGCATTGCAATAACTAAATAAAAACATCGATTTCATATATATACTAGTATTATGTCACGGACTCGCATAGTTTATACTTTATATTCCATATTTGACGTTGATAGCATTGGTTCGGTGGTCGATTTTAACATCTGTTGAACCCTTTTTTTTTACTTCGATTAATTCATCGTCTAGCATTATTCGTTAACTAACTTCAAAATTCACAATAAACACAATCCTTGGTTTCACATCAATTTCTATTAAACATTATCTATTTTGAAATATCAGTTTTTAGCTCAAGAATCCGTTAAAAACAGCTGTAATAACCCATTTTTAATTGATTTTACAACGGTTAATTTTAACGATCGCGCTGCAAATTGAATAATGTGATACTGGCTTTAGACAAATGGTGGGAAAACTAATCCAGAAATTAATGAAACTTGCTCAAATTTCCCATTATCTGAATAGAAATTTCAATCAAGCATACGGCTTATGCAATAACGCTCAACATGAATTGCACTAACCGTGTGTTATAGCAGAGTGAATGTTTAGAGGCAGACTCTGAGAAAGTGTAATAATCAATCAAATACTCCATCCATCACGTTCTCGATGTTTTCATCTTGGTTTTCCTTCCTGTTGATTGATTTTAACTTTAGTTTAAGAACTGGTTTGTTTTACTTAAATTCTATTTGGCAAAACTGGAATCTAATTGTTTATCTGAGGTGTCAAATACCCCATCCACAACGTTCTAGATGGTTTCCTCTTGGCTTTCCTTCCTCGTGATTGTTCTTTGTAAAGATAGTTTAAGCATTGCTTGGATTCTGTTTGCCAAAATTAAAATACTTAGGCATCTTATAACCTGAGTGTTATACTTATTCACTGTCGTTTTCTGATTTCGTATTTTCTTATTTCCACTTATATTTTATAGTGTTTTAAGCTTGCATTAAACCAACACGGCCTTTGTGGCATTAATTGGAAGTCAAAATTGTTTATTTTCCTGCCAAAAGATAAAAGTTCGGTTCGCTCGTCAATGAAATACACATTTCGATCAAAATTATTTATTTTTTTTTACTTTTTTAGAAACAGCCACTTAGTGGTCTACAGGAATGGTTTTAGCAATACTATAAACACATTTAATTACAATCATTTTGTAATTCCAAATTCACCATTTTTATTATCAGATATTAATATTTAATTTCGACGGGCCAATCATATTCTTACTCTGACCAATTTTTGCTAACTTGCAGAACCTTTATCAAACGATTCGAGCCAAACTTAAATAGCAGTTATAACGTACGCCATATAAAAACCAAACAAAGCCATGAGACAGATTACGGCAAGAACATTACAACGTTGAATCCAAAAAAAGTTAAGATGTTCAAACTTATATAATATTAAAGAATAGATGAATAAATTACAACAGTTTTTACTTCTGATATAAAAATATAGTAACAGAAAAAAGATATTCATTTGTTGAGTCAATTAATCGATTTGTCCGACAAATTCAATTCAGAAATAAATGTTTTTTTAAAAGTGATTCAATCGTAACAAAAAAATTAAAACAAAATCAATTTAAAACTAACATGAGAAACCGAGCATTGCAATAACTAAATAGAAACATCGATTTCATATATATATACTAGTATTATGTCACGGACTCGCATAGTTTATACTTTATATTCCATATTTGACGTTGATAGCATTGGTTCGGTGGTCGATTTTAACATCTGTTGAACCCTTTTTTTTTTACTTCGATTAATTCATCGTCTAACATTATTCGTTAACTAACTTCAAAATTCCCAATAAATACAATCCTTGGTTACACATCAATTTCAATTAAACATTATCTATTTTGAAATGACACAAAATATTCACATCAAAACGCCATAAACCAACCACTCAAGTACTTCTTTTCAACCAAAATACTGACAATGATATCATTCCGGAATTAGGTAAGCAGATGAAGCGTCCCGTCTTAATAGACGCCATTTAATTGTATGTATATAAAGCGTTCGACCTAATGGAGAAGTTATTTCTATTTGTCACGTGGCTCGGCTTTACTTTCTGAACCTTTTGACAGGGTTACGTGAATAAAATATAGTCTTAGTTTAAGATCGTATTAACAGAAAAGTGGGAATTGTAATGTCATTATTTATCTCTGCAAACAAATATCAAACAGCATTTGTAATAGGAAATATGATTAATTTCGATACATATTTAGCATTTTGTTATTTTGCATATTTTCCAGAACCACTTAGGGCAATTATACATCCATCACGCTAATTTACTATTAAAGCAGGCTTGTGTAGGGGTTGTTTATTGTTATGATGATGAAGTTTTGACATGTTTTGGTATTTGTTAAATCAGTTATCGTGTGCAAGCAATCAGTGCAATAATAAGCGGAATGTTTTCTTTCTTGTCTGTACAGCAACTTTGACTTTCATAAATAACTGGATAGTCACTGCTTCATTGTTTATCACACGGCGCGGCTGGAAGAATTATGTTAAATGTATCTTCAGCACAGATTGGCTTCTTTAAAAAAGAATCCAAAGGTGATGTCAGCAAGCTATCGCAGACAACATGCACTCTACGCTCCCTAGTCAGCAGACAATGTTATCTATGTTAAAATGGAAGAGAATCGAACTATTCAACCGATGCTTCGGGAGAATACATAAAATTGAATGATGGTTGGATCGGTAAAGTTTATTAAAATTTTGCACCCTGAAAAAATGTCGCATAGTATTTACAATAATATTAATACTATATACGACAAAATATAATAAAATAATTATTAACAGTACTAACTATTAATGTACATGTTCTCTATAATCAATTGTGTTACTTTCTTTTCTTAGTTGCGTTCAGCTTATTCTTCTTTCTTTAAAAGCGATCATCCATTTATCATATAATATCGTATCTATTCATCATTTTGATATTCCAACTTTGCTTATACATATTAATGATGGGTTAAATCTGCATATGAGTGTTAGTTTATTTATGTCGATCATACATACCCAACGTAATCCATAAAATCTCCATCAAGAATTTATGAAATTAGAACAGAGTCAACGATTTCCTATTTTGGTTCATTATAAGCTTTCAAGAGATCCTTCTATCAGATAGTATTGATTATTACAACAGCAGTATGACGAGCTGTGTGGCGGCTGTAAAAGTCACCCCAGACTCTGCGGCCTGGTCTTGTTATCATTTCTGATTCCTTACAGTTGTGAAGCATATGCAGAGCTACTCAATAATAACATACCCGTCATAAACATATCCAATAGCTAATTTAACTATTGTCTTCTTTTGGTTGCATTCTTTGATTTCAAAGGAACCCTTTTATCACATGCTATTGACAATTTATATACCACACTTTTGATATAATGAGTTTGTATCCCCGCCCGGCAACAGTCCCGTGATGATTGATATACGACATTGCGTCTCATTATCATTTGTCTCTCACCACTGATTCAAGTGGGAAAGTTATCAGTTATTTGCGTTGCGGAGATAGGGTGTGCCCGGGTACTGGTTAATCCTAGGAAACAGTGGTTAGGTTAACTGATCGTCTGTTAGCCTTCGATGGCATAAAAATGACGCTAAATATTCAATCAATCAATATAAAAAAAATCTGATAAAATATATGTTTGATTTTAAGAGTACTTTTGACGAAAAAAGTTAAAATAGACAGTTAAAACATTCTCTACGCTCAACTTTCACTGTATCATATACATCTAGGGTCGTATCCCTGTACGCAAGACTAGGTCATTAGTAACTGATATCCGAGTAGTACTTAATTAAATTTGATACGCCTAGCTGTAGCTCGGTTTACTTTTGACTGGTAGAACTCACCATAGTAGAAAGTACAAGGTTTAAATTGTAGTGCATTATATTTATACGTTTGCTTTAGCCGGGTTTTATGCATAATACACAACTCTGATTATATGTCGTGATCCAAGCTTTGCAGTGTGCATCACCGCCAAAATGATCATTCGCGACAGGGGCTACTTCTTATTCCTCGAGTTTAATTGTTTCATATATTTTATATATGTAACAAATCAAACAATTAACTTATATTCTGGACATTGCATTGTGTCATTTTTAAAATAAACCAAACGCTACATCAGTATCAATGAAATTAGGAAATTTATAACTATTTATAAAAGCACAGTCATAAGTACATAGAATTCATTGACTTTTTAAATGGGTCGTGGCATATTTGAAATCCACGTACACAATCCATGGTTTACTATTTTTAGATTCTAATGTGAATTTTGTAACAAGTTATCCAATCTGGAGATTGTCTAAAGTAATCGCCATCAATTTGTCGATCAGTTTATCAAAGCGTTTAATAATTCGAATTTAAAATGATGGATCCAAGTCAAGAATATCTTCAGGGGCTTGAGAAAATGCTATTACCATTAAGTGTATCAATTCGGATATTGAATGTTTCGAACTACATTATTGCGTAATAAAAGTCTTCCAAACATATCACAGACACGCGTATTGGAATAGGTCCGTTGGGATGGCAACATGAAAGAACAAATAGATTGACAGTGAGATTGTGTTCAATGAACTAAAAAATACTTATCTAAGTGCAAACTAGATCAGGGGTTTTCATTTGGACAACTTCTACCTTGATTGCAAATGGTTTCAGGACATATTTTAATTTGCAATTAAATTTACATTTGATCTGATACAAAGTATATGAGTACGTTTTATAATTTAACTCAACCCACTGACTGGTTTCATCGCTTTATTTACTAATTTGACAAGCTAATAATTACAGCCTTTTTACAAATATGATATCATTACCTGTTGAACCTGTGAGTAAGGTAATCATCTGTAGCATATCGCTATTTTTAAGTGATACTCTATTGAGATTTGGCAGCAAAAGGGAAAACACAGCTTGGCAGCAATTAATACGATAATTGCTGTGTTAATTGATTGTCTATTGGAATAAGTGGGGCAGTCAAACTGACAACTCAATATATTTGTTGGACTTTGTGAACTTTGTATTTCGAATTTGGGGCGAAGTTGTTTCCTTTTTGCGAGTGCAGAAACTTTTAGTTAAGTTTCACACTCTAGCGTGGTTTCTGGATGATGGAAAACTATCGAGTGTTCCGCATGATCGCAGAACGGTAAAAATATTTGCTCAACGTGTTTATATCACGGAACCATCAATATATCGGACTGTGACATTTTTGCTTCGTGATTTTTTTTCAGAATGGCATAAAGAAATAGAACTAGGACTAAAATTTAGGGTCGGTCGAGAAACCGAGAACAAACAAGGGTTTATAGATCAAAGATTAGAAGATAAAAGGTTTGATAGTATACAAGTAGATATCAACTGTTATTTTCTATTTCAAATGACTAAAGCAGTTACTTATGTTCGTCTCTAAGAAATATACTATGAGAATTAATGCATAGTATTAAAATAAATAATTGTGCAGCATGTCAGTTATCAACAGTGGATAAATTCACGGATACATTATTGTTGTCGGAACAACCTACTTTTAGTAGATAAATATCAAAGATATTGGAAAAGCCGCAATAAGTTTCATATATACAACATGTGTAAAAGCCAACTGTGTTGTGAAATAACTCTATGAATGAATCCAATTCCACTTGTGTATTTTCACAAACTCATTATATAACATAAACAATTTAGAGTTTTATAACAATAATGCCGAAACACACATACGCCGGTTCTTATATATTTCCATGTATCCAGCACGCTTTTATTTGCATTTTAAATTAATATTTGTAAATCTAATATTTATTACTTTCGGCGTCCCTGAAATAAAGTGGCTCTTTTTCCAACGTATTGAATGAAAACATTGCCTTTGATTAGTTGGCATTATCAAATACTCGTATATTCTCCGTAAACATATCCCCGCTTTCAGTACACATGTCATGAATAAATTCTATTACTATAATATTCAGATAATTAGACTGTTATTTCATATCTCCCGTCTGCAGTTAAGAGCCTTTATGTCGTATAAAGAAGCAACTCCATATCCAAACTTTTCGACGATGTCCTTTTATCCTTTTTAATTGCGTACGTGCATCTACTCGAACTCTATTAAAACCATTGTAGATCAATCTTGCTCCTCAATACAACAATTTAAAGATAGTCCAGACATCCTAATGGCGTATAAAACTGTCTGCAACCGTTTCCTATTACGGCATACCTATTTAGTTTTCTGACAGAAGCTCCTCAGACAAATACGTATTGTTAGATTTCAATTATATATTTTCGCGGGAATAATGAACACACGTGTGAATAATATAGCTAATATGTCACGGGCTCTACCACAATGCAGTCATTAATGTTAATAAAGATGTAAATGAGCAGAACAACACTTTGTTTATTTATAAACTGCCTTGAAAATGTTATCTTGCTTGTTTGATAATCAGCGACAAACCGACTGCAATGGACAAAAGTGATTGTTGCCCCCAAATATATAATTGTTTTCACATCATTCGATGTTCAATTATAAGCGTGTGACATAAAGTTCAGCAACAACTGTATACTTTTTGTTGGTTAGTAATTTTATTTAGTCCCACCAAAGTAGTCCGGTTATGACTTTTTTTAAATTCAAATTCTGAAAAATGAAATTGAAATGATTCTGGTATGATTTTTTCTCTTTATAATGCATAATGTAATGTATCTTCAACGATTATTATTGAAATAACTAATTTATTCGACAAAATCTTTATTGAAAATGGACATTTAAATATTAATACAACTATTCATTTTGTAAAAAGGAAGGCTCTAAAAACCTTTACTTTGAATCGGTGTCCAGTTTTTAATCTATCTCGTTTGTTTTTCCTATTAAACATGTGGCTAATTTAGTGTTGCTCTTAAAGAGGATTCCGCTTAAGTCAGTCCCGGAGGTGGGTTGAGGTGGGGTGTCGTGTTAATTTTATTTAACTCACACAGCCTATTTTTCTTTTGGTTGCTTTTTACGTATTCAAGGGATACTTTTATCAGAATCAGATAGTATTGAATACCACAACAGAAATAGTTTGTGCCGAAATAGTAAGTGGCCATAAATATCATCCCGTAATTTTCACTCAGTGCTGTTATTATCGCAAATTCCTCTGAATCATATATTGCTGCGAAATCGAATACAGTTTACATACTACTAGAGAGCGTTAGGTGTCTTGCATTTAAGACGATCTTTATGACAAAGGCTCAGCCCTGCTTATGTCAGCGTTATCAAGTTATGTAGTCTTGATCACCGCCAAATTAATCATACGCGACAGGGACTACTTTTTATTCCTCGAAAGTCATTTTAATGCATTTTATACATACAAACAGCAACAAATCAAACAATCAAACAATAAAAATATATTACCAAACACTTTGATTAGTTACTGCACGCTTACAACTGAACCTATATTCTTTTTATTTTTGGAGTTTGGATGTTCAGGGTGAGGACGTAATGTTTTGAGGTTGTCCTTTGTCTCCAAGTGATCCTATTATATCAATATATACTAATCATGCACACTAGGAAAGGTCTACTTCTACAACGATCATATTTCTCCAGCGACAAAATCGTAGCCATTTCTATTGTTTCTCTCCTATATTGATGACGGTGCTATATCCCTAGACACATCCATATAGTAGATACAAGTCATCCCATAACTGCAGCATGCAACACAGTCAGACAATAGAAATTAACTCCAATATATGAATAAATACGTTTTCTTGACAAAGTTACAAGTGAAATAAATACAA
This sequence comes from Panopea generosa, assembly GCA_029582155.1. Classification (NCBI taxonomy): domain Eukaryota; kingdom Metazoa; phylum Mollusca; class Bivalvia; order Adapedonta; family Hiatellidae; genus Panopea; species Panopea generosa. The sequence goes on from CM055908.1 coordinate 53,101,513, forward strand.
TACATATTACAGACACAAATGTATAAGTCACGAAACTACTGCAGTATCACTAATATTAATTAGCTTTCTCAGAAATGATTTCTCTACACTTCTATCAAGCAACAGAGACGTCTCTGTGATAATTGATATTAACTTCTGTTCTACGGTCACGAGTATCTACAATCGAAATGGTCGGGAAGTAAAAAACGACTTGCAAAGATAAAGTGTGTAAAGCATCAGGAACCTTATAGTTGGTCCCAGGAGAGATACTTACGTGTGCGAACCGTGTTAAATAACTCTAATACTGCTGAAAAAAGACAAGGAAAGCCACAACACCCCAAAAAAAAAAATACTTTCAAATATCTATCACACTGTTGTTGTTTTTTTAAATTATACTTTTCAATGCTTCTCAATCAAGAATATTGAAAGATGCACTAACGCTTATCTGATTTTTTGTACAGGTGAAAATAACTATAAAATTCTTCCCAAAAAGGATATCTAACGGGGCGAATGGTAATGTTGTAAAGGTATTTTACTAATGTTCACGCTTAATATTGATATTTACACCTATAACCAAACCGAAATAGAAGCCTTTGGTAACATTTATCACAGACATTATATTTAAAATTAATTAAAATCAAGAAGATAAAATGTTTAATGCTGAACAATGCATTTCGGCTATACAGCTTTTTATCACATTCAAAAAACATAATTTGAGAAATTATTAAAAGAATAGAATGAACGTTGCGTGTCACTAGTTTTAAGAATATTAGTATTGAAAATTGATATTTCCTTGTATTTTTTCGTCACGCCGATAAAAACTGATGGAATAGAGAGGTTACGCTCGCTTTTTTCCCCACGGTAACATGACACTTGCACGTAAAAAGAAGTCCTTTCTAATTTAGTTTGAAATATTTTCAAAATGGTTCATAGGGGCTGTGATTTCTTGCTGCTGATGAGTAGAGCAAAAGTTGGCATAGCATATAATGCAATAAGACATCACTTCTGTTAAAAAGTGACTTGTATATTGTGTGGTGTCTTTCAAAAATCCAAGCTGTTCAACTTAACATGGAATTCCTAGACTTTATTTTATTTAGAACAAAGAATAAAACTGAATTGTATAGTGATACCTAAACTATATATTAACCTATGAGTCACAGATAAATACATATTTTTTGTTATATTTCACGTCATTTTATGCCATCGAGGTCTTAAAGACGACTAATTAATCTTTTTCTGGGATCTTTTAATGTTAACAAGTCCGAGTGCATGCCCATCTCCGTATGTAACTACCTTACCCACTTAATCAGCGATGAGAGACTAATGACAATGACACGTAATGTCGCATACCAATCACCACGGAGACTCAGGCCGAGCGAGATTCCGAACTCATGACCCCTTGATTGATAGTCGAACGCACTACCGACTAAGTTAACCATGTCCGGTGATTATACAATATCGTCCAGTTTCACACTTGTTAAACCACACATTATATTCAACGCATTTTTCGCAAAATAAATGAACAAATAAATCATGGTCATTTCAAGTAAAAACGTCTATTTTGAGAGTGAATCAAAGATGCCAGTATATGTAATCTAATAACCATCGTTAAATCTTTTATTTCTTAACTTGTAATGACTCTAAATGACTGGGAAAAATAAAACGGTGTTTAGACCAGACCACTCGATTTGAAATCTAATTTAATTGTATTTTTATATAGTGTAAATGGTATGTATATAAGCAGTTTTTTCATTTATTAACATGAGAAATATTTTTATTTCACCAAAATTTATAAGATTTTTGTTTCAAGAACTCGATTTTTAGTTTTATTTTTACAGAACATTTATTTAGAGTTAGGATAAGATTTTAAGACAATGTATTTGAAATACGGTTTTAATAGATCTATAAAAACAAACCAATAATCTCTTCGATAAACTCGATAGCTAAAATAATGTTTGTCTATATTCGTGCATGCCATTGACATTTTAAGTTTTTTAGGTTAGTTTTTTTGCATGTCATTGACATTTGTATCTTTTCTTAAACTTGATTTACCGTCTGCTGAAAATTAATGACTCGGAGATAAATCCTCGACATAATGAACATATGTGACAATCAATTTCTTTTTGCAGAAGACAAAATTAGTGTTCCGCAATTTAAGAACAGTCAAACGCACCAACCGTAATTACTCTTCGGTGACAGCTGAACTGAACACACAAGTAAGTACTGTAAAACAGTGTGGTGATTGGCATACCATAACAGGTGACATTATTTCCTTTATAATATTGATATATAAATAAGTAAAAATGTTGTGTGATAGCCCCAGATGCTTTCTCCCAATGCCCATTTGGCGCAGTGTCCGTTTCGACCAGTGTCCATTTCGCCAAATGGCCATTTCGCCCTCGATCAAAAAATCTATTCACCTGATTTCTAAGGCGTCATTCTTGTCCAATTTTAAAACAATCAGAGTACATAAAACGTTTAATTTGAAATAACCTGTACGGAAATTTAAATGCTTGTTTCTCTCTCTCAGAAAGACGCTTATACATTATAAAAGCTTTATCACGAATACGCGTCAATAAAGTAAGTTACAAAATGTTTTATTCTTTGAGATAAATTGAAACGTTATTTGTTTTAGAAATTGCAAGATCGATTCGATAAAATTTACCATTAATAATAACACCAAATATCCCGCCAGCTTTTATAGACGACTCTGAGAAAAAGAAAGATATGAAATAAGAATGAGACAAATAAACCAGCGTTTATGTCTCAGTCCAATTGTTTTTGCACGATGTAGACGTGTTTATAAGGACATTTATCATCTGCGTTTGTTGGACCGGACAGCCAATATGATAAACTGCTAAGATGAATGTCTTTGATCGTAAATATATCCTTTGCAAAACGTCGAGCTGTGTACCATCGAGCGATTCGGGGAATAGTCAGGATTCAAATTGTTTACCAAATTTCAAATATTGTTGTTTAGTCCGTGTCTGAATGTCGTTATATCCGTTATCACGTTTCATAATTATTTCCGAAATGATGCATGCACAATAGAACCGAAACCAACATCTGTGTGATTGTGGTATGGAACGCAAGGTTTTGCATACACCTGATCATGGCTATTACATCTCTTTTTATTTTATAGAAATAAAGAAATATTTTAGTTTGAGATATTGGTACTTTTCGTCGTATCTTTAAAATCAAAATGAAAAAAAAATGTTTTTAATAGTAAAGACTAGCTTGAGATATCGTTTTTTTTCGTCGTATCTTTAAAATCAAAATGAAAAAAAAAGTTTTTGATAGAACAGATTAGCCGCCATAAAAACATACATATAAATCGGTTGCCGGCTTGAACCAGTCAGCAGCAAATCCGTCACTAAGGTGTTTAACCCTGGTTACCGGACGCACTAAACCTCTTTTTTCCCGTCGTCCTCACTTCATAAAATGATGTGCCTAAAATCATTCATTTAAGCCCCAAAAATTTGACTATGGTAGTAAAAAAAAAACCTCCTCACTTCATAAAATAATGTGCCTAAAAGCATTCATTTTAGCCCCAAAAATTTGACTATGGTAGTAAAAAAAAATATGTTAATATGGTTTGTATTTTTGTTACAGTCGGCAAATAGCTATACAGCTAGTGTTTTATATTTTGTATATCTGACACTAATAAAGTTTCTTGCATCTTGTATCGTATTTGTGTAAAAAGAGACTAACAAATTACAACGCTACACAAGGGTATCTGCTGTTGGTGAATTAATACAGATCCATGTGTATAGAGTGCATCTCCCTCAATTTTTTACAAACTGCATACAACAAAAACTTTATGGAAAATCTATTGATTTTTTTTTCGGCCAGTAAAATGCATAAAAAATAATGAAGTAGTATGCAAAATTATTACAAAAACAATGCATTGATGACTGTGAACTTTTGAAAAAGGGTTTTCTGATTTGAATCATGAACTGAATTATATAAATTTTGTCCCAGGTCCATCTTGCAGCTTTTATATGGAAGTTTGGGCTTTAAGTTTCCGGACAAAATACCACACATTAACAGATTTTTTCACCAATCCGAGCGACACCAGTTGAGACACCACCAACAAAGTATCGTAATTGGTAATACGTAAACGAGATACGAGTCTTTATAACCCTTGAAGTCACTTTAAGATTATAGCTTCTATAGCATAACTATTGCCAACATTGGTGGTATGGTTGATGTTTTTCGGGGGCTAAATCAGTTTAAAGCTACGTCTCTTGCAAACATCTTTTCTCTTATTTCTATGATGAGATGCGTTCCTAGAATAACACACGTATATATATATATATTTATATATTGATTAAAGTGACAGGTACAATACATTTCAAAATTACAACACTTGCAAAAGCGTTAGTATATGCAAAGAAATACCCAGCCTAGTAAGGCTTATCAGTCACTATGTTATCAAAATTACACATAAATAATGATGAAAAAACACGTAAACGTCACCAACTATTATCCCTTACTATCTTTGCCCCCCCCCCCCCCCCCCCCCCCCAAAAAAAAAAGGAAAAAGGATTAATTCAATAATTAAAAGGGAAAACGTAGCTTGAGCCGTTATTTTAATTTGGCCTCATTCCGAGTAATCCCGCCTTCGGACGAAAAATTCACGTAATCTTTCAACTTCGCTTGCACAAAATTATATTTTAATCACATTGACATATTTCGTGCTTATATTATGTCAGTGTTTCGATGCGCAACTAAAAGCATTGGAAGTCGCAAAAACGTAAAACATCTGTCACAACTAAAACATTTAAAATTATGAAATCAACTCTTACTAATAAGACTATAGTGTCAAAGACAAATTCTATTCATTTAATACCAAAGACGATGTTTTCAGATTAATGAAAGTAACTGGTCGGAAATGGATATCTCAGTTCTAGATTTCTGACGTAACTAATCTTATAAATACAATAATGCTATCCTCAAACACATATACTGTATGGTGATTATCTCACTCTATAAATGGGGGAACGCTTTCAAACTCAAACACAATTTCCTATAAATGGGGAAAACGTTATCTTAAACAAAGACCAAGCGTTTTGTACAAACTCAAATGCATTGATGAATTTATTAGTTCAACAATAAAAATGCTCTTTTTCGAAATTTTGGGAAAGGAATTATTTAGTGTTTAATTTGTCAAAACTTTAGTTCTATTCGGTAGAAAACACATGCTTTTGTTGGCCAATGCGGAAAACGTTAGACATCAGTCTGCAAAGACGGCTGAAAGGTATCTTATAAATAAATTATAATATTCTAGAAGGACACTGAAATTAACATCTGGTAACGCTGCGCTAATAGAAAACGAAATAAACGTGCATTGCGATCGTCAATATCACATACTGATGACATTATAATAACAAATGAGTCTCCTGAATTTAGTGAATAAAACCTTAGGAGAATTAATCCATTTATTGCAGCATCACCGGCCTCAGCAGGTGTGATGTTTCCAGACACAATCCACTTACATTTATTGTGGTTTTGATGAATGAATATATCAGACTGGTTCAACGAGAAGAAGTTTACTGAATGACCCGGATAATGTTCTATCTAATATACCAATAGTACTTATTTCGAAAAATGAATGAATGAATGAATGAATGAATGAATAGGGTTTTACGGCGTACCAAAAAAAATACATCAACAAATGAATATGTAGAATGAATACATAGAACCTTGATACCTGCAGAACTTCAAATTATATCATATTACTCAATTTGTCGCTTCTTACGACATGCAAAAGCCACAGTGATCCTATTCGTGTCATCATTCATGGCTCCCTGGAACCACACAGGTTGATAATTTAACCACAATAGTGAACATGACAAAAAATGATAAAATGAACATGACACCCATTCGGATGATTCCTACCCCTCTGCAGATATCGACAGTGAATTTATTCTTAGCCGGAACCACACGGGCTTATTTCGAAAAAAACAACAACCAAAAAATAAAAATAAAAACACAACATCTATTGATCAAAGATCATAAATACGCTCTATCATTTACTTGGGTATTGCACTTGGATTATGCAGATTGCAAATATTTTTCTTCTTATAAATACAATAGAAAGGAAGTAATGGTAATCATGGATATTCATTAATATTGGTAAAACTCGCAGCAATATAACGATGTATATAATCCGTGTAGAGTACTTAAATAATATTAATTGCAAATTCATAATGAATTACAAATTCATAATGGTGCAATAATTTACTCTTTTTTTAAATAAAAAAATTAGATCATTTTATTCTTGTAAATGATTTTCTTATAACATATTGGATAGATTAAAACATATTCGATTAGATCGATCGATAGATTCATTTCGGTGTCACATATGTACATACATGAGTGTAAGACATTTTGCATTATTAAAGATTAAGTATACATTCTTGTGCATTATATAATACAATGCACGTCAATTCCAAGATACCAAAACGAGACTCACATGTATTGCAGTTATGGTCCTTAATTGAACATTACACTAGTGGGCAAATATTGCACGGATTCCCTCGTCCGCGATAAAGAAAGATCCTTGCGAGAAACATGGGTCTATATTGAATCATGGATGAAACCAAAATACCCAAAATCTATTAGAGAGACCTATGTATACAGTTTTGTACCATTGAAACACAAACTACATATTTAGAGCAGATGTTATTTAGTTCCCTGCATACTTAAAAGAAAAAAAATTATGTCAATTTCAATATTTTACAATGACGAAGACTGCAGTGCATTTAGAGAGGCTCAGCTTACGGTAATGTAACTGCTCTTTTGTCAAATATATACAAATTAATCAAAGGCCCGAACGACTTGAGAGAAAGCTCGCTTATTCACAGTTTTGCCCATCATGTTGTCTTTCTTTAATTTCATGTCAGAATATGATATACTGATTTACCATTGAGCTCATGAATACAGATCGAAAGACAGAAAGAAAAAAATGTTATAATTATGAAAATACTTTTTAATTAAAAAAGATGATGCTCTATGGATAATTTTAGTTGGTGATGACATACTTGTTTATAGTTTTGTATCTTTTTTAGATGCTAGTATGTTAGTTGCATCAAAAGCCTAACTAAATATTTGGAAGACAGATGAAATTAATTTGATAATAAATCAAACAACCTGTTGATAGATGGGAAAAAACGAACAGACGAAATAGTAAAACACGAGTTGTCTCACGTATACATTTGAGACGACAGCCATATACTAGGATAATCTACATCACGCGCATCGCTCAATACGGTACCGGTACGTTGTTTCAAAAGCTGGTTAAAGTGTTTTTTCATTTCGATTTTTATGTACATGTACATGTTTCATCGTTCCCACAAGCCGTCTAAGTATTTAAGGAATCTATTTCGCTGATTTATAGATCAGTTCGATCTACACAGTTCCAGATTACCTCAAAACAGTTGCGCTTCATTCTAAATGTAAAAATTACAGGACGTGATTCTCAACTGTTTTGAGGTAACCGGGAATTTTGTAGGTCGCTCTGAATTGTATAGCAGTGAAATAGATTCCTCAAATACCCATGCGCTCAGTAGGAACTATAAAATCTACAACTCTATCCAAAATTTTGACACGAAAAATATATTTAACTAGCTTTTTAAACAACGTTCCGGTACCTTATTAAGCGGCGAGCGTGACTAAGTTCCCAATCTTGCGTTTTTGACCAAATCACGTGAACACCGCCAAAAAACCCGAACAAGTCTAAATGCATGTATTTCGTCGTTACATATAATACTTTAAATGTGGCAGGCATACTAGAAGTTCTGATTTTAAAGAACCTTTAAATAATCATTTGTATTATCGAAATGAAAATACCGACAAAACCTTTGGAACTCGGTATATTTTATAACTGTATGATTCTTGTCAATTCCTGCACTTGTTTTATTTGTAAATAGTTTTAACAACGTGTAAATTTTTAACAATATTTTTAATATAATAATATATATCATCTTCAAATTCATTAATGTTTCGCACATAAAATGACCTGGAGTATTATACCTTACACACAATTAACCAATTCATATATTCACAGATGCACACAAACACATCACGCAAATAAACGTTTACTTAAACATTTACTTATCACTGTTCTAAAAACAATTTAATATCTTGACATTGATAAATGTGTTTGTCAAGATTTATGGATTCAAATAATTTTATTCCAAGTGTTAGACAATTTGCTGCATGAAAATGATTTATGATTTTTAAATATTCATCAGTTTTATTTTCTATCAATTTGTTTGTTTAATCAGATGCACAATGGCTACACTGTCGAGTACAGACCTAGGATCGAACGTTCTCTCATTATACAAATACTCATAGGACATAATCTCAAATTATGTCAAGTGTTTTATAAAAATGAAATTATAGAGTCGACGCCAAATACTGTATCTATTTCTGACGTTGAACCTCTAGGTATGACTTTGACCTTTAATCTACGCTTCTGGGTATTGCGTGCGAAACATCGTCTCATTATGGTGAATATTTATGTCGAGTTATTTAAATTCTTCCTAATGGTTCAGAAGATACGGACTCAGCATCAAATATAAAACCTATTTTGGACCCTTTGAAGTAGCTAACACGATTAGGAGCAGATACGAAACATTGTAGTTATTTCTGAACATTTAAGAATGACCACGACGTCTGTGTAACGGATCTTGCCCGTATGCACTGCAATTTGTCTCATTATTGTCAAACTTTGTGCAATGTAATTTCAAATTCTATCAAGTGTTTTATAAAATATAGAGACAACATGAAATATTGTACATATTACTGACCTTGAACTTTTAAGTGTGACTGAATACAGACCTGTGTCTTGCTTGAGACACTTCTTTTAGTATGTTGAACATTTGTGTCATGCTTTTTCAAAATACATCCAGTAGTTTACAGCATATGGTGCTGACATACTTTTTTACCTTTTTCTGAACTTTAACCTCTAAGTGTAACCTTGAACTGTGAGCTACTGACCTGGCGTGAAACCTCTTTTGATTATGGTTAACATTTGTGCCAAGTTATTTCAAAATAGTGCTTTACAAGATAATGTACTGAGCGAACACGAAGTATTGATCAATTTCTGATTTTAAACTGTAAATTGCGACCTTTACCTTTGTGCTACCAACCCAGTCGACAAAAAGGAATAACTTCATAGTCTATATTAAAGAAGCCCAATTCAATTTGGTTGCCTGCATCAAAGGTATAAACTTCACTCACTTAAGACTATTTCAATTAAATGTTTTGTTTATCTCAATAAATTATGTCTCAACAAATGCCAATTACTTATATGAGGAATAAATTTAGTGATTCAACCTGACTTATTTTTATTTAATCGTATAATAAAAATAAACATCTTTTTCAGTATGCAATTATCACATTCTTTTCACATTTGCTCATCAATTATAAAATCAGTAAAGCTAACACGAAAATTATTATACCAAAGAGACAACGAAATTATAAATAAGCATGCGAATAAAGCAATTACAACCATCTCTAAAGACATAAAATATGTGACGGAACCCTAACAATGTTATTCCCCAAAAGGAAGAAAAATAAAAATAAAATGCAAATCATATAACATATAATGCAAGAAAGGTCATTCTTACTTTATTTAAAAACAACATAGTGCAACTTATTGCAAACTTCAGTGACTTTCTGTCTAAACTAATATTTATGTTTAATACGTTGTGTCAAAATACAAAACAAAAAAACCCTGAAATACCTCATTTCGAGTGGCACGCCATAGTCTCACAGTCTCTACATTATCGAAGTTTTGATTGAGGGTGAAAGATCGGAATAGCATTTCTTAAAGACGATTGCACACAAGAACGCAAGTATTAAAACCGTTCTAGCAATTGTTAATCCGGAAGATAGATCAATACAGTAGGAGAATCGAAAAAAGAACAACGCAGTATTAGATAGTATTTCCATATTCTGCATTAACCGAATATATTTAATATTCATTACAATTTATATCATCATACCAGTGACGTTCCGGTCATCATGAAACTCAGGGCTTAGCGAATACTTCTTAAGATATGTTCCATAATCAGCAAATGTGGGCTCTTATTCTAGTTGTATGGACACATTGGTGAGTACGACTGTAACAGTATACATTGTATGTAGGAGAAGCAGTTCAAAGACGCAGCCACCACACCGGCAACAACATTATCAATAAAAGTAATGTAAAGTAAAGTGTTTGTTTATTATAGTGGGCTTATGAGACAGCTTTTATGCTGTATACAGCTACCATTGCCAGGCATCAGGCTGTTTGACATTCGGTACTACCAATTTAACTAGCTACTGGGTGAGAAACCGGCCGCATCAGAAAACAAAACAAGTGCTTCCACCGGGATTCGAACCTTTGACCTCCCACTTTCGAGGCGGACGCATTCACACTGAGGTCACTGAAGACGATACATCAATATATGGACTGATCATACGTACACTACATACATATTAAGGTGACCACAGGGTCAGTGCTTTGAAATGGCCAGTAACAAACGTCTTGCCACTCGGGAGGTTAAACACGACTTACAGTTGCACCTTATCACGCTCTTCCCCCGTCGTTACACAAAACAATAAGGCCATCTAAATAAAATTATAGAATCAGCGCCGCCAGACTGTAATTCTTTATCAAATGTGGCATATTATATATATATAAAACCATATAGAAAATTGTGATGATAAAACAGATTACTCGGCGATTTTACATAAGTCACAGTATTTGGCACTCCGAAATTGGCAGATATTTTCTTTAACATTAACAAAAATGCATGTAAAAGTATAAAAGCATACATTATAACAGTACTGCATTGTCACAGGCACTTGTATATTATTGTTTATTGAGTGAAACAAATTGCGTCATGTCATTTTATTCTTACACCAAAAAGTAATATGTCAAAGAATGTGGGTCGTATAAAAGAATAAAATAAGATGGCGGTACAACAGAAAATCAATGGAATGAATTTGAGAAATTAAATGCATGTGAAATATAACTATATATCTGTAATAACGGTGGGACGTAACTAAAAACTGCAGATCATTAATGTTTTGTTATTTTAAATATCAATTTATTTTTTTAAAGGATTGTTCAGTTCAGCAATATCATGACGGTGTCAACTTGAGATATTTTTACCAAAATTGTATTTCTTTTTTTTTCCCAATCTTATATACATATACTACTATCGAATATAAGACCAAGGAACAAAAAGGGGAAACAAGGGAACAATACTTAATAAGTACTATTTAAGTTGCAAAGAATAGCATTGAATGTTTTGATAATACATATTGATAATTAAAATTAAAAGTAGTATAATAGTCCCAGTGAATTCAGTTTAGAGAACGGTCGAAGAACTCACCCAAATCACCCTCAAACAGTCTCCAATACATTTTCATTCATATTTATGTAACATCAAAAATACGAAATTTAAGAATCCATGCGCGTTAAGTTTAAAAATGTAGAGAAAATAAATGCAGAAATCAACAGTGAAAACTTTTTTTCTTATCTTTTGAAGACTTTCCTCATTAACATCGACAGAAACATATCTAAGCGCACCGTCGATTGTAATTGCATCCTTTTTTAGAACATCCAATTACCTAACAACTGTATTTGGACAAATTAATATAGATCCAAACTAAAATGATTGTATGACGAACGATTAACTGACATTGACCATCTTAATTGCCAGACTAAGCAAATTTGCCAACTGTCGATGACTGCTCTAATCTATGTACAGATTGTCTACTTAGAGCTCATTTGTGACATTGAACAAGGAATGTCAGACGCAAGGTCTTCTAAGTTGGAAACTAATCATGTGTCATTAGTTTATATATATATAGCTTCAAACGGACGTGTTAAACAAAGTAAAAATGATGTATTCACCGGACGTAATAATTTAATAAGAGCTGTTTGAGGACAGTGCGATCAAATTTTCGAAGCTTGTCTCAAAACAAAGGTTATCGGATGATCGACATTGGACAATATTATGGTCAATGCTATAAAATTCTAATTCATCTAACTATAAAAAAAAGTATATAATATTAACAAAATACATTAAATGTTATGGTACTTTTAAGTTTAAAATATTCAAATACACACAATCACATAGTATACACCTTTTCGAAAGATGATTACTTGCACTGCATACTTATTTGGAAAGAAAATGACACCAAAAAATAAATATTGAAACTTTTTTCAAGCAGAAAAATGACCATTTTGTGGCTTAAATAATTTATTGAATTTAAGATATAAAAACATAAAATATGAACATCTGGAAGCTTTCTAGCCAACTTTTGAAACAATATACAAATAAGACTGCTAGCTACAACTGGACATAATATGATAAAAATATCATTGATTTGGGACTTTTGGGACTTATGGTGATAGACTAATTAAACACACAACTCGATACAATCATCGCCCATGGAAGGATATTGGTATTGTAAGGGTGAATAACCGCATCTTTGATGTCCAGACTATTGCCTGTAGATGTAACAGCCGCGTTTGCAAAACATTCATTACGCCTATGTAATCATCCACATTCTGAAATAGGGTGCACTGGAATGTGTTTATTAAAGCCCGAACTTATGTGTATATATGAACATTTTAATAAATAAATATGTTTAAACCAAAGCCCGAACTACTATATAATAGCAGATATATTATTCAGTACATGATTCAAATCAAACCCTTTTCTAAAGTTCACAGTCATCAATTGTTTTTGTTTAAATGTTGCATATTACTAGAGTATTGTTAACACATCTGATTGCAAAAATGTTTCAAATGCCAAACAATTGAAATTCGAGATTGACGCACTCTATACATATGGATCTGTGTTAATTCACAATCAGCAGATAGCCTAGTATAGCGTTGTATTTGACAGTCTCCTCTTACAAATATTTACTTCCCTGGCAGTAAAAGATGGGGGTTTAAAGTGCAATGTTACTATCCGGAATAATACATATGTTTCGCACTCAACAGATATACATATTTCCATACTTTACTTTCCAATCATATCTATAAATTCATTTCACAATCAGTGAACAGTATAAGTATATACAAATCTTTTCAATATTACAAAGTATTAACAATAAACATCATTTGATTAAATACATATATACAAGGGGAACGACTAAATCGTAATGAGTGTATCAAACAATTTTTTTTGAATTTGGTTTAACGCCATTTTCAACACATTTCAGGTTATTTATTGCATATCAAGTTTTACTGGTGGAGGAAGCCAGACTGAGTAGAACCACCGTCCTTCCGCAAGTAACTGGAATGTTTCTCACATAAAGTTTTTGGAGCGAGCGGGACTTGAGCAATGAGAGGTAAGTGATCTAGAGACGGTGACTCATACCACTCGGCCGCGGAGGACCCATATGTATCAAACAAGTATGCTTTTAGTCAAAACATAAGTTCAAATTAGTAACAAAGTGTTGTTTTCTAATTCAGTTCCTAAATATACAGCTATCTGACCGAAACGAGTAAGATTTTAAATCTTTATTCATCAAATATCTTCCCCTATAGTAATGAAGTAACCGCTGTAGACAAATGAATAACACAAGATACGCATATTTAAGATATCAACAAGGATATGTCGAATGTAACAAATACAAGCTAACACTGATACATTGTACACAGAAAGAAATTTAGCCGCACACTGACTGGACACTTTGGAAAGTCATGTGATATGTAACAAGGACGCCTTATTCAACACGCTCAATAGATAAATTAAAGACACTGCAGTCAACCTATATCGTAATCGAATATAAATACGACGCCGAAATAAACATAAAACAAAAATGAAATAGCCTTTACAAATAGAATGAGTTTTCTTTCTGGAAAAAACAATCGTGAGTATTATCTTAAGTAGTATTGGTCTTTTTCAAAATGGGGAGTTATAGGAATGATGATTGTGTTCCGAGAACAACAGCAATGACACCGAAAAGCAAAGTTGATATGCACATCGTGGCTTCACATCGATAATTCAAAGCGAAATTTGTCAAAAGGTGATCACTGGTTGAAGAAAAGTTGCATGGACAATATTTCTTTATTCAGATAATTCAAATGGCCATGTCTCGGTCAAAAATCATTGAACCTTAATGTGAAAAAAGGACATGCGAAACTAAGGTTCAGACTTATCTTTTCAGCAAGTTTGATTATATTCCAACTGATGGTTTATTTGAAGATGTGCGGTAAATACTATTCATTGTAACATATTCGGTCGAAAACCCTAGAACAGGAACGAAAACGGGATATGCATACTTTCATTTTATACTGATCCTTCCAAGCAAGTTTCATGGAAATGCGATTGTTGGTCCAAAAACAGAAGAACGGACAGGGGTTTTATATTAAATATAACTCAATCATTTTTAATCTAACCGTGACAAGAAGGATATGCACAACAATTTCTCTCACTTATCATTTCCTGCAAGTTTCAGTGAAATCCAACTGATGGTTACAGAGAAGAGAAGAAGCGCGTACAATATTATTCATTCCAACATTAAAATGGGTCGTAACCGGAAAAATCACATATGAACCAATTTCACTGAACAGTTGTTGAGAAGAAAGTTCTGTTAACGGACGGTAGATGACAGAAACAGATGACAGACTACGGACAATGTGCCATCGCCTAAGCCCTAATATCGTTAAACGTTACACACATATTTCTCAAATATTTCCTCATTTTAACATTAATACATTTTTCTGTCAAGCAAATCGTTAACAATATCCTATCACATATTACTTTGAACATTATGTCAACCATTTCGCACCAATGTCTCTAAATACTATACAGTCAACACGGAACATATATTTAAAAGCAAACATAAGAGAAAACTCTAGTCGTAAAGCATTGTATGTGTCAGATGCATAGACATCATTGTAACTGGATGTAACTGGTTGAAACAAACTTGGGAGAAAAACTCTCCGCTTAAAGTCGTGTGTGATTGCATGATTACATTGAAGAGACTGTAACAACCAACTCCCAGAAAAAAAAACAACGCAACCTGTCTATCACATTGAAAAGATAATAAACATGCAACGACTCGAAGTTATATTAAACTTCTATAGTTACGTCAACTGTGTTAAAACAAGTAATTACAGACGAGACAAGTCACGCCTATAGTTGTCCTCTGTAGAATCATCAGTTGACAAACCCTCGTACGAACGTTAAAACTTCCTGCTTAACGATACAACACAAGCTCCTTGAGAGAGACTGAACAAACGACCCTTTTCTGTTTGTACCCGTTCTTTTACCACTGGAACCTGAGCTTCACATTAACTATTGATCAGTCAAATTAATTGCAGTTATAAAACTTTTGGTCAAAACATTTAAACACATTAAATAATTAACTCTTTGCTATAGTTGTAGTACGACTTTAGTTATAACTGATGTAGCACAAAAGGCGATTCCACAAAATATAGCACGCGTGAAGTGCAATATGCAATATGGAAAGTTTATAGATTTTCGATCGGCCTGCATTATTACATGTAAGCCCAGCTGTTCTTCAATTTCCTTACGGTGATAGACAGTTTCTTTCAATCGTTAGTCATGTAACGCATATATAAGATCAGCATGTATATATATAATCCTCGTCAAAAAGATACCTTTCCCAAAAATATCATAATGCATTGAGCTATTACGATACTTTACGCATATACTTCTCTGTCAAAATAATACTTTAGGTATACTTAGAGCAATAATCATGTTAAAACGTGTGTTGTATTCATCCTGGCAGTACATTCACTCTCTTTTCAATGTCATTAATTAAAGTCAAAGTTTTAGGAAAATATATTTGTTTCTTTATGATGCATAATACATGTAAACATGTAGATCACTGTAATGAAAACATGTACCAGTAAACAATTAACACATAAACAACAAAAATAAAATACTTTCTTACCTTTAGACACGTGAAGAAGCGGTAGCGTAGTTTTATTCAATTGACTTACCTGAAAATAAACAAAAGAAATATATAATTATTTATAATATTCAAACCGATTTTTTTAGGAAGAGTTACACAGAATGAATAACTTATTAATTAACAATAACAGAAAAGATTTTTATTTCTTTTCACTGCAGCACTGACGCCCATGTATTTGTTTTTCTAAGTAACAATGAGTACATTAAATGTTGGTAATTTTGTTAATTGTTTTGTATTTGGTATGCATTGTATCCACATCTATGTGTAATATAATGACTTATAAAAAAACTGACAGTATCCACTCTTCGGATTCTCATAATGCAACAAACCAAGGAAGGAAAAATTAAAACTAAGTTCTATAAAACTCATGGAGGTAACAGAACATCATTCGGGTCCGCATACCGAGCAATGTTTTTTTCTAGCAGTACTGAATGATCATAAATATTCCAAAGGACTATAAATGATTACAATAACTAAGTCAGAAGTACGGGGCGATTTTTTATGTAGAAAATAAAAATAATAATATAACCAACAGAAGGAATTAAAGTGACATAGCCACCAAAGCACATCAGCTAGCCAAAGATGCGTTCAGCTCCACGCTTATTGGCTGGCTCCCTCAAATTATCGCGCACTGCGTGCTTATTTGAGGTTGAGCCGGTGTCCAGGAAAATATGTTAGCTAACGTTATCAAACATTTAACCAAACTAAGTGTAACCATGGTGTCTGATAGAAATAGGAATAAGATGAGCATTGTGTTTTAGGTGTGTGTTTTCCCCCAGAAATAAACGAATATCGGAATTTATAGCATATAATAGCCTTCTATATAGCTACATATGATAAAATGAATCTTATAGCACGAATGTAAATAGCCAGACTGCTTTGTCACTGGAAAAAACGACGTCTCGAAAGTTTAATATTCTGTTTCAAGTATATCTTTCAGCTTGAAGAATTCCACAAAATAGAAACACATTAGTAACGTTTGTGATCAAGACAAAACCGAAAAAAAAACGTACACGAAATTCCAGTAAAGTTAACAATGAAGAGACTTCAATTTTAAAACACGAAAAAAACCTTAATGGATGAAAACGGCAACGTCCGTGTAAAACGTTTTATGCTAATGGATCGAATGAAAAACAAAATCTGCTTTCAAAATATTGAAATAAAAACAGACGATAATAAAGTGTACAACTGTTGAGACTCTTCAGTCAAGTTCATTTAACACATACTTTAAACACACACACACACACACAAACAACGAATATGGTTTTACGTCTCTCACCAATGTTGTCCATTCTTTTACATTAATCCAAAGTGATTTAAAGTCAAGTTTTAAAAGACAAAGTGTGAATTCAAACATAATACACTGTGTTGGTGATTATGAATATACCAGCACAGTTTTTAAGAAATGTAACAACTTATGCCATTATAAATTAATTGCTATAGTATCATCCAAATTTATTTTAAAAACGGGGAGGGCGGGAGGATTTTATTTTTTTATTTTTAATTTTTAAAATTTTTGACGTTTTTTTTTTTTTTTAAGTTTTTTTTATTTAAATAAAAAGGGTCAGGGTGGCATAAAAATTAGGGGACAGGCGGGGTTGACAATCTAGCAATCAATTTATTATGGCCTTACTCTGACACTAATATCAGCGCTCTGCCGTATTTGTAACAGACCATTCTACAAATGCAACAGTAAACATGATTCAAGCTGCACAGTGGCATATTTTGCTACAGAATCATCCAAGGCGATGGCCCCTGTTATTTCTTCCAAAATTTGTGTAGTGTACCTTTTACAACTAGTTTGTATATAGACTGTGTCCATACTGCTCGGGGACTGAGTAGCCCGTAGTACGAATCAGTTTGTAAATAGACTGTGTCAATACTGCTCTGAGGGCTAAATAGTCCGTAGTACGGATCCAGCTCCCCCGACTGGGTCCGTTAAATAGCAATGAATTTGAGCACGTTTATTGGTCAGGGAAAGTTGAATGACGCCAATGTATAGAAATCGTTCAATAGCTATGAATTGTGGGATAGGCATGGAACCCTCGCCTTTTTATTTGGGACAAATATACCTGGTATGGGAGATGCCAGTGACTAAGAGAGATCACGTGGTTGTGTTCTATAAATGCTTCGTCGTGTGAGTCACTTTCTTAGTTTCGTATGAGTGCAGTCTGCTTTATTAAAACGAAACCTCGCTTTTTTGTAACGACAATACGCTTATATTTGAGGCGTCACAAGACAAAGTATGTGTTACTGACATTTCGCCAAATCTAAATCTATTTAAAGAATATATTCATTTAAATTAAATACAGTACATTCCTAATTGATTTTATGACAGCTCAATTTATCATCATACAATCGTAGTCAGTTAATGGTACATGTCCGTGAGGGGAATTGTTCTTTAATATAGAACAATAATATGTTGAACTGTATATGAACTATCTACTAAGCAGTTTCTATTTAAGGTCTTAATCCGCAGTATAAATGTGCCACCATGAAACCCAAACAGTGGAATATTAAACTCCATCAAACATTTTCTTGATCAATAAACTTTATCAGTGTCATACAGTTTTAACTGCATCGTAAACTCTGTTTCTTGTGTTATATGGAGTTTAAGACCCCAGGTCCCAGGGACAGTGTTACAAAGTAGTGACATGCGAGCACGCTGACTGGTCAGTTGCTACAACGGAATTTCTACGTCACTATTTCAGTTTGGTAGACGAATTACATTTTATGCATACGTCTCTCTACAGTTACGCCTCTTTTGTAATTTGGTTTTGAAATATTTTCAAAATGTTTTTTTTTTAAAACTTATTTATTTTTTACTTCGATTGTGAAACAAGTTCTTACAACTTAGACAAATCACGCTCGAAGTCTTCCTGGGTAGTACCAGTACAAAGCATATGCGGAAAAAGTGCCTTGCTAAGGACACCACACATAGCCGTAGCGGACGATCGAACCCACGACCCTCCGATCATGGGTTCGGTGCTCTACCACTGGACCACGCGCTTCAAAATGGTTCATAGTGGTTGTGATTTCTTGCTGCAGATGAGTAGAGCAAAAGTTGGCATAGCATATACTGCAATAAGACATCACTGGTGTTAATTAGTGACACCTATGATTGAATGTCAGAACATTGATTTTCCCGTGGCAACAAGTTATTCAGTTATACTCTTAACAATATTAATTAATACTGAAGTGAAAAATGACAGGTTCAAATGACCAAGTATTCCGGTATAAAATATATAGTTTTTTTATTATTATTCTTAGATAAATAGATAGTTTTGGGTCTGGTCGACCCGGTGTCACAATAGTGTGTCTGTGTGAATGCGGCATGAAACACAAGTGTTGCAGCGCTTAGAATACTGTCTCAAGTACACCGTCGCAATATAACAGAAAAATTGTTGCAAACGACATTAAATACCACAAAGCTTCAATAATCAGTAAAATACACATTTTCTTCTTGATTTACGTAATAAATAAAACTAAATATCTATACAATTATTCCAATTACTACTGATAATATACTGAAAGGAACAGCTAACTCGCCTAATATTTTATGTATTTTTCTCAAAAAGTATCCAAGCAATTTCTTTAAAAATTGGACTTGAATAAGAAAGAACGTTAAGGCTATGCTAAATCCATACATACTTGTATGTTAATATCGTATACACGTAAATTGTTATAAAAATGTAATTATTGATTTAAACTTGGAAAGAAATAATGACAATTCCTGATATGTTTGGTTATCGGTTATTGGAATATGATTACTCAAATAAAACATGAACATTTGTATCTGTATTGCATAGTTTATGTTGCAACTGTTGCTTTTACAAGTCAGGTATAATCTAGCCAGTTTACAGAAAGACTATAAATTTTCAGCCTTACAATGTTGTGCAGTATAGTCCGGTCGACCTGCATGTTTCACATAAATATTTTCAGGTCATCAAGCGTGAGCTCGACCAGCAGTTGAGTTCGACTTAAATAAACAAATCACATTTCATACTGCAATAAAAACCAGGCGTCCAATTGTGTTTGGCTGAAGCTATTGAGTATGAAAACAATACGGTTATAATAACGGGACCTGTCTATTAGTATAACATGTAACATGCATTCTGTTTAGTTTATTAGAGTCGAACTGAATTCAAGAGTTATGTAAACTTAGGTGAGAAACCTATTCTTAACAGTACAGACAGTAAGAACCTTACTATCAGTTGTCTTGCTTTTGAACTAATTATAAACGAGTACTTTAATACAGTTAAGTTATAATATTGATTAATTAATATACTTATAATAGATGTGTATGTATTTCAGTAAGTATACATCCGAAGTACTCTAAAATCATTTAAGACTATTTTAATGTTACTTTGTAAATTGATTTTATTAGCAACTTGTCTATCTCTGTATTAAAGGCAACATAACCCTGAAGTCGTATTCACCAATTGATCTTGAGAATATTTTTAGACTTGAGCTTGATCATCCGAATTTCAACCTTAGACAGATATCCAGTTTACCACAACAGATAGAAGTATGTTTTCCATAATTCATCGTGAGCTTTAGTCTTTGTCCTGTTGCCTTTAATACAGAGATAGAAAGTTACCAGGCGTTAGACGTTGTATATTTTGTAGCAGCTGTGCGCTGTTTGTGCTCTCTCCAATACGATACTGCGACACTACGAATACAGACGGAGTTACTAGAGAGTAGAGAGACTCGCGTTATGGACGTGTAACTCATTGTACTGATTTATAACACATCCAATGAGTGGACGATAAACATTAGAATTATAAAAACTAGCGTTACAGTGCAAGTGTTTTTAATTTCGTAGTCGCGTGATGGTAAAATAAATATACGCGTTAATTATCTTCTATTTATTAGTATAACTACTGGATAAATGTATTTATAGAACTGCACTTTCGGACGTTTTAAAAGTTTCAAAACAATTCAAGATGGTGCCAATTCTTTACACGGGCTCTTGTATTGAATAAATTAACGGGAGAACTTAAAACAGAATTAACTGGTGTCACTGGATGAAACGCATTACGATAATTGGAAATAGTCTGCAAAGATATAACAAATGTTTGTTGGCATATTAATATCAAATAAACGTCGGATACAGAAGAACATATAATTATAAACAAGTAGACACCAAGGATATATAGTTATATAGTTATTATTGAAATTAAGGTACAGTATTTATTTTATATAATTTAATAATATCATATGATACTACTTAATCTACCAAAAATCAGAGATATAGATTGAAATAAGTCCTAATACTTATTCTAGGAAAAAATATTGAAATAAATACTTACTAAATTATAAAAACAGAATTGAAATACATACTAATACTAACATACATAAGCTACAAATTCAGATATTGAAAGAAAAACTAATATTCCTTTTTTAAAGATCAAAAAACAGAGATTGAATTAAATACTAATACTAACATATTTAAGCTGTAAAAACAGATATTTAAATAAATACTTATACTAACATATTTAAGCTATAAAAAAGGAAATTGAAATAAATACTATAATACTAACATATTAAAGCTACAAAAACAGAAATTGAAATAAATAAGTATACTAACATATTTAAGCTACAAAAAAAGAGGATGAAATAAATACTTAAACGAACACGTTTCTTATACTAAAACCTTTTTTTCTTATAAACACTTTAACACACAATTAATCTAAATATAAGCGCTGGGATCTCGAATTTTAAATAACTTTTATTGTTAAATTTGAAAATAATTTAAATACCACTAAACTACCATACTTTAACAGTAAAAATATTGTACTGAACAGTGAAACATCATTAAGCTAATTTTGAAATACTCAGAAAGCCACAACAATTCATTAACAGAACAATATCACATTAACACTCTAAACCTCTGCTATTAAAATATACTGAACGGAAGAGCTAACCCGCCACTTCTGTATTTCTAATACCTTTGTCAAACTATGGAGTAGAGTGACATTAACTGACAATTATGTATTTGCCATAGCCTAAATGTTCTTTCTTGCTCAAGTCCAAATTCAAGGAAATTGCTTTGCTATTTTTGGAGATAATAAAAAAAATGTCAGGTACATAAACTATCAGATGGCGGGTTATCTGTTCCGTTCAGTATAGAAGATAAGATTAATATAGATACCAAGTACAAACAAGTGTTTAAATATATTTCTGTTTTAATACGACGACTAGCTCACAGCATCGCACCAAATGGTTACACCAAATTGATATTGCTACTGGTATTTAAAAGCAACTAAAATCCTAACATAAACTTATAAAAGGTATAAGTCTATTAATAAAATATGTCAATTAGTTTAAAAACACGTTCTATCATTAGTATTTACGTTTATAAATTCAGAAAATACACATATGTACGCACGGAAATACGTACGCACTCACATAACTATCAGAACCACTCATCAAAGAGACAAATATATTCTTTACACTGCATTCTCAGAAAATCAAAATACTATTCGTATTCGGAACACTCATAAGAGAAAATAATAAGAGGACACTTGAAGATGAAACCTCTCCAGACAGGTTGCTCGTCAATAAACCATCTCCTCTGCGGCAGTCGCAATGCGTCAAGCTCATATCACATTATCATTTGTAACCTGGATCTCGTTTCCGCCTGTCAAGGGGACATTGCAAGTGTAACGAGCATAACGCTTATGATATACTAATGCTGAAATCGATTCCAACATATATTCATGTCCAATAAAGTGCCATCTACTTGATAATGCAATGATAACCTTTTTGTGAAAAAAGTCAAGGTTCGTGAAAGATGTGTTTTTAATAATAACCGAGCTATAAATTTTTTATTAATTTATGCAGATACTGTATAAGATTAGTTATTTTATTAATACGAAACAATAGACAGTCAATAAAGGTCCAAACAGGAAACGTGTAATTCGTACGACATAGCCACCACAATACAAACATAGTATCATAATTCATAGAACAATCATAACAACTATTACAAACATACAGAAACCAGTGACAGAAGTGGGTGGTAAACACTTGAAACGATCAGTAGAAAACTGACACTGGAGAGCCTAACCTTGATTAAGGGTGATCCAACCACGCTCTACCCCATCGTCACATCATAAAACAATAGAGTGTACATTAAAATATCCCGTCCTATAACCCTCTTGCAAATACCAAAGTATCGAAAATACCATCAATAGATACTGAGCTATTGTCAATTCGTGTCATTATCAAGGGTATTGATATATACTGAGTGTAACGTTATCAAAATGCTATACGATTGTAAGTTAACAATAGTCCATATGTACTAAGATATTATAGATACGATATAATAGCCAAGACATTAAATTGAAGAGCTGGATTATAATATCAATATAATATCAATATAATACCATGTATACAGATAAGAACAAGAGCATTGAATTGAAGTGGTAAATCATAATACCAATGCATCAAACAATATTTTCATATACACACGTAGGTGCCAGGACATAAAATTGAAGTGGTA
Source organism: Panopea generosa (assembly GCA_029582155.1). Lineage (NCBI taxonomy): Eukaryota > Metazoa > Mollusca > Bivalvia > Adapedonta > Hiatellidae > Panopea > Panopea generosa. The sequence goes on from CM055908.1 coordinate 53,124,962, forward strand.
AACTATTATATCAATGCATCAAACAATAACTTTCCTGATCACAGTTTAGAGCTAGAACACTAAACTGAAGTGGTAGATTATAATATGAATGCATCAAACAATAACCTTCATGTATTTAGGTAAGAGCCAGGACATTGAATTATAGCAGTAATTATTATATCCATGCCACAAATAATAACTTTTACACACATTTGTATAAAGGAGCAAGAATTTCAGACATCTTATTGTCTGGTAAACTTTGTATAAGTTTTGAGTTATGAATATTTTGACGTTATCAATATGACATTCAGTTTGCTTATCCAGGTAGGTCATAAATATGAATGTTATGTTCGTCAATATTTATTTCCCATACATTTAATTCAAACTGTAGTTTGTGTCATACCATTGTAAATATGTCAATGATAGTATGGTGGCCGTGTTCTGTTAAATGATACATAGATCCTTAATGTTCCTTATTTTATAACAGTCGTCAATTTCATAAATACATGTGCATAGCTATCACATTAAAACATACTATTGAATGTCATCAGTGCACTTTTCAAACACTATATCATCCATCTCTTTTACAGTAAAATAAAATCACTAAAAAGCTGCAATCATGTCCATTTTGCGATAACGCAAGATAATTTTGTCATTTTGAAAGAAATTGTGAATACTTATGGCCAATTATCTTTGAATTCTCTTTGAAACGTTTATCCGATGCGTACGAGACAATGTGCTATGTATTGACTCTCCTAGCGTGTTTTTATCAGACTTTCGTCGTAAACACGCGAAGTACGTATCACAAGATGGTTTACAATCTAAGTGCATTTTATATTTTAACTTGGAAGACAATCCACTTTTCGTGACATTTCAATTGACGTCCCTTGGCTACATTGGAAATAGATCTCCTGTCAAAGCAACAAAGCGTAAATGATTACAATCCCAAAATGAGCAGTGATATGTGCGGTGGCATTTAGAAGCGTTTGTGATATATCTTTAACGTTTTCTTCTGTTTTACACATTAACTGTTCGGTCGATATAATTCTAGTTTTGCGTTTCATTTGTGTCAATCCTTAACAGATATGTTGACCTATTCCTGGTTTTGTGTTTTCTTTTAATTAAACGTTTGCGGATATATCGACGTATCTCGATTTTGTACTTCTTTGCGATGCTATGTACAAATATTTAGTAAATAAAAATGTTGGTCAAAGAAAACAGTAAAAAGTAACTAACGTGTATTCAGAGAAAATATAAAACAATATAATGATATGTTAATTGAATTAATATATATGGAATAAAATATTTCTAAATTTGAGCTTAATAAATTTCGTCATTTTATATCAATGTGTTGCCGCTATTTTGTAATTTCATAAACAATCGAGATACCCGTCTCGTGACGTCATACAATATAACACAATTACACCACATCGCCTATCGTTGATTAAGTTTAATAAAGCGTTTATCGATATCAAAACAGAGTGATGCGAACCACTATATGATGAGTTTCAGAATGAAGATTAAACAGCTCAATGAACAAACCGTAGCGGTAGTCTAATGATAGAAGGTTCGTCTTGCATGAGGAGAATCGTTGGTTTGATCCCTGGCCGAGCGTTACCAAAGACTAAATAAATGGTACTTGAAACTTCCTCGCTAGGCGCTCAACATTCAGAGGAAAGTTCTAGGTTTGCCGGGTCGGTCCGGTATATTTTGACTGGGTTGGGTAGGTCTGTTGAGCCCTATGTGACTGGGTTGGGTATTTGGGTGGCTGCCAAGTAGACACCATACAACAACAACAGCAACAATTCAAAGAACACGAACATGAATAATCGGTATTGTATGACCGCATAAACGACAAAACGCACTTTTCTTATTAATAATGCGTATCACAGGAGCCGGAGATACCAAGTTCTTCAAACGCTTAAAATATCAGCGCGTGTGTAAAGTCACTGGTTTTAAAGAATGATTGACAGCGTACGTGTGATAAGATCTTCCTTCCTTCTCCAGGCGTAAGGGTGTGGATAGAATAAATATAGGATTTGCAGTTACACTATTAAACAGGTGAAACCTTCTATGACAGCAAAGTTATCTTACATTTGATTGATATTTTGTACACCTCACGCGGTTATAGAAGATAAATGAAAACTAAAAATTGGTACTCAGAAGCATTTTCTGGTTTTTCGTTACTGTTTCCACAAACCTGAAATAACTTAAACTGAACTTACTAAAATTGAACTAAATACTGTCAGATATTTCAAAATTTAAATAAGATAAAACAAATCTAAAACGAGTTTTAGATCACCGTCGGCAAAAGCTTCATGGATACGGACCAATATCGCAACATAGTTCACTTATAATATGACTTAATGACCTGTAAACTGTGCACCAGTTACATAGTTGGGTGATGAGTCAATATAATGAAATAACACATGATCACATTTTATTGTTGAAATAAATAGTTTTCGAACGAGAATAGTACCAGACTGACGTCAGAACTTGCAAATGTGTTCTTTTTTACGGTAATTAGAAAAATTTGAAGGGCCACGTGCGTATGTGTTGTTAATATTTTTAGTTTCAACATGTTTCGTACTTCATCTTCTCTCGTCAGTTGTTTTATCAGTTAAGTAGCACACATGTTATTACTGACTTAATTGTACATCTTTGATTGTAAAGGGACACACAAGAAATTTTAACACATTTTTAAATCTGATATAATAATAAAAGAATTCAAAATGTATTCTGACCTTTATTTTTTTATTTTTTAGTGCAATGGAGAGGAGATGTATCTATATTGCAAAGTAACATAACTTTGGAAATTCCCTTTTCGTACATGTGTTGTCTTTTCATGGCAAAATGTGCGAAATATATGGTTATTTAATTAGTTTTCTCGATATGACCCTAGAAACTATCGTTGTAGATTATTTAGATATGTTTCACTTAGAATGAAAACTCAAATTTTATAAAAAAAAAAAAAGTAAAAATTTCTTAAATAAAAACTTTCAGAAAGTAATACATACATTGTCGTACGAGACTTACGTCTTCAAATGGCAATATGATTTATAGTAAAAGGGACGCGACTTGAGCTAAGATCCATTTGGGTATCTTCCTTTCAAATAAAAAATAATATTTATCCCTGTAAAATAACTTGTCGAAAAACGAAAACAATCACGTCCGGTGTCTAACTTTTTACATCGGTTAGTTCATATGCTTATTTTAATTTGTGAACAAAAAATGTTGGTTTTTAATTAATTTTAAAAAAGAGAGTTTTACCGGTAAAAAAATTCTGCTTCTTTGTATATGCTATACAAGTCATTTACAAACACTTTTATTAACTCATAGAAGATCCACAAATTAAAGTTATAAATGTTCAAGAATGCTTTTTGAGAGGACCTGCAATATTGTCCAAAGTTTTATTTTTATGATTCACTATTTTAAAGGGAACACGGTAATGTTAAAATCGAATTTTCTTCAGGTTCACGGACCAAGTAGCTCACCTGACTTCACTTGTCAAATCTTTTCCGATTTCGAATGAACTAAACTGACGAAGAATGTAAAGACGAGAAAATGAGAAGTATCTGTTTTACCTATAGACTCCCCACATACAAACCAAGATCTCCTTAATAGACAACGTTTTCTTTTTAATTATTAATATAGGAACTATAATCATTTTTTGTTCAAACATAAGTAAACTCTCATTAGGAACAAAATGAAGCCCTCATGTCAAATAAACAACAATGTAATATAATACAAACTTCAAAATTTCGCCAGTCGATGTCTGATAAACATAAGTCTGTTGCATTAAACAAACGTAGATCTTTGCTTCACTCACTGTCGGAATAGTTGCATTTCTTAGAATAGATGCCCTGGACTCAAAAATAATTGATATCAACTGTCTTACATTTAATTTAGAGATACGATATGCCTGTACACTCTGTCAATAACGGTGCACAAGGACCTTGAATGATTGATGGACAAGTGGACTAGAGTGGCTAAAAGTGGAAATACGCAGCATGTAATCCGCTGTTCTGGTGGGCGAATGACTCAAGTACCGACTGCTGACGGGCAGTAATGGAAATCCAAGACTAGAAATAAATTAACAGAAATAATACAAATTGCTTATTGGGGAAGTATGGTCAGTTCAAATTGACTTTAACAATCCATGCTTATTAATGATGCGTGCATCTTTATTCCAAGCTGTAAATATCCTAAAACCAAGATAACCATACTTCCGAATCAGCTTCGTTTTTCTATTCAAAGTTGTGTTCTGTGCCTTAGAAGTTTTTTTATCGGATATTAAAAAACGCAGCAGTGGTGTATGGTTAGATCGCCTGTCTAGCATGCGGAAGGTCGTGGGTTCGATCCCCGGCCGTGTCACACCAAAGACTTGAAAATGATATTAGAAGCTTCCTCGTTTAGCACTCAAAATTTAAAGGATAGTTTATGTTTGATCGGCCTGATGTCAGTATAATGTGAGTAAGTTGGGTATAATACCATATTTCTGCGGCATGATAGTCCAGTTTGCCAGCGCTCAGAATATTGTCTCAAATAGACACCGTCGCGATATGGCTGAATTATTGTCGAAAGCGATTTAACACCATTCAACAACAGCAGCAACAATATCAGATATTAATAAATCTCGAAAACAATAAACAAACGCTGACCTTACTACAACATCAGAATACCATACAAAGACTCGTCCACGCTAACTTAAATATAAACTTAAACTTTGTTTTAGAAACGTTCAAGCTAATAACACTTCTTTCATCCTAACCATTACAAACTATACATTTTTTTTGTACGAGATGAATGGTAGTTGCTTTGGTCGAAAACATAGATTTATTAAGCTAGCAGACAGTTTATATTTCTTCTTATATTTCTAAAAATAAAATCGTAAATATTTCTTAGTAAATATGTTGATATACTGGAGCCAGTCTTAGTTCATGCTAACCGGAATGTATTTCTTACATGCAAGTTTTTTGGAATATTCGAATCTATACTTATATGTTGTTGAAACAGGGCCTTTTCCTATAATAACTACCATACTTGCTAAAGCTGCTTTCTTATAACTATAATTAGCCATGAAGTAAAGACATCGTATGCTGTGTCACAATATCGACTGTCAGCTTATGTACAGTAATGCCTTTACTGATAAGTTCTATAAAGGGTCCTCCGTTGTTAAGTGGTCTAAAGCGCAATTGTGTTATGACCATTCATCTGCTGAGGTCTAGAGTTTGATCCTAGCTTGGCCAAAAATGCATGTGTGAAAATGTACGCTTACGGAAGGACGGTAGTTCTTCTTAATTTCATTCTGAGGTCCTCCTCTACCATTAAAACTGGATATTACATATCATACAACCCTTTATGTGTAGGAAATGGCGCGAAACCCCATTCAAACCCATTAAATATCCAACGACTTCGTTTTCATGACTAATGCTGTTAGATTGACAGTGTTCTCGGTAATAAATATACTATATTTGTGGATCGGTAATAAATATACTATATTGTGGATCGGTAATAAATATACTATACTGTGGATCGGTTATAAATATACAATACTGAGGATCGGTAATACATATACTCTATTGTGGATCGGTAATAAATATACTATACTTGTGGATCGGTAATAAATATACTATACTGTGGATCGGTAATAAATATACTATACTGGGGATCGGTAAAATATACTATACTGTCGATCGATAATAAATATACAATACTGGGGATCGGTAAACTATACTATTGGGATCGGTAATAAATATACTATACTGAGGATCGGTAATAAATATACTATACGTGTGGATCGGTAATAAATATACTATACTGGGGATCGGCAAAATATACTTTACTGTGGATCGGGTACTATTGGCGAGCTTTATTTTCGCTAATATTCGGGAATGAACTAACTCGCTAACTTAGTGATATCTGTCAACAAAAGTACGGAGCAATTTGATAATTGGCGAATTATTTAGAGGATAATACATGACAGAGACGGGCCGGGAGGTGATAATCGGCCCGAATTCATAATGGCCCTTGGGCTTATGTTCGTTTACACCACTCAAAGGGAGTAATTACTTTTCACTCACAGGGACTGTTACCACTAAAAGGCATTGCTCATGATGTCCATTTATCAACCTTTTTATAATGCGTGTTTCTAAATTATGTGAACACATACTTTTTTTATATTTTAACCGAGTATAAAATGAAAGAAAAATAATGATAAAAACAATTTTAATTTAAAACAAAAAGAAACCGTCATTGACGCGTCTTGAACACACGACGTGCAGATTGATAAAATGTTATATGACGTGCACGTTAACCAACTGAGCTTTTACGCAAATATGGCGTTGACGTCGTATTTTAAGATATGTATTTGCTTTTTAGTTTCAAATGTAGGTCGCTATGCAGTTGCTTCACTTGATTTGTTAACATAAGAAATAGAATTGAAATAAATAAAATAATGTACACAAACACTTAATACCATATCAGCGATTTTCTTTAAAGTAGAACACTTACTTTTTATCCGTGAAAGAATATACCGACATGTTGAAAACAAACTGACAATGATGACGTTTTACGTGGCCATTGGTTTTACGCACACACGTTTACCGGGCCTATTAGAATTACGAGTTTTCGCCCCGGGCTGATAAGTGATAATCAGCGCGTGAAGGCAATAACAGGTTTAAAACATGCTAATTTTTGTTACTATATATAGTAGCATGTGTATTAAAACTCGGTAAGGCAGCTGTCAAACTAATTATTGGGGATTAATTAGCAACGCTAAATTACGAACTCACTAAGTATTCAAAGAAGGGGTAATTCGTTAAATATAAATTACGCGAAATTTAAGTGATTTACAGTAAATATAGGCGAATACATGATCTCATTACGTGGTTAACACATTCTCTTTTTTAATATCAACGACTCCTTTATTTTTTTAGTACACTCTCTGATGTGAATAGTCTGTTTATTTACATAAACATATAACCAGAATTTCAATACTAGACGGGACATATTAAGGTATGTAACGGAAATTCCAAATGTTAACTGCAGTACAGTCAAACATTTTAAAACTCTGGGAAAATTATCAGTAGCATCGCTGTGGGCGACTGGTCGTAATTGATATGTTAAAAGTCATTCAAAGATGGTATAGGTGTAAATCACATCAGAACGTTTTCCTCTTCATTAGCTCGCCGTGTAACATCTGGAATACAAAGGCAACCAGGTGGCGCGTATTGTTGGTGCCCTTAAAGTAGTGTCAGGTTGTACATTGATATAAGTAGGAGAAGAGTTTCCAATAGAATTAACACAACAAATAGAAGTGTTGATGGCATGTCGGCGTTATGATATAGTTTGTGTGTAAGAAATGTATTACATTGTAGGACAAAGCTTTAGAATTAGCGTTATTCACTGGCTTGCATCATTTAGTAATTAACATAGGTTTGACTGAAAAACACATACAAAAACCTGTAGAATAAGCGTAACATAGGGTTGACTGAAACACAAGTGGAAAAATCTGTAGAGTAAGCGTAACACAGGGTTGACTGAAACACACATGGAAAAACCTGTATAGTAAGCGTAACATAGGATTGACTGAAACACTCATGGAATGAACAAACCTGCATAAAAAGCGTAACATAGGGTTGACTGAAACACTCATGGAATGGACACACCTGTATACAAAGCGTAATATAGGGTTGACCGAAACACACCTGGAATGGACACACCTGTATAGAAAGTGTTAATCACTTGCATGGATCACTTAATAACTAACATAGTGTTAACTGAAACACAAACAAAGCTATACTCTTGTTTCCTTTTTTCATAAAAAGAGTAAAAAAAAAAGTTAATACGAAAATCACATTACAAACATTTGTGGGGCAATTTATTTCTCGGTATCGCATTCGCATTATAGGTATAACTCTAATTATATATACAAATTAGATAAAATAACTGTATTTGGTATTTAAGAGGCCTCACCAACATCTCCGATATAATAATATTTTAGATTTGTTTACATAAGTAAAATAACTACAAATTTCTATCCGAAATAGTATTTCATACAAAGTTTTGTTTAACAACCGTCTCTGTAATGTGGAACTCGTGGTCTTTATTGAGAATATAATAAATTACGGGACAAAGTATCTCATATTGTTCTATAGAATAGCTATACTACAACATTAACGAATAAAATGGAAAATACGGGGAAATATTGATATGTCTATTCCTGAAGTTCACACACAAAAGCTGCATCACATTTCTAACCAGACATTAAAATTTTTTTAATGCCATGCTTCTTTTTATGATTCAATAATCTGGTAGTCTATCCCAGAACTTGATATCTCCCGAACAAGTTACATAAACCCCCAATAAAAAAGCAGGGAATTCTATGTCTGTCCCACAATTCTTAGCAATTGGATGCTAACTAAACTGTGACGCCATCAAACATTCCCTGAAGCAACTGACCAATCAACGTGCTCAAATGTGGCTTTCCCAACATTCCTTTAACGGAAACAATTTGGAGAACTGGGTCCGTTGTACAGACTAATAAACTGAAAGCAATTTGATGACATACAGTTATAGGCGAGGTCTCTTTGACGTTTTATAAAGTATTAGTCGATTCATTATATTCTGGATTGTGGATTCAAATATTATTAAATTTACGTTTAAGAACTTTTGAAATATGTAACTTATGTAATACTACAAATAACTTCATTGATCAACAATTAAATGAAAGGTAAACATCTACCATCAAGAGGGTCATACGTGGCCGAGTGGTCTAAGGCGCCGTCTCAAGATCATTTACATATCACCACTGAAGTCGTCGGCTCGAATCCCGCTTTCTCAAAAAAATGTATGTGAGAAAGTTTGCCAGTTACACGCGGAAGGACGGTGGTTCTTCCCAGATTTATTTTTCATATGAAACGTGAAGTATTGGAAATGTGAAAAGCCATTCTTCCATCAAAACAAGATCACATACCTACAAATACGTAACTATTTATTGCGAACAACGAAGACGCTAACTTAGACATAAAAAAACAACAGTTCTACTTGTAACTTAGATATAAGCTCCCGTGGGGTTGTTTTTACAGTTTTCTGTTTCTGGCCGCTATAAGCTCGGTTGTCATTTATTCTCGGAATTATAACTAAGAAGCATCCCCAATCGGTTAACCAACTCATTGTTTTGATAGTGTTTTTGTGTCCTTTAAATATTTTTATTCCTGTTTGATAGTTGTATCATCATTATTTATCTTTTTTTAGTCTTAGACTCTTGAACAAATGCTATATACATCGATTACATGAACGTTCGATGCTATGGAAACAATTCTGATTTTGTTGATATCATACGTACATACCTATAAACTAATTGATTAGTTATTATTCAAGAATTAAAAATAATCAGAGTCATAAAGGCATAGCTTGCATGGAAAACATGGACACAAGTGTTGCAAAGCGCTGATGTTAACAAATAAACGTTCCATTCTTTTACTGCACGAATGTGTCAAAATGATTATTTTGAAATATTTAATTTCAGTAGTATAAACAGTTAATACCATTTCATGTCAATAAAATGTTATGGTATTCACACAATTATGTTCGTTCAATTTACATGTAAATAGCAGGAAACATTCCTTCTCACACTGCGACTTCAAAAACCTGGTAATAAAAGATATATTACACATCTTTTCATTAAAAACAACGATAACAAACGAATTTAATCTCTTTTCATTTATCATTTTACAATTTCTTCGGAAACATTCTGAAAAATATATATCAGCACAGAGACAGTTGGAAACAAATGAGTGAGATTACAAAGTGGCCCCTCTGTGTAAGACATTCATAATGTTATGATTATTGCTTTTCGTTCAAGATAGCACAAGATAAAGTAATACATACTTACATTCATCGAAAATTAATATATATATATTTTAGCCAGTTAAGCTATTGCATTTGAGATACAAACACAGAAATAGTTATTGAAAGCATTTTTTTTTTGGAATATACCAATTTGAATCTTCAATAATCCTGTTCTAGGTGAAGTATCTTTCACGGACATTCGCTGTAATGTTCTGTATCAAATGGTTGCATGCATATACATTGTCAAATAAACTAAATTATACGAATAAACTATGAAAACAAAAAAAAGTCTACAACACGGCCATTAATTGCTATAGCATTTAAATGTGCCATGTTCGTCTAAAATACCAGTTTCAAAATGCATGTATTCAATTTTGGTGACTATTGCCATATATAAAAGTCTAAAATATCATTATTTGAAAGCGTAAGATCTGTGTTGTCTTATGTATGTACGCATATGTTTGTTATAAACACATGCAATATGGAGCAGTATCTATAAACCCAGCTTTTTCAATTATTTTGACATTATACATATTCTGTATGTTTATGTCATGTAAAGCGATGTGTTGATGAAATGTTACATATCGTCTCATAAAAAGGACAACAGTCATACGCTGGTGTTACAAATATTAACATCAAACACACAGATATTGAAAATAAAAATGTTCTTGAAGAACGTAGCCCACAACCCCACTCTGTGCGTAATCCCATGATATGAATATGTTTTCGTTTGATATGTTTAACTAATAACTCGATTTTGTTATCGTTTTCATTATAGTCGACAAAGTTTTTATATGAAAGCAATGCTATTGCAACTTTAAATGCCAGATTTCCCAATATTTAATATCAACCTTTCAACCACGTAATACACATCTTTAGTTTTGAAAGCAATCTTTCAATCATCAGGCGTGGGTTGAATTTATATATATATGGTTTGTGTATTTGTATCCTCTTAGGACTGAGCGGGAGCATACGGATCACGGCATAGTAGACTAACTATCGATCCGACGTTTAGTGGTTATCAATAACTTTATTGTCTACTTTTGTTTTACGAGATAATTTCATCGATATTTAGCTCCCTTATGTTAAGAAAGAAAGTTGTGCTACTTGCATTGCCGTGATAAGTTCAACGCAACGTTCAGTGTCGGTTTCGCATATTGCTTTATGTTGTTCTCAGGTACATATTTCATACTTTAAGTTTATTGCAAAAGTGTTATCATGATAGAGGATCACTAATATTACTAATTATAGAGGCGCAATTTTTAAGAGCAATGTTTATTGAGCTGTCAACGAAATACGCTAAACCAATTATTACGTGTTAAGTCGAAGTGAGGACTTAATTGAAACTAACAGACAGCGTTAACTCTGAAAAAATACACTAGCCCAATCAATACGTTTGCCGTGAAATGGATGCGAGCTGCCAAAGTATAACAGCATTTAATAGGGAATACATGCAACAAAAAACAATTTGTAATATGATAAGTGCATTAAAAAAACGTTTACAAGTTCAAGACAGAAAAACACGACTTGCCAAAGCATAAAGTAGAACAATAAAGCAATCAATATCACTGTTTCTGATAAAACATTATTTAATCCGTTTGGTTGCTCAAATTACATAAAAAAAGATTCGATTTGATTCTAAAATTATCCAACAGTTTGATTTAAAAACTTTACTCATGAATATTACCCTATTTATATCGCCATATAAGAGGTTTATTCTAAAGAATTAAAGCAGAAAATGTATCATTAGACAAAACTAAAAACCTTTGTTTTTTTATTGGGCTTAACACGATTTTCAGCTCATTGCAAATTCAGTTCTATTTGTGGAGGAGTTAATCTCAATAGAACCACCATCCTTCCGCAACAAAATTATCAATACAGTTGAAAAGAGTTCTGATAATTCTGATGACACAATACAAAATATCAATCCAAATCGACAAATTGTAATGATATGAATATTGTCTAACGGTTAAAATTTGTTTTCAGTTTCAGACACAGATGGTCACCATAACAAGAAAATTTTGAAGACTCGTCTACAGATCATTTAATAAAGAACAACATAAGCCATAGGGATCTGACATCGATTCTGTGAAGTATGATATGTATAGGAATTTAACATCAGATGATAGGAATACGATGTTTACAATTCAATTATATAGCAATAACATCTAAATTCTTTCATATCTTCTAGTTATATCTTCGAGTGAAGACTTTGTTTCTACCAAAAACAACAGATAAATTGTTCTCATACTGTTTAATAAAAATAACATGTTCGAAATATTGGAATAATTCTTTACCGGACAAAAGGAACGAAATACTATAAGGCTTCATTTTTATGAGTGGCAGGTACCTTGATTTTAGCTGGATTTATATTCCAGATAAATCCATCTGTGGATATTTGTCTTAGAACTGCCCTGCGTGCTGACCGCAATGTAATTAACGGGCAGAGCGATATTGGATTATTCCCCGGTGGTAATGGATAAACTTTCAATAAACGAGCACAAATAATGACTGCATCATGTTACTTTGTCACAGTGGTTCAGAACGCGTAATGCCACAAAGTCATTCCACAGGCACTTACGCTTTCATTTGTTGACGGAGTTACTGTCGTAAAGTGTATAAGAAACAATTTTTCCAGCAGCCAAATGACTAGAGATTAGTATATATATTCTTCTTACCTAAACCGATAAAAGAGTGCAGCCAAGGGAAAACGGATTTCTATGGAGATATAACGTGTTAAGCACGAGACAAATTCAAATGTACTCCACTATCGTAAGAAATTGAAATTGAAAGTGATCGGGTTGAAAAGGATACCTCTTGATATTCTGCAAATTGACAGATATTGAAATATTGTCATTGTTAGTATTAAATGAATTTTGTAAAATGCCGCGTTAACTGATGTAATTTTATCTGAAAAAAATAAATATCGTTTGGAGTATTAGTAAATATTTAAGTGCTAATTGTTTAATTAAATCGACATATATTTTTTATTCTTTAAATCGATCAAAAATTCAACATAACAAATGATTCAAAATATGGGATCATCAACACCAGCAACAAGCATTGCAAAGCTGTCTGAGACGAGCCAAACGGGTAATACTGCTGATACAATGAACCAATATGGAAACGAAATGGATTCATTTGGGAATATAAACGTCTCGCAAATACAGTTCATGGTTTGTGGAACTAATAGTTCAATATGGCTGCTAACATCACCTGTGTGTTCAATCAAATACGAGTCTATATGGACTTTTGTGACAGTCGCCTTCTTACTGTCCGTTATCACGTTTATTACGATATTTGGAAATGTCCTTGTGTTGGTGGCACTATACAAGTTCAAGAAATTGCGTTCCATGTCAAATTGTTTAATTGGTAACCTTGCTGTAAGTGATCTACTGCTTGCTTTGTCCGTTCTGCCAATTTCCACGACCTACGATCTACTTGGTTACTGGGTATTTGGAGAGATCATGTGTACTATATGGCTTTGCATCGATGTACTTTATTGCACTGCTTCTATTTGGGGATTATGTACCATAGCTGTGGATCGCTACACGGCAACTGTATACCCGGTGTGGTACCACGAGAGAAAATCGCCAACTAGGGCTTTGGTTTACATAATATTTGTGTGGATGTTTTCAATAATCGTGTCCGTGGCCCCATTTATCGGCTGGCGCGATATGATTCCAAATTTTTTTCAGTACAACGCAGAAATAAACAAACAAGATTGTGTTTTATTCATGTCGAAGAGTTACGTCGTGTATTCTGCCATGGGTTCCTTTGTAATCCCAACATGTCTGATGGTATTTTTGTATGTCAGAATCTTCATTGTTCTCAAAAAGCGAACCCGTTCCATGCAACCAATGCGTAAACGAGTGCTGTACCCATCTGAAAGTGACTTTGAGAGCGAGGCCCATGGACTTGAAGAGGCTGATAGCGAGGAAAGAACTGATGTTGAACTTCGAGCAGCTTCAACACAAACCACGCCTTTAAATAGTAAACGGCATTCGCGTTCCGAAAACGGGACGAAATCGCGTTCAATTAATGGAAATACGATAGGTTTTACTGAAAACAATAAACTACATGTTGATAACAATAAAAACAAGCCTGATCTTTTAAACCACGATAAACACGAATCACGTCACAAGAAACCTTCTCTGACGATTGAGATAACGGATGCCGAAAGCTCCAACGTGCCATCACCACTTCCGACAAACGCTATAACGAATAATGAACTAGACATATCTGGTAAGCAAAAGAACTACAATCTTACAGTGAATCACGAACATGATAAAAACTTTACCAGCAAAAGTCCAAGCCATATTTCAAGAAAGAGCATTAATTTCAACGAAGATTCGTCCGAGGTGGAATTCGACAATAAGTATTTCCGGTCACCAAGAGCAAGTAAAGCGATGTTCTTTCAATGGAAACGCGGAAATTCTGGTTCAATTAGCGTAAAACACAAATACGAACTTCGAGAACGAAGGGCAACGAAACGCATGGCTATGATAATGGCGTGTTTCTGCATCTGCTGGTGGCCATTTTTGTTTATGTACACAATCAGGAGTTTCTGTAGCGACTGCCCAATTGACATTCATTTTCAATCTACAATCATTTGGCTTGGGTACGCCAATTCAAGTCTTAACCCAATCCTTTACACCATCTTTAATGACGACTTTCGAAAAGCGTTTCATAAAATAGTGTTTTGTAAAACATCGTCCAGCAATCGCAGAAGAAGATGATTTCATTTGGATTACTTTTAGCTTTATTTTAGAGTTAACTATTATGTGTTACGTTTATCATCTAAATATTTACAGCATGTATGTATTTTTCAAAATGTTAATTTATGTTATAAATAAATTAATTAATTTACCATGATCCTTGTTTTGTGTATTAAGCAGTTTTTTAAATATGCTCTGACCACTTTGTAACGTATTTGGATTAACTTTATATTGGTATTTTTGATGTAATATAACATTAGAGGACAACAATGTTCAATATATTTTTTTTCACAATTTAGTCAAGTGAAACAATGCGTTGTTTTAATTTAAATTAAAATTTTGACGTTGTGAATTATTTTTTGAAACATACCAATTGCGCATTTATTTGTTAATTACTCTGTTCATTACGTAACAATGTGACGAAAAGTGATTCAGTTAAATCAACGACATGTGATTCAGTTAAATCAGAATTAAGCTTTTCGAACTAAAATGTTTTGTGATAAAATAGTTCCAAACCCGTCGTGATTCAATAAAGATTAAGGAAACGGAATTAAATGAAAATAATTAAATTATTGGCCTGTAGAATCGCGAAATATGATCTTAGAAGATGTATGGTAACGTGTTTTTACTGAAAATGAGGTATACATGTAACTCAATTTTCATTTTTTTATTATTAAACTATCACTGAAATCAATCATTTTCGTATACTCACTTTCAGCAAAATTTAAGTTAAATATAATAAAACAAAATGCTTGAACAAATAAAAATATCATTTGAATTCATTAGAAAAATAACCACATAATTTCTCACAAATGGAGAATAAAGCTGTTTTTGTTCATTACTGCTGGGATAATAAAAGTTAAAAAGTCAATATTTAAATGTTTTTAATTTGATTTTTACATGTGGTTTCTATAAAAACAAATGAAAAAAATGAGTCAATACAATTAGGAAACAATAAAAGAGAACCATAATGAGCAAAATTAATTCACTAATTGGAAAAAAAGTATAGCTCGGCAATTAGAAATTAGTTTTTAATGATTCAATGCACGCGACCTTACACTCGAACTTTTAGCAGAAAAGAAATAGCTGAATTAAATTTTGATCACTGGCATTATCAAATAAAAATATCCCACCTTCAAAACCACTACACAAACCTTAAAAAGGATTCCTTAATCAAAAGGCCCATTATAGTGTAATCAATTTGGTAAATATTTTGTAATTTGCATTTATTACAATCAATTTGTTAATAAATGTACAATATTTCTCTACAAAAAAGATCAATATCAATGAAACAATATCAGAAAATATACAAAAAAACTATTTTTACTTAATATTTTGCTATAAAAAAGTGTTTAAAAATCTGCAATTTTGAGTTTGAGTCTGTGTTTTAGACTAAAAATGAAAGCCAAGCCTAACAGAATTGCTATAAATGTAACGACTAAATCCTAGGATGAATAATTCTATGGTATTCAGTAAAAGTGCTATGTCCATTAAGTCATTAAACAACAACTTTCACCGACAGTCTCCTATCTCATGAACCTTACATAACATATATATCACATTATATACATATGTATGCTGTCAGATTGTTAAGAGATTAGTTTTTTTTTTATATTTTTAAAATGACAAGTTGGGTGCTACAGGTTTAACATCCCCAGTGACTTTTGCTACTGACCGTTTCAAGTTGATGTCCCACGTCTGGTTTGCCTAATAGACGTGTTCGGTCATACAACTTATTTAGAAATTTTGAAACATTTATACTGTCTCAATCGTTTCGTTCACATAACTTATTGCAAATTCTGCTTGAAATAGTGTAACAAAATATGCCTGTCTGAAGATCAACACTATATGATACTGCGCCCTGTTACAATTTACCTCTGTATAATTTTATCACATGCGCTTCACTTGGCGTGTCGTCTGTACCTTCTCTTAGTGTTATTTTATTATTAATAAACTTCGAGATCATGAACCCACTCAATGTGATTCGAAAAAAACACGATGTTTAAGACGTGGCTAAAATATGTGTGGGGTGTTTAATTCATTAATTTCACCTCATAAGCAGACTAAATCAGGTATTTTTGGTTCTGTGTTTACATAGATTCTTTTAATATATTTTACCTATCTCATGTAAAGCAGTTTATGTGAGGCATTCAGGACACTAACACGTTTAATGACTGGGTAAATAAATTTAGTTCATATACAGTATTTAGTTTCCTGTGAAACATTTAGGTTTATTCTAAATATTTAACCTAATTTCAAACATTTTTGTTTCATTTGAACATTTAAAAGAGAAAAAAAATCCCAGTCTCGAAACTACCATATATTTCTTAAAACATTGATTTAACTGTAACAATGAGCATAAAGGGGCTGCTCGAAAACAATGTTATAGTGTTTGCCTCAAAACATCTTAATTGTCTGCCTAAAAACATACATATTTTTATTGAAAAACAGATACATTTCACATTTTGCATCTAGTTGCACACAGCAAAGGAGGAAAAAGACAAAAATCAACAGTAAGAAAACTCTATTATAGAAAAAGTAATTATTTATTCATATTATAATATAGAACAAAATTCACATTCTTAATAATGTTTACAAATGTGTTTAAAATGATTTCCCCAACTGGTGATATTTCTCATTAATTATTTGATATTCGTTTCAATGCAGGAAATAATGATTGAAACTGTATCATATTTATCTGCGAAGTTTTTAGACTTACGTTTTATCTAATCAATATTTTTCAGAACATTTACCCGAAACACCAGAATAATCTTTATCTCAATTTCATAATGAAATTAGGCTTGATTTAGAACTTGCAGCAACTTCTTTAAGTTGTGTTTTTTAAATTAAGTGAAAATGTCCCAATTAAAGCCGACCGGGTTTTATATTGTATCGATCATTACCTCATATATTTAGACAATCAGCCAAAGTTTGAATTGAAAATTGAAAATAAATAAGAAAGACATATCCAAGGATCACTCTAAACATCCAATTTGTTTAATGGGGTTTTACGCCATTTTCAACACAGTTCAAGGTATATATGGCATATCCAGTTTTATTGATAGATAAAGACCTCAGTCTGAGTCATACAGAGTAGAACCACCGTTCTTCCGCAAGTAACTGGCAAACCATCCCACATAAAGGTTTTGAAGCTAGTGGAACTCAAACCTATGACCTGAGCGGTGAGAGGTAAGTGATCTTGAGACGGTGCTTTAGACCACTCGGCTACGGAGGACACCTACGTTCAAAACAGAAGATTGGCATACATATTCCAAAACTACAACACATCAGCAAAATTAATGTATAATATGAACCTAGATTGGACATAGAATGTTGATACATGTAGAACTTCAGCACGAGCTACCGGGATCCTATTTTTGCCACGAACAACACAGGGAATGCTGATTTAACCACAATTATGAAAATAATAAAACAATGCTTAGCATGGCAGCCGAAGTTAAACAAAAGACTCCCCAATCACTGACAAAGACATCGCAACAGAGTCATTCAGTACGGTTAACCATGCTAACGGAAGTGAACTGAAAGTTAACGAAAATCGGACTACACCAACGCCAAAAGCGCTGAGATGTTTGCTTTGTTAGCAAACGTTTAAAGCGAACGACTAATGTTATCAAACGTTTGAATACAAATTGTACGTTTAATCGAAATGAACGCAGCCAAGTATAATTACAAACTATATTTAGAATGACTATACAGAAATATCACCGAAAATGGTTAGGACAGTAGCATATTCAAGGGTTTTATAGTGCATATATCGAATTGAAACTTCGTGTTTCTTAATGGTGTATCTTTGATATACATATTGTTAAACAATTACGCTTCATTACTTAGATATATATTTCTTTTTTAAAAAAAAAGTCTTTAGAAATGATCGGCTGTTGAAAGACGCTGGTATAAAAAAGAACAAAGAATGTTGTCAATAGCAACTCTATAAAACATGCACCCGGGAAATGCTATGATGTATCGTTTCATATTATATTATATCTATTATATCAAATAAAGAGCTTTTTCTAATATTGAAAAAAAGCAATATGACTCGGAAAATATGCGCATATGCACTTGATGTAACGAAGTTTGATTTGAATCCTATGTAAATTGTGGGAGGAACTGGATGAACAGATGAAGTAATATTACAACATGTATGTTGTATTGAGGCATTTATAATAATAAAAACAATATATTCAAATGTCCATGCTTTTTTTTAATTCTTAGCGTTATTTCTATGCCATCGGGGGCTAGCAGACGATCAGTTAACTTAAACACACGTTCATAGGCTACTAGAATTTACTTATAGTCGAGCACACCCGTCTCCGCAAGTAACTGGTAACTTTTTTACTTGAATCAGCGATATTAGACGAATGATAATGAGACACTATGTCGTATATCAGTTATCACGGAGACTGTGGCCGGGAGGGGATTCAAACTCCCAACCTCTGGACGCGCTTCCGACTGAGCAGACATACCAACTTGATGTTGATGATATAAATGCAAAGCTTGAATGGAATTATGTAATCTGTAGGCAAAATCATGACGTAGAGATGTAGTTATATTACTTTGTGCGCATATCTACTTGATGTCGATATTATGTACCGAGTTTTAATTGAATGTCATATAAACTGTAAGAGGAGTTGGAGCAACGAAGTGCAAAGGAAAAAGCAAAACGGACGCAATTACGGACAAATGGACAGTTAGCAATATATTCCTCCAGGTCATTTACACCCGGGACATAAAAATAGTGCAATATTTTACCAAGTTGGTCATATTAAAAAGGTGGGGGAAATATAGACAATCACACACTAAACACTATACATTAATGAAAGCTTACAATGGTTTATTAAAAAAAATCTCAATACTATATAAAACTCAACATTTCTGTGTAAAGGTCGTCTAATTACTTTACACTACATGCATCCATCTGTTATCCCAACACAGTATTATTTTGTAGATATACTCCAATAATTAAGCAAATGAAAAGGTCTGTCATAAGAGAACCTCTGTTGCTAGCTTTACGTACCTCTAGACGACAGTACCGCTATATTTGCTTCATTCAAAGCACCAAAAGGAGAAGAACGACCAGTAATAGTAGCTCTGTCCATATCAATGGGCATTCATCTCAGTTCTTTTTTCATAAAAAAAAACTGATTTTCATGTCCGATACATCCTTGTAATACTATTTAAATAAAGTAAACAAAATCTGAAAAATAAAGTTCTTCAACGTAAGGTTAACTAACTGCAGATAATGTCATTTTCATTTAACACTTGAATGGCAGACATGACGCACCAACGATGTAATTAGATGTCACAATCAACTGATGCCAGTGGCAAAAACCATTCCGCCATTATTTGATCTCTCTATCAAAACTTTATCAAGGACCTATGATATAAACATATTAAACGAACAAACTGCCTCCTCCTTATTTACTGTTACAGTGTAACCCGCAGGGTATTTTCTTCTTTCCTTTTTGGTACTGCAGTTGTCTCATGGTAAAGTGTTAACAAAGGGTCGTGGGTTCGATTTCCGGTCAGGTCATATCAAATATTTGATAAATGGTATTAGAAGCTATCTCGCTTGACGCTCGGCATTTAGAGGATAGTTTAAGGTCTGGTCGGCCCGGTGTCAGTATGATATGACTGGGTGGAGTACCAAAACATGTGTCTGTAACATAATATTTCAGTGTGGCAGCCCTTAAAAAACTAACGATCTCAAGTAAACGTCGCGATATGAGTAAAACATTGTTGAAAGCGACGATAAACTGCATACATGAACACGTACAAGAAAATCTAATTGCAAAGGGTACAAGAAAGCATTGTTGGTCCGGTGTCAATATAATGCTTCTTAGAGATACTACAATGTCACAATGCGAAAAATACTGTCTGAAGCAGTTATCGTGGAAATATGACAAACAATATTGAAAAGCGACGCTAAACTCCTTTAAATAGAATAATTACGTTTGTCTTTAAAAAATAGTTTCCGTATTCAAAAACTTCAGTTTCAATTGTAATGCAAGTTTCATCGGCTATTCTTTCATACGTTTTCATCTCGAGACGTTTACAAGTATTACGTTCATAATAGACAATTCACTTTGTATGCAAGGAAAATAATCATCTAGATCTAAACGGCAGAAAAAAGTGAAACATCGGGTGAAATATCGATATCTAAACGTAAGGATTCTTACAAAATGTCGGTTATATATTATATTCATCCCCTTCGTATAATAGCATGCAAGAATATACAAGCACACAAGCGTGTTAGAGAAACGTTTATGAAAACAGTCGATACAACAAATTATTTTATGATACAGGTAAATTAAACTTGATCTCTTTCGAAAGAAGCTTTAGTAAACATCGTTGATGTCTTGATTATATTGACGATAGTTATATTTTTTGTAATTCCCTGCGCATTTCTGTTTTACACCATATTTATGTACATGCTGCCATATTTGTATAGGAGTAGTCTGGCAAAGATGAGTTATTGCCACTATCCTGATTAACGATGTTAAAATGGAAAAGAGCGAGGTTGGATGAGCCCGTCAACCAATCAATTTTTGATTCCGCAGTTGCGGAAAAGAGCGAGGTTGCATGGGCCCGTCAACCATTAATTTCTAGCTCCGCAGTGGCGAAAAAAACGAGGTTGCCTACGCCGGTCAACAAAACATTTTTTATCCCCACAGTGGTGGATAAAAGAGAGATAACATGGGCCCGTAAACCAAATACAATTTAGTTCCGCAGTGGCTAAAACAGCGAGGTTGGATGAGCCCGTCAACCAACCAATTTTAGCTCTGTAGTGGCGGAAAAGACCAACGATGAATAAGTCCGTCAACCATTCAAGTTTAAGCCCGTCAACCATTCAAGTTTAAGCCCCACATTGACGGAAAAGAGCAAGGTTGGATTTGTCCGTCAACCAATCAATTTCTAGCTCTGCAGTGGCGGAAAAAAGCGACCTTAGATGAGCTCGCCAACCAACCAAGTTTTAGCTCCACATTGGCGGAAAAGAGCAAAGTTGGTCTTTCCGTCAACCAATCAATTTTAGCTCTGCACTGGCGGGAAAGAGCGGCGTTGGATGAACTCGTCAACCAATCAAGTTTTAGCTCCACATTGGCTGAAAAGAGCAAGGTTGGACTTGCCAGTTAACCAATCAATTTCTAGCTCCGCATTGGTTGGAACGAGCGGCGTTGGATGAGCCCGTCAACTAATCAAGCACAACCAAACAATATTTAATGCAAATACTTCTAATCAAATACATTGAATGATTGGTGAAAAGGATGGTACATGCACGCAGAGCTTTAACCATGGTTACTGAGATAGGGACTTGCACGCAAACTTTAACTAAGGTGTGACGCCGGCGCCCGGGTAAGTAGAATAGCTCTCATTATTCTTCGAATAGTCGAACCAAAAATCACATAAAAATAAGATCGTCATTTCTTAGCTAAGATATCTTCCTATTTATACATGCTTTGTATTATTGTCATCTAGCAGGTCATAATTTACGGTTATATTTCTAGGGATCAAAGTCGACAAAGTACCATTCTATATAGATTAAACAAGGTTTTGCCCACTAAATCTAATGAGAATCTTCACAGCCGCACGCTTCAAAGGAAGTTTCAAAACAACAGAAAATGGCAATAGTAGGCCTACTTTGAAATTTGACAATAACACTCGTTTATGATCAGTTAAAGCTGGCAAAGCAATACTATCAAATGACGACCTTGCCATTGTAATATAAGTAGTAGTCGAACTACAAAGATCATAAAACCATGCCATGTGGAAAACCTTTCCACGCAGAATCTCGTAAAGGTTACATGAACGGAATGAATTTTTCACTGGAATCTCATTTACGACAACAATGAAATTAAATAAATCCCATTTCATTTGTTCAAAATACAATTACAGGATATCAGACATATGTCGGATTACGTGTCGGAGTTCGCTACCATATGAGCTGAAAACACATCACGGAAACTGTAATGGGTAATAAACGGCACTGTGCCACTTATTGCTCATAAAACTGTTCGCCCATTGTGAGTGGGATAATAAGAATCTTATTTAGGTTTGAGGTTCGGAGAGCCGAATTCCGGCGAAAACAGTTATCCCAAGGGAGGAATTTTCTATTCGAAACGAAAAGGCGGTCAATGATTCTTTTACTTGCATATCAAACATATCAAATAATTATTTAAACTTGTTTTATCATTATATTTCATTAAAAACAGTTGCTTTTAAAACATTAAATGATATTTTTTACGTTACGCCATAATGAATCTTAACGTCATAGCGCGAGAATTTTATCTCGGCCTTAGGGTTAGATAGAAACATCTAACCCGGTAAAAGTGCAGATATCTTCTGGTATGTAAGAAAATAAGAATCTTACATGGGTTTGAGGTTCGGATATAAAATTCCGTCCCGAGGGGTAACGGGAACGAGGCTGTTCCGAGTTCCCTTAAAAACAATTATCCCAAGGGACGAAATGTTCTATCCGATCCGAAAAAAACACAAATGGATCTTTTTCTTGTATAACATAATGAACAATAGTTTTTACCTTTTTAATCGCTATAATTATATTTTTACAACGACCGTTTTAAGACGTTTAATCATACAATTTACGTCATATAGTTTATACATTACGTCATAGAGATGGTTCCAATGG
Organism: Panopea generosa; assembly: GCA_029582155.1. Taxonomy (NCBI): domain Eukaryota; kingdom Metazoa; phylum Mollusca; class Bivalvia; order Adapedonta; family Hiatellidae; genus Panopea; species Panopea generosa. Next base: position 53,148,176 of record CM055908.1, read on the forward strand.
CACAGTGCGTGAAATTTACCTCGGCCCTAGGGTGAAATGAAATATTTAACCCCGGTTAAAATGCAGATATTCTTATCCGGTATGCAAGAAAGAATATCTAGCCCCTGGTAAAAAATCAGATATCGTTATCCGGTGTGCAAGAATATCTTTTTCGAAATTTTAATGGTGGCATGACGGTTTTGATTGCGAAGTATACATGGTTATTATGATTCATGAATCATGGTTCTGTAAATGTCAGGGGATTATACCAGGGGGGGGGGGGGGGGGGGGGATTAATGGTTTCAATACACTCACTTTAATAACAATGAAATAAGAAAACAGCTAACATGCATACAGTTTTATACTCCGCATCCAATGTAACATACGGCAATGGCAACCAGCATTCATTTACTCATTTGCTCCGTAACGAAATGGCTGTCAAATGTAGAAATGAACCAGTTAAGCGGAGTTTGGAAAATAGCATGGCACAATCAGTATAAAGAATCATAACTAGAACCATGCATCCATACAGAAGAGACAACAGGGGTCAATGACTTGGAGCTGTCAGTAGCAAACAGAGACATACTTAACCCTAAAGTATGGTCCATTGTTAAATAAATGTATACAGCACACGTCGCCTTATAGTTTGTTCTAATTACTATGACATTGGGTCATTTTTAACTATCGATGATTTGCAAGTCAGAAACCTAATGTGCTGGAAAGGGACAGCAATATTAACATACAGTTTCAAGGTTAATGGCAGTCAGTACAGTTAGGAGAGAGAGAGAGAGAGAGAGAGAGAGAGACAGACAGACAGACAGACAGACAGACAGACAGACAGACAGACAGACAGACGGACGGAGACAGGAGAGAGAGAGGGAGAGGTTGAAATGATGCAACGATATAATTATAAATCATTATTATAACTTACTATACATTCCATCGTTATCTGTAGTGAGATACTAATATATAGTAAACCTTTATTAGATATGATGTTGTTGTTCCTAGATATCCTGACTTGAACCGATTATCGATTAATCATTAGACGTAAACAGTTCTTGTGTTCAGGAAAGCTTTATCTTTACTGAACATTGGAATCTTAAAACCATCATCATTGATCAACTTAAAATATTTACGGATAAACTCTGCCCTTGGTACAGCCATACTGGTGACATATCCGTCCGTAAAGCAATTAGTGCAATGACTTAGTTGGGGTCAAAAGGTTGCAAGTAAAACATCTTGCTAACTGATCATCTCTCACTTGTCTAATTAAATACATATTTGAAAAGACGAGATAAACTACGTTATGTGGAGAAGAAACACCTGTCTCTATATCATAGTTTTTACTTTTAAGCATGAACACCATTTCACAAAGTAATGAAATCGATTTTCCTGTAAGGGATATTCTAGCTAGATGAATTTTATTTTATGATGTGAACACGGGAAAGAGCGGGGATGGAATTTATCTGTCAAAACAATCTGTATAAGCCCCAACCCTTACACACACACACACCCCATTATCAGTTTTGAGACTGACCGTTCCAAGATGTTGCTTCATCTGTATATTTGTATGGTTATTTATTATATCTGTTTTATATGTTGTGTATTTTTCTGCTATGATAAATGCTGTTGGGCATGCCTCAATTTTCGACACATTTTAGGTCATATATCATTTGTATTGATGGAGGAAGACCTCAGAATGAATCTGAGTAGAACCCTCCTTCCACTTGTAATCGGCAAACTTTCTCACATAAAGTTTTTGGACCGAGCGGGACTCGAACCTACGGTCTTAGCAGTGAGAGGTAAATGATCTTGAAACGGCGACTTAGAAACTTGGCCTCTGGCGGCACACGCTGACGGATATATTTGTCTTATTTTCGAAATGTAGTAGAGGATTTGCACGTTTGCATATTTACGCATAATCTTGACAAATGAATGTCTTAGTTTGTCATACTTTCTTTGTTATTTTTTGTTATTTCCTTTGAAAATTGCATGCGAGTTTGCCTGTTACTTGCGGAATAACGGTTGTTCTATTTAAATTCATTCAGAGGTCTTCCTCGAACCATAAAACTGGATATGCCAAAAATACCCTGTAATGTGTTCAAAATGGCAAGGGATACAACATTCAAAGGGAACAGTACAACAGTATAACACCGCAGCGTAGATCTAGGTGTAGAGCGCCCGCTTCGCATGCTGGAAGTCGTTCGTTCGATCGCCAGTGTCTGTGGCAAGATACTCTACCGTAGCAGCGATTAAAATTCTTCTCAAGTAGACATAGTCGCAATATGACGATCAACACTATACAGCGAACGTATAACAACATTCAATGCAAAAGACATGCATGTTTCGTCAATAAATATACGCGGATGAAAATACATTAAAACAATTTTTTTTTCTTGTATAAACAAAATTCACAAATATATTTGTTATTGCTTTAACAGTACTTAACTTCAATTCAGTTGCACATGTAATATAAAAAAATTACTTCAGTTGATATTTTAAATTAAACAAAATGAATTTCCATTGTATTTCTGCTGTTGTCGTGATTGGGTCTCGGGAATGCAATACTATCGATATTATTTATTTTATCGGTAGTGTTTTAATACAATCCTTAAACAAGAGCACCGCCAGCGAGTGCAGATGCTCGTTTTTTCCCAAATATATCAAGTAAGTCAAAGTCAGCGAAGTAAACTTTTTAAACACGATGGTGATTAGTTTAAAAAAATCAATACTATTACCGAAAAAATAAAATAGATTTTAAAAAATCCCCCCAAAAAATAGAGATGTCGAAGAACAGTGTTATTTCGCCTATTCTATCCTTGTTACAAAACAGTATATTACAATGTACCATCACAAAAACAGATATATATATATATATATATATATATGTATCAATGAAACCATCTTTCATATTAGCAAAATAGTAGATACATGTATGTGCAAGTAGGACTATTAAGGTAGAATATACACAATGGCTATGTCTGGCTATGGCTAGCTAGCCAGTACTTAAGCTGAATTGTATTTAATTTAATTTTGAAATCTGGATGTGGATGTGGGGGTGTATGTGCCAAAGTTTAATAAACAGGGCTGTGCAGTTTTAATACAAAAACAAATTTGGATTGGAGAGGAGGGGTGGGGGTGGGGGGTCTTGTGGTTGGTAACAAAGAGGCAGAATAGTATTAAATTTAAAACAAAACAAAATTTAAAAGAAAGTTTAAATGGGACAGAGTATTTGAATTGATTTAATACAAAACAAAATTTAAAAGAAAAAGTAAAAAATAATGGGCGGAGGTCTTGGTGGGGGTAGTCCTTGGGGTCAGTAACAAAGTTAAACAAAACAAAATTTTAAATCAAAGGCGTAAAGGCCTGAGGGAAGGCTCGCTGCTGTGTTAATTCGAACATGTAGGTTCGGGAAATTGGAAAACTTAGTTAGCTTTCTGATTAAGTTAAGTAAGAAAGCAATTCATGGGATTTAGAAAAGAAAGTGGTGTGTTTGATATTTCTTTTGTGGATCTGTATAAAAATCTCCTGCATACAATACAGAGTCCATATCAATAATTTTCCAACAGCAGCTATCAAACGGTTTTAATTATGCATATGCAAAAAATGCTAAACAACATGGTACACACTGTCTTCCCTGTGAAAATTGACTGAATGTTTGATGACTCTGGTGAAAATATCCATTAACAGGAAATTTTGTAAACTGATAACGTGGTAGTCCAGGATTCTTTTCCACATCTCCACATTAAAGTTTCAACATGAACAAGCTATATGAAAGCTTGCCAAACAAACCTTCATATTCTGACGATTGAATTTATGATAGAGTATTGATCGACACATACTTTCCAGAAAAACTACCAATTTTACATCTCCACTGCTCAATATCTATCCCCATTATTTCATCAAAACAAAAGTTGTCAAAAGACCAACAAAGCCCAAAACGGGCCATAACTGTGCCAAAATGCAATCCAGAGTTATGGTTCTTATTTGTGTGTGTTCTATTGGTGATAGTGAACACACATGTAAAGTTTCATCCACATCCAATGAGTGATTGCATAGGTATCTTACTCAAACGCGAAAGTTTAACCTAGGTGTCTACAGACGACGCCGACGATGCCGCCAGGGTCATGGCCTTTTGAAACTTGTGAACTACTTTATCGGTCGGATGAATATGGCGGTTCTTGCCATACGTATCTTGTATAACAGATTGCTAGGGCTCGCCTTCCAAAAAATGGACAGGATGGGGTTGGGTAGTGGTGAGGGTCTTGGGGTCATTTACAAAGTTAAAATGAGGTATTTGGTTTAATACAAAACAAATTTTAGAAAAAAATGGCCAACATGTAGCAAGTAGATATGGGACAATGGACCTGGCTAATCCAAACAATGATACAAAGTTTTTCCAATCTGTGATCTATGTATCAATCTTGATACATTTTGATGTACAACAATTCATATAAATACACAATAACAGTTTTGGGCGCATAACACTTTTAACCCACTAATGACAGTACATATATTAACCAAGTACATATAATAGGTTAAGGTCAGTGATGTAATCTTTTTAGTCGATGGTGATCAGCTTACATAATAAATAGTATTACTGAAAAATAAAGTTGATTTAAAAAAAAATATTCAAACCCGAGCTAAACAAAAAAAAATAACCTAAATTTTAAAGCTCAAAGTATGGAAATGTGTGTAAGTTAGCTAATACATTGTTTTATAACATAATATAAATGTGTTTATGAAGTTTTGTCACCAAAACATGAGTTGTTTGTTCAGAAACATAGAAACGGCTGAGCTAAACATAGAACTTTTATCAAACCCCGAGCCAAACAAAAATGTTTAACCTAAGATTTTCAAGGTCAAAATATGGAAATGTGTGTAAGTTAGCTATATACATTATTTCTACAACATAATATGAATGTGTTCATGAAGTTTAGTAACCAAAACATGAGTGGTTGTTCAAACAGAGAAAAGACTGAGCTTAACATAGAACTTTAACCAAACCCGAGCTAAACAAAAAAACTTTAAAGTAAGGTTTTAGAGCCCAAAAGTATGTAATTAAGGTAAGTAATATATACATTGTTTTGTATAACATGATATGAATATGTTTATGAAGTTTAGTCACCGTTTCATGAGTTGTTTGTTCAGAAACAGAGAAAAAACTGAGCTTAACATAAAACTTTAACCAGCGGACGACGACAACGACGGCGACGCCGACACGCCAGGGTCATGACAACAGCTCTTTAGGTTTTTTTAAAGACGAGCTAAAAATAAATCAGAACAACAATGAATGTAATTTCTAAGTACATCGTCAGAGTCAAAATAATATATATGCATATTAAATGGGACGTGTTGAGTCACATAATACAATAGAAAACAGCATTATTTTCTATCAAGTAATAAAACTTGCAAAACTTATAATGCCATTTATAACCGGTTTAACCATATTTTCAAGCACTTTGTATATAGGTTCCATGTCCCAAAGTCGTGTTTCAAAGAAAGGCATGGCGACATTCGCACAAAATACGTAGGCAATATCCTACGCAATAATAAATCTTTTCAATCATGACGATGAAGGTTCGAAATATTGCACATCAAAAGAGCAACAAAAAAAAATATCCATACTTTGAAAATAGTTACGATGGCTGTCAATTCAATGCATCTCAACCATAATGTCATCATAGTGCCCCAGTCCCAAACATACACATATAGTTAGGCGTTTGATCGATGCGGGGGAAAGAACAAAATTACATTATTCAATGCATACGAGTTAAGTACCAAACTGATGAGCATTCTAATACGGTTTGACATAATGTTATCTTTGATAAAATAGAGGACGACAAGAACATCATCCACGCTGTCACAGCAATGAGTGTCAAATGTTCAAACTAGCGTTCTCTAATTGCAATCTTCTTCACAGAAGATAACAAAATCAGCTATACACTGGTAGACGCTGTAAAAAAATAAATCTTGTTTGAACGATCAGAATAACTTTTTTAGACGATTGTGTTTTTGCTATGCAAACTATAGTGCATAGCATAATATACACTGAAGAAAACGCAACATAGAAAGCGATATGAAAAACGCAAAACAGGGTTTAGTAGGAACTTACATGGGAATGAAACAAGAGTTGTCAGAAGATAACAAAGCTCGCCTCTGGGTGTCTAAGTCTAAAAAGGGCCATTACTGTGCCAAAAATGCAATCCAGAGTTATAGTTTGTCTTTGTGTGTTCCATTGATAATGATGAACACACATGCGAAGTTTCATTCACATCCAATGACAGGTTGCATAGATATCCTAAACTAAAACGCAAAAGTTTAAACTGAGTGTCTACAGACGACGACGACGCCGCCGACACGCCGGGGTCATAGCAATAGCTCTCCTTGGATTCGTCCAGGCAAACTAAAAATGACACAAATGAGGTAGTGCAAAATTATTCAGTGATATTTCAAGTAAATAATAAAAAACATCAGCAGACATTTATTGCTGTAGGATATGGATATATACACTCGGGTCGCTAAATTAATTGTATTTTTCATATATCTTCCTGTGTTGCATTTTCTTATCTCTTGAGTGCAAAAACGATTCAACATACAATTAAAAATAATCTACAATTATGCTGCCGTATATACACCATCAATGGTTCAATGTGTATGTTCGCTAGTCTGTAGTATGGACCAAGGTCTCACGATTGGGTCCATTAACTAGCAATGTTGGGAATGCCGCATTTGCGCACGTTGATTGGTCAATTGCTTCAACAGAACGTTTGATGACTTCATAGTTTAAGTAAGCGTTCAACTATATATGAGATGTGGGAAAGGAATAGACTTCCCTGCTTTTTCATTGGTGGTTAATAGACCTAATTGGGGAATTATCAGGTTATGGGATAGACTAATATGATCGCAGAGAAATAATGGGCGAAAATTGGGGAAAATACTTTTTTCATAATTTTCTATATGACACCACTTGGATTTAATAGCTGTATATTTAATTGCATCGGGTTACATAATTATTATTTTATATAAAAATGCGCCATATGTTTAATTGTTATCATAAACTTTGCCATTCAAGTAAACATGACATTTTAACGTCAAATAACATTAATTGGTAGATGATTTTATCATTCATCACGCGACCAATCTTCAACAAACATTGACTATCTATGTCTTGCTTGAGTATGTCTTTAAATATTCAATGTTTCGATAAAGGTTTTAAGTTTTCAGACTACAACTGCGTTAAGCTGGTGGTCGATTCTGAAAACAACAAACGCAACACTAAATCAAAACAAATACCAATACAATTACTATATATTTTCACCAGAAACGCATCACAACTGTATTTATTTATCTCCAACGAGAAAACCGCATTAAATCTTGCTTGTCTCTGATATATTGAATACGATAAAACAATGCAAAAGCATGATTTATAAACAATATGCAAATAAGATTGACTGATAGTTTACGTATATCATTTAGAAAATGACAAAAGTATTGTGTATTGCTGCATAGGCACTCGTATAGGTATTTAAAGTTTTTGCTCCTTTCCTTAAATGCGCACTACATTGTCATAATTGTAGTATAAGTGTAGAGGCATTACAAAAATAATAGTATGTCGTTTAAAAGACAAAATCGGGTTATTGAAGCTGGCCGTCTAGTAGTGTTATTATGACAATGTGAATTTAAAGGTAACTTCGTCTTGCTGTCTTTTTTCAATAAAAACGGTATCCATTCGTCATGTGTTTTAGGGCTCTTGAAAAATGAAGAAAAAAATATAACTTATATATATAATATATATATATGCAGCTAAATATAATAAGTCTTTTACACATTTATAGATTTCTCAGTGAATTGTATTTCAGTTTTCCATCAAAAAATAAAAAACAAAAAATGTTATTTTCAGTGAAATAACAATTTTATTTCACTACTGAACAATTGATTGTTTAGGCTTAATTTCCCTTTAGATTGCATGGGGTTTATTTTCCCTTAATATTGTATGGGGTTTATTTTCCCTTTAGATTGAATGGGCTTATTTTCCCTTATGATTGTATGGGATTTATTTTCGCTTTAGATTGTATGGGGTTTATTTTCCCTTTAGATTGTATAGGGTTTATTTTCCCTTTATTTATTTTAGCGGTTTTCATTTAGTTAGGTTATTTACAGGCGGACAGTGTGCCTAATTACGTTCCTGTGATCAACAAGGCGGTAAAGCAGCACACAATATCTCTGCAAGCCACTGTATACTTCCCCACACATAAAGTGTGTGTGTGTGCCGGGGGGGGGGGGGGGGGGGATTCATGACCATAAAAGTGTATGACCAGTCATCATAACGACTGCGATTGGACGGGGATTCGAACTCAACGATTGAGTCACGCGTTACCGAGCTATCTGGGGTCCGGCTGGACGCGCTGTACCAAAATATATCAAACCAAGAAGAAAATCAACGTCAATCTTTTAGTTCTTCTGTAAAATGGAGATGACACAAAAATAATATGGGCACAATAGCAGACACGACATTAAACTTGGTATAATTTAGACAAATTAAAACATATAAAGACTGCAGTAAAACCTCATACATGCATATTGTTGCATCTTTATTCACACGGATTCGTCAATAAATCCATATTACGACGCGATCCCTTCTACGATTTCGTGAAATTCCGATACAACATCTTATTTGTTACCAATACCAATGGTAATAGCCGTTATTTATTCCTAACAAATCGACAATGAATCACATCTGACATTTTAATTTCCGCTAGATAGAACGATTTTGTTATAAATTTAAATGTCAAGAATTTTTTAATTTTAATACAAAAGATACAATACCAGACGAGATGTTTTTCATGTAAATGAATGTTTAATCAATATTTTATTCTACCAATCTCTTATCTTTCCGGTAATTTGTTCGATCAATTTACAGTTTTTAAGTGTTTTTAGTGTTTACATTATCAACTTAAGCTTCACCATTCTAAGTTGGCATTGGCAGCTCTTCGTGATATGCCGGAAATGCTACCAAACATTGCCGAAACATACATTTAGTTTTGAACATAATATTTTTCAAAATCGTAAAGCCCGTATGGTTCCGGCTAAGACTGCCTGTCAATTTCTGCAGAGGGTAAAGATGTCATGTTCATTTTATTAATTTTGTCATGTTCACTTTTGTGGTTAATCTACCAACCCATGTGTTGTTCCAGGGAGCCATATGAGTGATGGCAAGAACATGATCACTGTGGCTCATGCATGTCGTAGGAAGCGACAATTTAAGTAATTCGATATAATTTGCTGTAACTCTGCAGTTCTGCAGGTATCAAGGGTCTAGGTTCATTCTGCATATTCATTTGTTGATGTATTTTTTTAATCTGTATTTTGATTTGTTTATTGTGTACATGTAGAGTGAACCTGGAATCTTAGTTCCTGTTAGCGTCGAATAACCTATAATGTGTTGGTACGCCGTAAAACCATATTCATTCATTCAAAATCGCAAACATTTGCTACTTCTATCACCTCACGTAATACACTAAAGTTAAACCCCAACAGACCGCAAGTAAAGTTGTTGCTAGTTCATCATCATACATAAAGGACATTTGGGTTCCTTTGTTCTAAAAGTTTATTAATTTATTGTTTAATTTTCAATTTTTTAATCAGTTGAACTCTTTTTCAAGGACCCAATGTTTTTACATTTAAATGGAAAACACAACACAAGAAGCATGACATTAACCAGTTTATATTTATTATATAACATCAAATTTAGGCATGAATCTTGACAAAAAGAAACCATGCAAATCGTTCGGATCACTTCACGAAAATAGGAGTGCAGCCTGCAAAGAATGGCTGTCAAATACAGCAATTGAATAA